>BROG01000713.1:0-352500 GCA_030159075.1 Atrina japonica | reverse complement strand
TTCTGTTTATTTTCAGATTTTTGTGTTGGTATTTGTCGTGGAACAAGTTTTACAACACGTCCACGCATATGAAAAAAGTATATGTAAAGGTAAATTTCTATTTTATAGTTCATTTATACATATAATCGTTCAAATGTAGTTAACCGACCATACGTCGAATACTTTGTTCAGGTCGTTGGTTGGATTCCTGACATTGTGTAATATTCAAGAGTCTAGAGAAGAATATATGTTACTTCGCCAAGCTTTCTGTCTTGGAAGTTAAAGTTAGGAATGAAACCAAAAACCTAGTTCACTTTATAGAATAGGCGTAGTACTTGAAATAATTTTTACTACTTTTAATACCATTCCATAGTAAAGGTGAAAATTTTACAAAACTTAACCTGACCTAAAAGTAGCATTGTAACATATAGTCTTGTTTTCGATTACTGTATTTCATAAAAGGAATTGTTGAGTTGCCTGATTGGTGGCGCTTGTTGAGTCGTCTGTACCGATTGTGACGAGGATCTCTTCCTCATCTGTTTCATTTGGGTTTAGCTGTGGACTCACGGCGGGTGTATGGTCAACAAGGGTGCTTCCTCCTCCATGACACCTGATCCAACCTCTGGATTACCAGAGGTCAGTGTTTGTCCAGTATCACCAGATGTGTATGTGTATCCCGGACATCCTGAAAATTCATAGTTTAATAGTTGTTATTTCTATACAATATCCTAGATATCAAGTGACACATATATTAAATTTCATATTATCTTGTAGGTGGGACGAAACCGTACTACTTCGGCACAACGAATTTGATCTGCTTAATGTTTCGACATAGACGATCAGCACCATACCGTTGGAGTTGGGTTCCTTATCATCGCTGGATTTACTACGAAAGTCTCTATTTTGACTTTGGTATGAGCGACTCCGAATCTAGACAATATGCTTATGGTAATCATCCTTCAGGATACGGGACATGTAATTCAGTTCGAGAAGAAGAACCTGCAGGCTACAGTAATCTCAGTGTTAAATGTTTAGTTAAATGCACGAGGTCCTATAGTACAAAATATGGAAACTATAGTGTACATGGCAACAATTGTCACCATTTCGCCAACAGGATGTCAGAGGTTTTATGCAACAATTCTTCGTGTCCAGACTGGTGTACGTAACTACATTTGTTTGGGGAAACATCTAGACGAAATATAAGATGTTGTCAAAATCATTTAGTGAATAAAGTTTGTTATAGTAAAACACTATTGTTATTTTGTTTTTGGTTTTGTTATCTACGTATCTTATTGACGTGTCCTGTTATATTAGTGATACTATTTCCGGCAACACGTCTTAATGGGGAATTATCTCTTAATGTCGGATGTCGTTGTCGGTGTCTAGCACAAATAGTCGTAATACAAACTTTTATAAGGACATCAAAATTAATAATAAACTCCAGATTCCACAATATTGACTTGAAGCAATGTTTTTCTGTGATAACTATTTTTGGTGAAATTATTTTCAGTTGAACTTTTACCTCAGTACTTTTACAGTATTGTAGGTAGCATTGTCATGATACTAACCTTTCATGTGAGTAGAGTTTGTGGTCATGGCACATAAAATCTTAATCATGTATCTTTGTTTACTGATAGATAAAATTGACAGACATCACACAAGTTAATTTACCAGTGTAGTCCTGGTTATTGTAATATATATATATGTTAACCAAAGGAGATGACACACATGATTGTTTTTAGTTATTGTATTATATCTGTATTAATGAAACAGCTATCTTTCATGACAGCTTCATTCCAAGACTTTAAGAGTTGTTTCCGCTCCGTGTCTACAGTCCTTCTCCATGTCTTCTTAGATTTTCCTTGTTTTCTTCTATCTTTGGGTGTCCATGTTAGGTCTGTTCTTTTATAGCTATTACATCTTAGTCTCATCACATGTCAATCTCATCGCAAGCTCTTAACTGTTATGGTGGTACTGATTTTTCCATGTTTGCCAGTTCTGTCACTGTTTCATTTGTCATTTTTTCTGGCAAAACTATCTTCATGACTTTTTTCAGGAATTTATGTGTTGAGCAGTTTTTTTTCATTTACTTGAAAATTAATGATAAAACGTTGTTTTAAAAGTTGTATTCAACAAAGTAAAACGAAGCATTCAATACATCCATTGTGGTGTGCATATACAGATAGAAAGGTTGAATTAATTAATTGCATGCAAAAAATTGCAAAACCGGGTTTCTCAAGCAATTTTCACAAAACATATAGGAATTTAAGATGTCTTATGCCTTAGTATATCTCTTTTTGTTATTGTATTTCATCTAAATAGTAAAACAGGAAAGAATTTACGCTAATGCCGCTTTAAATGATCCATACTTCACTCCTCCTATTTGCAGTAATGACACTGATTATCTATTAGATTTTAAAGCAAAAAAATGCATCTCATTCGTTATTCAATTTTACTCCCTTATTTCTTGGACTTTGACATTGCAATATCAATATTTATTGTTCAAGGTTTTATATGAGTTAACTCATAAACCCCTGACAAACAATGGACTATTCTGTATATCAATGACTAGAGACAATGAGAGACGTCTTGGTTTCAAACAGATCACGTATACAATGTTATGGCATGTGACCAACAATTTTGAAATGCTAACTTAACATGTATTCTGTAAACTTATAAATCATTAAGAAAATTTATAGGGAGGGGTAGAATATTTTTCAACTTCACTGGCCATATTGTCAATAAAAAATAAAGATAGACTGTCAGTTCTCTTATCAGTAATTATTATGCGTATGTATATTTTTAAAAATCCATTTCATCTTTAATACAAACTGAAAATTCTATGTCTTGTTCTGTTCTCACTGTTACAGTTAATTATTATTTATCTAAAAATATCATGTTATTTTAGTAATTTGGGCGTCATTAAAAATTGATTAGAGTAGTGGAGTTATATTGCTACTTGCCCTGTGGGCCACTTTGGAATAACATTAAATATGAGCCCTGCAAAATTTATGCTTTTTTATTGATAAATTTATAATTTCTGTTATTGGAAATTTTGAATATCAAAATATAAATAGTCATATGTGTATGTCATCATTTTAAAAATAATGTATTTTTACAAAATGATAAATTACATCCATAGCACTTGATCCCACCTCTAGATTTCGAGAAGTCCGTATTTATCCAATATTCAGGAGATTTGTACATTGTATCCTAGACATCCTGAAAATTAATACTTTGGTTTCTGTGATTTTTCTATTTTACATGTAGATAGTTTTACGTTGTGTCCATCCTGCCGTCTGCTTTGTTTGCTTTGTTCGGTTCATGTCTTTCTTATTTGTCTGAGACATTTCTTCCCCAATTAGATTGTTCTTCCCCATGACACATATAACCATAGTTCAGACATACATTTAAGTTACATGGGTGATTGTTAATTTAAATATTTTTGCGGTTTGCCCCCGATGGGGACCTTCCAATTAGCCTTGTGTTGTATTGAAATGCCACTTCATTTGAAATAACATATATTGCTTACAACTTGTGTAGACTAAAAACCGATGTCATGTAATCCTAACGTGTTTTGTCTCGTTAAACTGATAATATTTTGAACTGTTCATGTATACAGTATTTTGGATCCATTTTGTTTCTCCTTTTCTTTTCACAATCTTTACTTTCATTGGTAAATTAGATTATTGAATTATTAACTCTCTCTCTCTCTCTCTCTCAGCTCACACTCTCTCATCGCCCTCTCTCTCTCATCTCATCTCTCTCTCTCTCTCTCTCTCTCTCTCGTGTGTGTGTTATTTTTGGACTTCAACCTGACATCCTACCTAACTAGTGTCCCGAAAGTCTGACAATACTTTTGTCAATTTATTGTCAATATATATAGCCCCTCGTTTCCCTTGTCGAGTGCCTTTATTTTGTCCTAAATGTTATCCAATTCTGGCCTCACCTCAAAGGAAAAGCGTAAAGGCGATAACATGACGTTCTGTTTAACTATGAAGTGTTTTGAGAAGTAATCGAATGACCTAAGAAAAGCTATTGCGACATCGCCGTCAACGACAGGTATATAAAGAGAAAAAAAATATAGAACTGCCACTGAGTCACTGGTGTCATTCGAGCAACTAAAAAGCTTTGCTTATAACGTAACGAAAATGCAAATTAAGTTTGTAACGGTAAGTATAATTATTATTATTTTCATTGCTTATTAGATAACGAAAATGCAAATTAAGTTTGTAACGGTAAGTACTGTTATTTTATAGACCTTTTAACTCCCATGGAACCCATGTAAAGTATATTTGAACTCCAAAGACTTCCATTTCAATGACTGTTAAAAACCACTGTCAGAACCTTTATTAGCAATATTAACTTGATCTCTCCTGACATTTGTCAGTGGACCATACTTTTTATTGTTTCGGACGAGCCTGTAGTGACTACAGTGATTAATGACTTAATGATGTATATTCAAGTGAATTTGACACTTATATTATCAAATATGTCTTTTATAAATTTAAACTGACATATAGTACAATGATATATTTTTACTTCGGTTTTTTTTTAAACGCCACTTATGACACCAAAGCAACATCAACTCCTCATGTGAAGTACAGGTTATGTGATTCAATATAAAAATTTACATGTTTACGTAGAAGAATAAGAAAATATACAAATGAATATTTATAATAAATTTGGATTTAAACATGAACAAGGTTTACAAAGATAAAGTAGCACCTCAGGATTCTAAATTCTGTCAAAGATAAAAATTATTATATCTCTTTTCAAAAAAACACAGGTGAACAGGTAAAATAGTTTACCTTGTTCTAATTTCATGCATTTCTGTAGCTGTGAATAAAATTGAATTTTTAATACTTTAATATCTGTGATTTATATATTAGACTTATGTTTGTAAATATACCGACCTTATCAACTTATAATATGGGACCTCCTAGCCAAGTGATTAGAGCATAACGCTTTGAGTCAGGTCTCTCGGGTTCGAGCCCCCCCCCCGCCAGAACCATATGGCTGATAAACTGTTGAGCGTGTTGAGCGTGTTTTTTTTGTTCAACTTTCATTACTTGTACTTGATGAACAATAACACACAAGAGCTATATACCGTCATAACAAATCTTATATTCCTATATATTTGGTGAAAATAAGGTCAGATCCAGTACGGTTTAAATTTAAAAAGAAAAGTGCCAAATCTTGAGTTTCTCAAGAAATTTTCACAAAGTATTTAGGAATATAAGAACTTTTATGCCTGTGTATACAACTAAACTGACTAAGTCTAAGATATAAAAAGGGGAAAATGAAGAAAACCTTTCGACTATTTCAGTATCTTATCATACACTCAGAACTTTATATTTAGGATAAGTTTATCCTAAATGCAATCAAAATAAGAAATTGTTTAGAATCAACCATGCTGCATAACAAATATTTTTATCATATACATTATATTATAGATTTAGAAAGAGTTATACCTTATATTGAATTCTATTATTTTTAAACTATTATTACGCATGCGCTACCTGATATTTACATTATTCATATATATTTGTATGTAGTTTGAAAAATACATGCGCACAAGTATAGAGTGGAACCTCGCTATTAAGGCCCCCTAACTGACTGACTCAAAAAGTGGTCTGATTACTAAGGTGGTCTCTTAAGTGAGGTTCTGTATATATTATATATTTATGAAGAGACTGAAAGCTTATGATGCGTGGTGGTCTCGTAAGTGGGGTGATCTTTAGGTGAGACTGAAAAAACTTGTGGTCTTATATGCGTGGTAGTCTCGTAAGTGGGGTGATCTTTAGGTGAGACTGAAAACTTGTGGCCTTATATGCGTGGTAGTCTCGTAAGTGGGGTGATCTTTAGGTGAGACTGACAACTTGTGGTCTTATGTGCATGGTGGTCTTCTAAGTGGGGTGATCTTTAGGTGAGACTGACAACTTGTGGTCTAATGTGCGTGGTTGGTCTTCTAAGTGGGGTGATCTTTAGGTGAGACTGAAAACTTGTGGTCTTATATGCCATGGTGGTCTCCTATGTCGGGTGATTTTTAAGTGAGACTGACAACGTGTGGTCTTATATGCATGGTGGTCTCCTAAGTGGGGTGATCTTCAGGTGACACTGAAAACCTGTGGTCTTATATGCATGGTGGTCTTCTAAGTGGGGTGATCTTTAGGTGAGACTGGAAACTTGTAGTCTTATATGGTGGTCTTCCTTTGTGAGGTGATCTTTATATGTGAGACTGAAAACTTGTGGTCTTATATATGCATGGTGGTCTACTAAGTGGGGTGATCTTCAGGTGACACTGAAAAGTTGTGGTCTTATATGCATGGTGGTCTTCTAAGTGGGGTGATCTTTAGGTGAGACTGGAAACTTGTTAGTCTTATATGGTGGTCTCCTATGTGAGGTGATCTTTTAAGTGAGACTGAAAAGTTGTGGTCTTATATGCATGGTAGTCTCCTAAGTGCGGAGATATTCAGGTGACACTGAAAAGTTGTGGTCTTATATGCATGGTGGTCTTCTACGTGGGTGATCTTTAGTGAAGACTGGAAATTTGTGGTCTTATATGCGTGGTATTCTTCTAAGTGCGGTGATTTTTTAGGTGAGACCGAAAACTTAGGATCCTAATATTCGTGTTGGTCTTCTAAGATTGAGAAATTTTGTATTCGGCTATTTCTATAAATTGACTCTGTAACGATAATCTTGATTTTATTAATCAATTTCGTAGGTTGTAAATAAACTAGGTTTACATAAATAATGAATGCATTACGACTTTGGTCTGATTAGATGAGAATATATTTTACATCTTGAAGAGTTTGTTTATGTTAGATATCAATGACATTGTCTACAATTGTCAGATAGGCGTTTGTTTAAACTATAGCTGAGATATAGTTTCTATGTAAGATTATACTTTCTGTTAGTTTATTTTCGGTACATACAGACATAGAAACCCAACCTTTGATAAGATATCTTTAACATGATGTAGCTATTACTTAATTTGTGTACATGTGGCAACAAGATTCTCATAACAGGTAGGGATTGAGGTATACAATATTAAGATAATGCTAATTTTCAACCAAACATTTTTTTGTATTTTTTATTCGTCCAACTTCAGAAATTAACCATAGCGTTAGGAGTAGAGCTTTTAACATTGGTACCTAAAATAGATTGGAAAAAATCTAGAAGAACTTTTTCAATGTCAGGTGCTTAGAGAACGCCTTATTCCCTCGCTTCCGTAATAATGATATATTTTCAATATATCCTGTCAAATTAAAGCCAGTAAAGTGACATAGTTTAAGGAAATGATAGTACATTTTTAGAGCAAATAAGGCTATGTTAAAGGGTCATTAGCTGTTGATGTTTCCATTTCCCATTTTCATATTGCTTAGATTGATATACAATAAAAAAAGAGATATACACACCATGGCCGATAAAAATTCTTAAATCCCTATATTTTCTATAAAAATTACTTTCAGAAACGCAGGTTTTGATACTTTTTTTTTCACTTGCGATTGATTTACTCAACCTTACTATTTGTATTTAAATAACCACACTTGACCTAACCTTATTTTTTACAAAATATATAAGACTATACGTAATTTATGTTCTGTCTATAGGTCTAATTTTTGTTATTGTACATTCTGTACAAGTAGATAAAGTAGAAAAATCGAAAATCATTTTTGGCAAGCACAGCTAATGCCCTTTTATGCAAAATACATTAGGGTTTTCAAAAACTTCACCACTGTACCAAGATAAACAAAACTCATTTTACAACTTCTATTCCTTCATTGTTCATCAACCATGTTTTTACTTTAATATTATCGCCATTTCGTAGAAAGTTTCTGTTTTGTGGCATTTGATATCTCGTGCACAATGTATCTAACATAGATAACAATTCTGTAATGCTTTCAGATAAAGGGGTCATGTACATAAGTAAAAAGAGCGATAACTCTTGAAACTCAGTTAGCTCTACATCCTTGTTTAAAATAGTCATAATAACTATTCGGAGTAATACAAGTCAATTGCAGGTAAAGTAAAATACCTTCAAAAAGCCTCTTTAGTTGCTCAAATATTATTTTGCCCGGTAGATATTTGAGGAACACGCCAATGTTTACACACACACACACACACTCTCTCTCTCTCTCTCTCTCTCTGTTTTATGATATTCCACATGCATATTTTTCTCTTTAATCATTGTATTACTGTTCTAATATTTCGTCACAAAATACATATACATGTATATGTATATCGTGAAACGAATGATTCATGATTTGCATAATGAAATGGAAATTACATTGGGTTCTTATTCAATAACATTACATGAACATGACCGTAAGGTCATGTGTGACGTCATTTTATTGTCATCTTTAAAGTGATACTACAGGCGTGACAATGATGTCCATAGGCAGGTCATCGTGTCTATAAATGAACAGATGAGTCATATATGATCACAAAATATATTTTCATTTTTTATGTAACAATGATAATACTCATAATAATGGGATAATATTAAGTGAAAGCATAAAGATTAGCGTATTGGATAAGATAGCATGGCGATAATGATGATGGTGATGATGATGATGATGATGATTATTATGATGATGATGATTATTATTATTATTATTATTACTATTATTGATAATATTATCATTTTACTGTCATTATTACCGTATTATTATTACTAAATAGTAGTAGTTAGTATTTATAGAACAATGTCTTAGTGTTCTATAATAATAATACATCAAATGCATTAAATATCAAGTTACTTCTTGTATTTCATTTTTCATAAATAATAATGCGTTTCTGTAGGATGAATACACATTTGCGGATTCGTTTTTGGAAAAAAATATCGATGCTTTCATTTTTACTTTTTTATCATCGTGTTTGCTTTTATATTTTTTTATGGTCGGATATTTATTATTTTCTGTTTATTTTCAGATTTTTGTGTTGGTATTTGTCGTGGAACAAGTTTTACTACAACACGTCCACGCATATGAAAAAAGTATATGTAAAGGTAAATATCTATTTTATAGTTCATTTATACATATAATCGTTCAAATGTAGTTAACCGACCATACGGCGAATACTTTGTTCAGGTCGTTGATTGGATTCCTGACATTGTGTAATATTTCAATGAGTCTAGAGAAAATATATGTTACTTCGCCAAGCTTTCTGTCCTTGGAAGTTAAAGTTAGGAATGAAAAACAAAAACCTAGTTCACTTTATAGAATAAGGCGTAGTACTTGAAATAATTTTTTACTACTTTTAAAATACCATTCCATAGTAAAGGTGAAAATTTTACAAAACTTAACCTGACCTAAAAGTATGCATTGTAACATATAGTCTTGTTTTCGATTACTGTAATTTCATAAAAGGAATTGTTGAGTTGCCTGATTGGTGGCGCTTGTTGAGTCGTCTGTACCGATTGTGACGAGGATCTCTTCCTCATCTGTTTCATTTGGGTTTAGCTGTGGACTCACGGCGGGTGTATGGTCAACAAGGGTGCTTCCTCCTCCATGACACCTGATCCAACCTCTGGATTTCCAGAGGTCAGTGTTTGTCCAGTATCACCAGATGTGTATGTGTATCCCGGACATCCTGAAAATTCATAGTTTAATAGCTGTTATTTCTATACAATGTCCTAGATATCAAGTGACACATATATTTAATTTCATATTACCTTATAGGTGGCACGAAACCGTTCTACTTCGGCACAACGAATTTGATCTGCTTAATGCTTCGACATAGACGATCAGCACCATACCGTTGGAGTTGGGTTCCTTATCATCGCTGGATTTACTACGAAAGTCTCTATTTTGACTTTGGTATGAGCGACTCCGAATCTAGACAATATGCTTATGGTAATCATCCTTCAGGATACGGGACATGTAATTCAGTTCGAGAAGAAGAACCTGCAGGCTACAGTAATCTCAGTGTTAAATGTTTAGTTAAATGCACGAGGTCCTATAGTACAAAATATGGAAACTATAGTGTACATGGGCAACAATTGATCACCATTTTCGCCAACAGGATGTCAGAGGTTTTATGCAACAATTCTTCGTGTCCAGACTGGTGTACGTAACTAACATTTGTTTGGGGAAACATCTAGACGAAATATAAGATGTTGTCAAAATCATTTAGTGAATAAAGTTTGTTATAGTAAAACACTATTGTTATTTTGTTTTTGGTTTTGTTATCTACGTATCTTATTGATGTATCCTGTTATATTAGTGATACTATTTCCGGCAACACGTCTTAATGGGGAATTATCTCTTAATGTCGGATGTCGTTGTCGGTGTCTAGCACAAATAGTCGTAATACAAAATTTTATCCGGACATCAAAACTAATCATAAACTCCAGATTCCACAATATTGACTTGAAGCAATGTTTTTCTGTGATAACTATTTTTGTTAAATTATTATCAGTTGAACGTTTACCTCAGTACTTTTACAGTATTGTAGGTAGCATTGTCATGATACTAACCTTTCATGTGAGTTTGTGGTCATGGCACATAAAATCTTAATCATGTATCTTTGTTTACTGATAGATAAAATTGACAGACATAACAACAATAAGTTAATTTCCCAGTGTAGTCCTGGTTATTGTAAGTCGCAGTGTTTGTACATTATATATATATATATATATATATATATATATATATATATATATATATATATATTAATCAAAGGAGATGACACACATGATTGTTTTTAGTTATTATATTATTTTATTGTATTATTGTCCTTCTCCATAGACCTTCCTTGTTTTCTTCTATCTTTGGGTGTCCATGTTAGGTCTGTTCTTTTATAGCTATTAGATCTTAGTCTCATTTCATGACAGCTTCATTCCAAGATTTTAAAACTCCGAGTTGTTTTCGCTCCGTGTCTACTGTCCTTCTCCATGTCTCCTTAGACCTTCTTTGTTTTCTACAATTTTTGGGTGTCCATGTTAGGTTTGTTATTTTAAAGCTATTTGATCTTAGTCTCATCACATGTCAATCTCATCTCCAGCTCTTAACTGTTATGGCGGTACTGATCTTTTCCATGTTTGCCAGTTCTTTCACTGTTTCATTTGTCATTTTTTTCTGGCAAAAACTATCTTCATGACTTTCTTCATGAATTAATGGCGATATGTGTTGTGCAGTTTTTTTTTTCATTTACTTGAAAATTAATGATAAAACGTTATTTTAAAAATTGTATTCAACAACGAAAAACGAAGCATTCAATGTGTCTTTCTCATTTTATTTCAAAACTTTATAAAGTAACACAAAATTGACATTCATGATCAGTAATATGCCACACGGGAGCTCAATACAAATTTCTCAGTTAGCATAACGTATATAGTTTATAATTTATATTTACATGTTCAATTTTCATTGTCAAGCATAACCTTCAATGTTAGAGGAAATGAAGTTGTCTACACCGATATTTAAAAATTTAAAAGTTGATACACACACACATACAAATATATATATACGCGCGCGCGCGCGTGTGTGTGTGTGTGTGTGTTTACGTGTACAGTATAGTGCCATAATTTTATGAACAATCATAAGTTAACCATCACTTCTATGTAAAACTACATTTTTTTGGAATTATTTTTCTGGATATATTTTATCGCCTGTTTAAAAAAAAATATTCTCTTAGAGCTTAAACTATGTAGTTTCTTCTGATACATCACTGATTGTTCTTTGATACTAAAACTCCGAAATACAACATATTATCTTTACAACAAGTATTATATTTCAGTATTTTACTTAGGACAAAGAAGGAAATGATGTTGCAAATTTCATCAAGCAAAAATAAGTGTCTGTAACTTCTGAACTAACAACCAGGTACAAATGAAAATGTAATGAGGTCAGTCATTGAGTATTTTAAATATAACTGTTTAAAAATTATGAAAATAAACTTAATAACAATGCGGTCACTGAAACTAATTCAAAAAGATCGTTTGAAATAGAAAGAAATGGGGTAAATCACGCATGTTCATAAACTTATGACACGGCGCTGTGTGATTCCGTGTGTCTTTCTGAAAGCATGTGCGTTGAAAACAGATAGGAAGATGTTTTATCAACTATTCAAGCATTATTTTCTGAAACAGAATATCTTATATCAAAATGGGTACATCGAGAGATTTTCAGACATATAACCAGTTTCATGTAACGCCCCATGGAAATTCAATTTTGAGTCAGTTTCTTGCACGTGCATACTCAAAACCTGTCTGCTATGGTGTTTAATCAGTTTCCTTTGAATTAAAAAAACTGATCTCGTCTTCGTACACAAATGCTCAACCTTGAATAACAAATATACCACTTTCCATATATATATATATATATAATTATTTTCTACATACAATCATATAGTTACAATACAGAGTTCAATACGCCCATGCAGTACGGAATGTCGTATTGAAATATAGTTGGATACGGAAATTTCACCGGAGCTACTTTTCTAAACGGAATCCATGTCATACAAAAAATTTGATGGCGTCATTAATAAGGGAATGAATTTTAAATTTCAGAACACATATAGATAAAAAAGGTACATGTAATAGATACAAAACGACACAAATGATTCGGATAGTATCATCAGACTGCACTTAATTGTTGTAGGGGATGGCTTCAACTCGAGCTATACTCGCGTGCTGTCTGATGATTCGGACAGAAACATATTTGTAGTTTTGTATATATATATACAGTGGAACCTCGCTATTAAGACCACCTATCTGACTGACTCAAAGTGGTCTGATTAGTGAGGTGGTCTTTTAAGTGAGGTTCTATACTTCTTAATTATTTTATCAAGAGACTGAAAACACTTGTGGTCTGAAATGGGAGGTGGTCTCCTAAATGAGGTGGTCTTTAGGCGAGGTTCCACTGTATATATATATATATATTAATATATATATATATATATATATATATAATATATATATATATATATATAATGGTTTTACTATAACGAGGGCAATAAAAAGCATATACATGTACTGTGATCTATTATTGAATATTTAAGTATCAAAAGATGAATGCAAGAAGATTTTCAGAATTCAGTTCCAAATTTTATTTCATTTCCCATGATAACATACATCAAGTCATTTTTATATAGTAACCAAGGCAACCATGGTTCATGCATAGTCAAGAAATGCAAACAAACTAAAATGTGTAAGCATAAATTTGAAATTTGAAATTTAAATACTTAAAACATAGATAATGGAATATTTTTTACATTTCGATACAAACTTCATAGCTTGTTATTTAAATTTTTTTCTGTTATCTAATGTCGGCAAATTGGGATGACAGTTAAAAAACCAGGTGACACTATAATCAAGTAAACGCCACAGACTTTCCAGAAGTAAACTAGCAAGCCCCCACCCTACATACAATCAGACTGGGTTCAAAACTACGCAAACGAAAAAGAACTATGTCATGACTTAAAGCACAGTAGTTTAAACTCTCGTCCATTGTGTCATAAACTGTTCCCGATGAGTACACACGCAAATCATATTGTAATGTAAAATCAAGAGAATTGTTTTGATGAAATTTACATTTTTTTTTTTTGCGGAATTTACCAAGAGTGCGACGAAAATGTAAATGTCTAACATAGTCATTTATACAAGGATACCTTTATTGGGGTTGCATTTTCATACCAATGCCATGAATAAAATTTCAAAGTAAATAGATACATTTTATGAAGGAAAAAAATTAACAAAAGTTTGTGAAAGTTTCACAGGACTGTGGTAATCGAGTAAGTTATTCAACAAAAATAATTAGGTCAAATTAGCCGTATTCAAACACTTATCAGACTTTTTAAGTTAAATTGGGCACTTAGATATCATTTCATGGGTCACATATAACATGAACGACTAATTATTACGTGCCATCTGAAAGTTAACATTAACTCACCAACCCCTGAAAAACAAGGAAATCTTCTATAAATCGATGACTTAGACCAGTCCAAATTTGTATTTAGGAATGAATGAGTTAACAAATGCTAATACCAATATAAATATTATAAACATAATACCAAAGTTATAATGCTCAAAACGATATCGTTTCTGTCAATTAGACTTCATCAGTTGTGCTCCAATTTGAAAACTATATGTTTTTATAAATTGCCATTTTGTCAACATCCGCTGGAAACAATTGAAGTTGTTTTAGTAACAGGAACGCAAAATAAAAATGAAGAAGCGGACAAAAGCAGATGTTCAAAGTAATCTCTAGGAGTCACCCAGTCTCGCAGGTAGCACAAATAAGCTACAATTCTCTTGGTATCAATTTCTATAATTTATCCGATATAGGATTCGACTCTTGATTTTTTGACATTCCTATTATCTAAATATATTGGTAAATTATATTAGACCAGGGCCCGAAGTCACAAAATTTACTCAATACTCAAGCCCAAGTTTTATGTTGTTATTTTGACTGTATAATGGCTTGTAAACTTTTGGTTTTGATTAATTAGGAAACATATTATTATTTTTCATCCTTTACATATAAATTTTTGCATCACACTTATGATTTTCATGTAAAAATGAATAAATACGTTGAGTACGGTACTCCAAATTTGAGAACGTAATCAATGTATTTCTTAATATTTCTGAAGTTGTCTTCAAATTAGCAATAATATTTATCATTATTTACAATTGTATGCTGTCAATATACAAACATGTCCAAATACCAAATTACTTTTTGCATGTTTTACCTTAAAATCATGAAAAGTTAGTTAAGCTTGAGTACTGAGTAAATTTGGTGACTTCGAGCCCAGGATGTGTAGAGCACTGGAGAATTACAGATAAGGAAGAAGAAAGGCTAGATAAATTCCATAAATATCACCTACGGAAAATGCTAAAAGTCCACTGGACTGAAAAGATCTCAAACTAACAGCTATCCATCCCAATATACACAACCATCAAAGTCCGACGATGGAAATGGATAGGCCACATCTTCTGTGGAAATGCCAATAGTAACATAAGGGTGTCACTGATATGGGTACCAGAAGGGAAAAGAAAGCAAGAAAGACCCAAGCACACCTGGAGGTGAACTGTTGAGGAAAAAATGAGAAAATTTTGGGTGAATAGTTATAGAAAAGCGCAAGCTGTCGCCAGTAATGGCTTTATACGTGCTGCCGGGCACAGAGAGGACAAGTAAGTAAATATTAGATCAGGGCTCAGCACCATAAAACTTGTAAATTTACTCAAGTCTGAGAATGTTCTCAAACTTGGCCTGCTCAGACAATCAGATTTCACGATTATCCAAAATTGAGTCAAATTTTTAGATTCTTAAGCTTTCTGGTGCCTGATCCAGGCTTATACAGTGATATGGTTTAAAATCTGAACCTTCGGGATCCATCATCTGGATCGAATAATCGCATATAATAAACCAGGGGTCTTAAGTTTTAGACTTGGTATTATTACCACGCTTACGACTAGCAAATGTATTACGAAGAATGTGAACCTGTTACTCACGACCAAATCAGGTCAGATCTTTGTGACTACCCTAGTCCTGTGAGTTGACCAAATTTATTTTTGAATTCATCACAATTTATCTTTATCATTATAGCAGTTAAGTGTTTATAGTATATCCATCTCTTATTTAAAAATACACGATTATACTTCAAGACTTGAGTTAGGCTAGCGTTAATAATACAATCCAATGTTTTATCTTAAGATCAAGTAACTCAAGACTTTGTCTTTGTATAACGCTTGCAATTCGTAAGTGTGGTCTTAAGACCAAGTCTAAAACTTTGGCACTTTTTGTAAAACGGGCCTTATGACTTATAACTTCTTAATAAAACCGGCCTCAGAATGTCAAGAAAATCATAGATGTAAAATGAAATATTTTGATACACATTCTAGCGACCTCCTTGCAAAGTGTTAAATATTTATGTCTGCTAAAATTAGGTAGTGAAACTGACAAATATTCAACACACTAAGTTACTTGTTTTCAAAGTGCTAATTTTAAACTACACAAAAACATTTAAGCTGTTACGGTGCTAAATATTGATTGTTCTTAAAGCTGTCATCTCAACTTTTAAATTAATCTAATTAAATAAAAAAGATAATAATAATATAGTTTTTGAAACATCCCCTGTGTTCTACTTTCATTGGTAGTCATATTTGTTCAGTTTTCTGAATAGAAACAGGTCCCAGCACCGATATGATAGGCGAGTTTGCTAAATCAGTCGTCATTGTCTAACTACAGTCGCAGAGAACAGATGTGTGAAGAAATGAGTTTGAGTAAGTTTGAGTAAAATATAAGACATCTCAGATACCAAAGTATCAATCTTTAAAACTCACCTGCATATCGAAAATAAATATTGATATCGACAAAGTTCATTTACTTTATCTGGACATTTTCATGATTTTGCCGATGTCGTATAATAATCGGTCCGGCATCAAATTGTGTCTCCGGTCTCCGCCTATAATTTTCGATCCGGGTAGCAGACTATCATTATCATGGATATTAAAAACTGAATTTGATAAAAAGAATTGCAGCTTTGACAAATCGTAGCTATCAACTCCCATTTATTTTAAACGTGTTTATATATATTCATTAGTGGTGTTTATTCAATAGATGGCAGGCTTTATTTATCGCTGGTTTGATATTGTCAGAGACATATTATTCAATGCTTCATTTCTTTTAGGGATGACAATATAACGTTGGTAAAATCTCTATAATTTATTTTCTAACTCATACATATATCAATTAAGTGTACAATATATGAATGTTATTCTATATCTACTGAAAATATATACTTCTTTGTTCTGCGACAATATACTAATAAAGCTTTCCGGGTATGGTGGGATTATATTTGTGGGAGCAGACAGACCTATGGCTTCCATATCACGTGTTGACAGACTAATTTAAAATTAAAACCCATTGTTTTGTTTTGTCATAGTTGCTATCACGTGTTTTAATATATGGGTGGATGTTATTTATAGTTTCCCACCTTTCGTAAAAATCGGGAATACAAACCTAAGTGTCAAAGTAAGTTTTTTTCATATTCAATCACCACCACACAAAATTATACGAAATGAAAAAAGGTAAATAAAATAATCTTTATTTTGCTAACTAAATGCTTTATCTCTATCTTGACGATGCATATTCATAATTAAGACTGAATTTTGCTTTCACACATCATTTTAACTGAATTTTAATCAAATTAAATTTCAATTTCAAAGATAGCAAATGGTGCACACCTACTTTAGAATTAATAGTGACAGAAAACACACACACAATGATAAAAATGATAGCACTTGTTATAGCCAGCGATATATAAAGCTAATATATATTAACTTTATCAGCGATATATAAAGCTATTAGCTTTATATATCGCTGGCTTTATATATCGCTGGTATAGCTTATGATTTTTAACATTTTCGGTCCAGTCGGACACATTAACTGGCCGGACCGTTTCTTATACGGGGGACAAAAAATTAACATTTTCAGTGCGTCCCGACGCATTTTGAGGCCGGACCAATTATTGTATGACATTGGCTACTAAACAGTTCACAAGCATGTTATCATTCAGTCTAAACTTGAGAATATCGAACATAGTTCCAAATTTCAGGTGAGAAAATTGTTAAATTATACACAAACGGGAGCTCAGACCACCTGTCACGATATGAATGTCCTCACTTCCTAAATAACGAATCAAAGACAAGTCAATCCAAGGTCAACTCGGAAATATATATTCGAACACTCGGGTCGTTTTACAGGACCACTCGCATCCATTTCGAATTATCTGATAGCAATGTTTCACAGCTATGTCTCATAACATTTATGTGATGTCATCTTTGTTATGAGAAGGGGTACGTTACTTTGTTCAAGTGTTTCGGGACCCGAATGCTCACATTACCGAGTTCACCAGAATATGCATCTTTATTGAAATCTTTGATGTAAAAATTATTGCGGAATGTTTATGATTTGAGTACAGTGTATGTTTTGATAACATGTCACCTGCTCATTGTCTCGCTTTGGGAGTACAGGTGTGAAATAACGGTTCGTTCTGCGGAATCGCCTTTTAGAGCGGAACTGCTAACCCAATTTCTGTCGTTAACATTTAACAAAAATGTCTGCCTGAGGAATAATAAATCGGGGGTGTTTCAAAAGCATTATAATTCTTTTTTCGAATTCAGAACTTGTTTAAAAGTGCCGATGACAGCTTTAAATAAATTGTTTTACCAGAACTACAATCTTACAATTTTAGACTTAAAAAAGAATAATAGAACAAATTTATGTATTTCAATAACCAATCATAAATATGTTTGTTTGTTGTGTTGATGGCTTTAACAAATGCCTCTACAATCTTCAAAAACAAATTGTTATGGTACAACATCAACTTCACATAAGATCATATTTAACACAATGTCGTGTGTTATGAACAGTTAAATTTCAACAGTTGCTTAAAGGAAAAACACCAGCTTTGTTTACAACATGGGCGCAGACATTTTGGACACCCAAAGTTGTGCGGAGGGGTAATAAAATGTGCCAGTGATCTGATTGGTATTAAATGAAAAATTAGTTTTGCATTAATAAGTGAAATAAAAGGTTGATAAAAAGTACATGAATATTTGGTAGTACTTTGGAAATTATAGGGTTGGACGGTTGAAATTGAAGGGAGGGTTGGTCATAGAGAATAGATATTTTCCTTTGGTGACGAGAATATACGAAGTTGAAACAAGTGAAAATTGAAGTTAAAATGCACGGCCATCCTATACTTTTTGAGTTGCAAATTTGTTATCAAAAATATTGATCTTTCACCACAGGGTACTTATTTGACCCAGATATAATAACCTGGGGAGATGACAGTGACCTGAAGTTTTGTAAATTAGCATTGAAGCCTATGGAAATATTGGTGGTTGTCTGTCCTAATAGAGAAATTCATCCATTTACACATGTAGCTGGATGAAGCCTTTAAATAAGTCATTTCTCGAATTTTTTTCACCTTAAATTGCAATTTATCATTTTACTCATACTTTTAACAAGATTTGGAGTGGTCTCTATGAATTGGGGCCCTGTGTTGGGGTCCACAAGGTGCAAATTTTAATAGGTTGATGCGGAAATCTACACACCATTAATTATGCATTTGTTGCATATTGAGATCTCTTAATTTATCTGTATGTTTTATATTACACCTTAGGAACATAATATTTATATCATTTATTGGTCAAAATTCCATCTGTACTTGGAAATTTAAGTATATCCCCACCTCTACTACATAACAATGCACATGTTCTTTTATAAAATTATAATATTGTTATGGTTATGCACTAGTGACTAATTTTAGCATAATATTTTGGAAATGATTGTTTCTATTGTATATTTTTAAACTCATTTGAATTAAAATCAGGACCTTTTTGAGGTAAAGATTGGTTGATTTTCTTCTTTTGAGGGACAAAATCTACATATTGGACCATGTCTTTTTACTATGCAGGTATTGTATATATGGTATTGTATCTGAAGGGTAAAAACATCTCATTTTTACAGAAAATTGTATTATACTGCATTTTCAGCATTTAAGTCTCATCAGTAAAATTATTTCATCATGCCATATACACTGTAGAACAGTATAAAAATTAATTAAATACCCCCCCATCCCACCCCCCCTTATGCTGATCTGTACACAAGAATTTCCATATTGTGGTTAGGTCATTATTGTGATAATTTGGGTAATAGATAATTTGTAAATAAAAAATTTCTTTAGAAATAGGGACGTTTTTAACATTTTTTCTAATCTATCAACATTTTAACCTGTAGAAAGGAATATTTCATTTTCTTAAATCAGGATGATATGTCCAATAAGAGATTTTTATCTAATTATCATTATCAAGTACCTGTAAAGATAATTATAAAGTATCAATTATATTTTTTTCTGTATTAACTCATCTTAATATTCATTCAGTAGTTGCATGTTTTCATAAGTTTTCTAAATTTTTTTACCTTTAAATATAAAAATCTATTTTGCAGGTCATGCCATTTTTTGGGTTGAATCACCTTTTTTTACACCGCCACCCCCTTCCAGCAAATGTCACTTACAACTCTCTTGGGTCATACCTGACAAAAATATTAAAACTCCTGGATTGACTTTTATGGGATTTCATAAACTTAGTATAATTTAAAAAATTTTGACTTAGTTTTTCATCTGGAAAACAGAATATCACATATGTCGATATCCTTTTAAAAGCAATTGACTATCATTTTTGCACATTTAGTGTCAGTCATTTTTTAAAGAGTCAGACTTCAGTTATCTGCCCTCTGTATTTAATTACTTAATCATCGAGACTGTAATTAAGGGATGAAACTAAAAACCATGGAATGTCTGAAAAATGGCATTACATAACTATTTTATATAAATGAACACAATAAGTCTATGGAAATGTGTTGTATGTTAAGGGTATCCCCCTCCCAGAAGTTTTACACTTTTATTAAGAAGTGCACTTCATTCCTTGTCATATAAAGCAATTTGTGTGATATAAAAAATGACGATGGTTTACTTTTTAAACGTTGAGCTCCAGAAATTCTTCATTTACTTCTGGAGACTAATTGGTTCCATGATCATTATGCAATGATCCAAATTTTAAGGTTTTTGTGAAGATAATGATATATTTTGTTACATTTTTCATATTAAGGGGTACCTCTACCTTATTTGTTATCATGGTCAATATTGGTAAAATCATTGGTATGAAAATCATTCAAAATAATGAAAGTATATGTGTTACAAAATTCTGATGAAAAATCATGGATAAGAATAACAGGACAAACTCTTCATATAATGGCATTTTTTGTTAATATCATTGATATGGGATTGAGAGGTAGGGGTTGTTTGGTGGTTGTGACACTTTATAGACTGTGTTTCTCTTTAAGGTTGGGTTTTCCCATCCTCATTATTAAGGGGGTTGGTGTACAGTTAGTGAGATTTCCAAAAAATGCAAAATGACCATTTTTGGCAATGTTTGGATAAATATATAGAAAAACACAGCTTTGTTTACAAATTGGAGCGCAGACATTTTGGACACCAAATGTTGTGCGGAAGGTAATGAGCCCAGTGATCTGATTGGTCATAAATGAAAAAATGTAGTTTGCCATTTATAGTGAAATAAAGGGTGACTAAAAAGAAACATGGTAATATTGTGAGTACTTTTGGAAATTATAGGGTTGACGGTTTGAAAATTGAAAGGATGGGGGTCATATGAGAATAGATTTTTCCTTTGGTGCGGAATATACGAGTTGTAAAACAAGTGAAAAAATTTGAAGTAAATATGCAACGGCAAACCCTATACTTTTTGATTGCACATTTTTGTTATCAAATAATATTGATCTTTCACCACAGGGTACTTATTTGGAGCCCATAGTATAAACATGGAGTGACAGTGCCCTGAAGTTTTTGTAATTTAGCATTGAGGCCTATGGGGAAAATATTGGTGGAGTGTCTGTCCTATAGAGAAATTCACATTTGACACTTGTAGGCTGGATGAAGCTTATAAAATAAGTCATTTCTCTAACTTTTTATCACCTAAAATTGCAATTCATTTCCACTTTTATATACTTTTTTTAAACAGATTTGAGGGTCTTCTATGAAATGGGTATACTCTTGGCACCTAAGTGGGGGATCACAAGGTGCAAAATTTATAGGATGTGCTATGCATCTAACACATTTATTATGCATTTGTTGCATATTCGATGATCTCTTAATTTTATCTGTAGGTTTTATATTGACACCTAGAAATAATATTTATCATTTTATTGGTCAAATTCCATCTGTACTGGAAAATTTAAGTATATCCCCACCCTCTCTACAAACATGACATGTTCTTTTATAAAATATCAATTTTTTATAGTTATGGCGCGTATGCATAGTGATAATATTTAGCAAATATTTTGGGAAATGATGTTTCTATGTATATTTTTAACTCATTTGAATTTTAAAATCAGACTCTTTTTGAGGTAAAGACTGGTTGATTTCTTCTTTTGAGGGCAAATTACATATTCGGACCATGTTCATTTTTACTCATGCAGTGTATTGTATATATGTACTGTATCTGAAGGGTGAAAACCATCTCATTTTTAAGAAAATGTATTAAACTGCATTTTCATGCGCATTTTTAAGTCTCATCAGTAATATATTTTCATCATGCCATATACACCTGTAAACAGTATAAAAAATTAATTTAAATATCCCCCCTCCCCCTTATGCTGATCTGTACACAAGGAATTTTCCTATTGTGGTTAGGTCTGATGTGTTATATTTGGGTAATAGATATTTGTAATAAAAATTCTTTAGAAATAGGCCTGATCGGACGTTTTACATTTTTTTTCATTATAATCTATCAACATTTTAACCTGTAGAGGAATATTTCAATTTCTTAATTCAGGATTATTGTCCAATAGAGTTTTTTATCTTATTATCATACTCAAGTTACACTGTAAGATAATTATAAGTATCTATTATATTTTTTTCTGTATTTACTCATTAATATTCATTCAAAGTTGCATGTTTTCATAGTTTTCCTAAATTTTCAGTCATGCATTTTTTGTTTGAATCACCTTTTTTTTCACCCCCCCCCCCTGCCTTCAGCAAATGTCACTTAACACTCTCTTGGGGTCATACAGACAAAATTACACTGGATATTGACTTTTACTGGTTTCAAACTTGTATAATTAATAATCTTGACTTAGTTTTTCATCTGAACAGAACTATACATAGTGTCATATCCTTTTAAATGCATTTGACTATCATTTTGACCCATTTATAGTGTCAGTCATTTTAAAGTCACAGATCTCAGTTATTCTGACCTCTGTATTTAATTACTTACATCATGAGGAGAACTGTAATAGGGATGAAACAAAACATGGACATGTATGAAAATGATTACATAAACATTATTTTATATAAATGAACACAATAAGTCTATGAAATGTGTTGTATGTTAAGGGTATCCCCTCCCAGAAGTTTTTACACTTATAGAGTAAATGCACTCATTCCTTGTCAATAAAAGCCAATTTGATGATATAAAAAATGACTATGGTTTACTTTTAAGTGAGCTTCAGAAATTCTTCTTTTACTTCTGGTGACTAATTGGTTCCATGCTCATTAAGCAAATGATCCAAATTAAGTTTTGTGAAGAAAAAGGAAGAGAAAATGATATATTTGTTACTTTTTCATTATTACGGGGGTACCTTCTACCCTTATTTGATATCATGGTCAATATTGGTAAATTAATGGTATGAAATCATTCAAAAATAATGAAGTATATGTGTTACATACATTTCTGAATGAAAATCACTGAAAGAAAACAGACCAACTTTCTTTCATATTATGGCACTGTATTTGTTAATATCAATGAATGGGATTGAGAGATGGTAGGGGCTGGTTGTGTGACACATTATAGACTGTGTTTCTTTCAGGTTGGGGGTTCCCATCCTCATTATTAAGGGGGCTTGGTGTACAGTTAGTGAGATTTTCAAAAATGCAAAGGTGACCATTTTTTGCAATGTTTGGATAAATCTATAGGAAAAACACCAGCTTTGTTTACAAACATGGGCGCAGACATTTTGGAACACCCAAAGTGTGCGGAGGGTTAAAATGGCCAGTGATATCTGATTGGTCATTAAATCGAAAAAATTAGTTTGCCATTAATAAGTGAAATAAAGGTGATAATTAAATGTTACAGGAATATTGGTAGTAGGTTGGAATTATAGGGTTGGAGGTTGAAAATGAAAGGGAGGGGTATATGAGAATAGATTTTTCCTTTTGGTGCGGGAGATACTACGATTGTACAACAAACGGATGAAATTTGCGAAGTAAAAATTGCTACGGCTACTATACTTTTGAATGCAATTTTGTTATCAAAAATATTGTCTTTCACCACTAGGAGGTACTATTTGACCCAGATATAATATACATGGGAGTGAGTGACAAGTGACCTGAAGTTTTTGTAAATTAGCATAGAGGCTATGGGAATAATATTTGGTGGTGTCTAGTCTATAGAGAAATCACATTGACACATGTAGGCTGGATGAAGCTCTTAAAATAAGTCGATTTCTCTAATTTTTATCACCTAAATTGCAATTATTCACTTTTATCTCATACTTTTAAATCAGTTTGAGTGGTCTCTATGAAATGGGCACCTGTTGGGGGTCCACATGGTGCAAATTTAATAGGTGTGCTGACCTCTACACAACATTATTATGATTTGTTGTTGCATATTGAGATTCTCTTAATTTTATCTGTGATGTTTTTATATTACACCCTAGAAACGAATATTTTCTCATTTATTGGTCAAAATTCATCTGTTCTTGGAAAATTAGTATATCCCCACCCTCTCCTACAAACATGACATGTTCTTTTATTAAAAAATCATATAAGTTATGTATATGCATAGTGACTAATTTTAGCAAAATATTTTGGTAAATGATGTTTTCTATTGTAAATTTCTAACTCATTTGAATATATAAAATCAGACCTTTTTGAGGTAAAGACTGGTTGTGTTTTCTTCTTTTGAGGGCTAAATCTACATTATTGGACCAATGTCATTTTTCTCATGCAGTGTATTGTATATATGTTACTGTATCTGAAGGGTAAAAACCATCTCATTTAAGAAAATTGTATTAAAGTGCATTTCAGCATTTAAGTCTCCTTCAGTTAAATATTTCATCATGCCATATGTTATTACACTGTAAACTAGTCTAAAAATTAATTAAAATACCCCCCCCACCCCCTTATGCTGATCTGTACACAAGAATGTCCCATATTGTGTTAGGTCATATTGTGTTAAAAATTTCGGGTAATAGATAATTTTGTAAATAAAAAATTTCTTTAGAAATAGGCGTTTTACATTTTTTTCATAATCTATCCACATTTTAACCTGTAGAAGGAATATTTCAATTTCTTAAAATCCTAGGACAATATTGTCCAATAAGAGATTTTTATCTAAAATCAACTCAAGTACCTGTAAAGATAATTATAAAAGTATCCATTATATTTTTTCTGTATTTAAACTCATCTAATATTAATATATGTTTCATAAGTTTTCTATCATGCATTTTTTGTTTGAATCACCTTTTTTCACCCCCCCCCTTCCAGCAAATGTCAACTTAAACACTCTCTTGGGGTATAACAGACAAAAATTAACACTGATAAATGTTTCAAAACTTAGTATAATTAAAAATTTGACTTAGTTTTTCATCTGAAACAGAACTTATACATATCGTCTTATCCTTTTAAAAAGCAATTTGACTAACATTTTGACCTTTTTATGTCAGTTATTTTAAAGTCAGACAGTTATCTGCCGTGTATTTAATTACTTATTCATGGACTGTAATTAAGGGATGAAACAAAACATTGGAATGTCTTGATTTACATAACATTATTTTTATATAAATGAACACAATAAGTCTATTGGAAATGTGTTGTATAAGGGTATCCTGCCTCCCAAGAAGGTTTACACTTTTATAAGATAGTCAATAAAAGCTAATTTGATGATATAAAATATGGACATGTTTTCACGTTTAAGTTGAGCCTTCAGAAAATTCTTCTCTTTCTTCTGGTGATATTGGTTCCATGCTCATAAGCATGATACAAATTTTATGTTTTTGTGAAGAAAATGATTATTTGTTACTTTTTCCATTATTAAGGGGTTCACTTCTCCCTTATTTGATTTATCATGGTCAATATGGCTAAATTTTGGTATGAAATCATTCAAAATAATGAAGTATATGTGTTACATCAATTATGAATGAAAAATCATGAAAGAGAAAAAAAAGACAACTTCTTCATATAATGCATGTATTTTGTGTAATATCAATGAATGGGATTGAGAGTAGGGGTTGTGACCACATTATAGACTGTATTTTCTCTATCAGGTGGGGTTCCCATCCTCTTTATTAAGGGGGCTTGGTGTTACAGGCTAGTGAGATTTTCCAAAAAATATGACCATTTTTGGCAATGATTTTGGTTTAAATCTATAGAGAAAGAAATTCACATTTGACACATGTAGGCTGGATGAGCCTTAAAAATAAGTCATTTCTCTATTTTATCACCCTAAATTGCAATTGATTCACTTTTACTCATACATTTTAAACAGATTTGAGGGTTTCTCTATATGAGGGGCACCTGTTGCGGGTCCACTAAGGTGCAAATTTAATTGGTTTGGGCGGTGGTGCTGCCTCTACAACATTATTTATGCATTTGTTGCATATACTTAATTTTATCTGTATGTTTGTATATACAACTGAGAACTACATATTTAAATCAAAATTCATCTGTATTGGAAAATTTAAGTATATCCCCACCCTCTCCTACAAACATGCACACTTTTATAAAAAAATATATGAATGGTTATGCTTAGTGATAATTTTGAGCAAAATATTTTGAAATGATGTTTCTATTGTAAATTTTAACTCATTGAATAAAATCAGACCTTTTTGAGGTAAAGACGGGTTGATTTTCTTTCTTTGAGGGCAAAATTCTACATATTGACAAAGTCATTTTTATTGCAGTGTATTGAACTCGTAAACCATTATTGTGTTAAATTTGGTGTAATGTAGATAATTTGTAAATAAAAAAAACTTCTTTAGAATACGGGCGTTTTAAACATTTTTTTCATAATCTATAACATTTTAACCTGTAGAAGGAATATTTCCAACTTCTTAAATCCAGGAAATATTGTCCAATAAGAGTATTTTTATAATTTTCTTAATACAAGTACCTGCTAAGATAATTATAAAGTAGCAAATTTTTTTTCTGTTATTACTCATTAATATTCATTCAAGTTATGTTATCATAAGTTTTCCTAAATTTTCAGTCATGCCATTTTTTGTTTTTGAACACCTTTTTTCACCCCACCACCTTTCCACAAAATGTCAGCTTATACACTCTCTTGGGGTCTTACCAGACAAAATTAACACCATGATATGACTTTTTACTGGTTTCAAAACTTCAGTATATTAAAATTTGACTTAGTTTTTATGAAACAGAACTATACATATGTCATATCCTTTTAAAAGCAATTTGACTATCATTTTGCACATTTAAGTGTCAGTATAAAAATAAAGCCTATTTGAATGATATAAAAAATGACATGGTTTATACTTTTAAGTGAGCTCTTCAGAAATTCTTTCTTTACTTTCTGGTGACTAAATTCTGGTTCCTATGGCTCATTAAGCAATGATCCAAATTTTAAAGTTTTTGTGAAGAAAATGATATATTTTGTTACATTTTTCATTATTAAGGGAGTACTTTACCCTTATTTGACTATCATGGTCTATATTGGTAAATAATGTTATGAAATTCATTCATAAATAATGAGGTATATGTGTACAAACATTTCTGAATGAAAATCATGAAAGAAAAAACAGACAAACTCTTCATTATAAGGCATTTATTTGTTATTATCAATGAATGGGATTGAGAGGTAGGGGTGTGACACATTATAGACTGTGTTTATCTTCAGGGTTGGGTTCCCATCCTCATTATTAAGGGGGGCTTGGTGACAGTTAGTGAGATTTCCAAAAAATATATTTTTGGCAATGTTTTGGATAAATCTATAGGAAAAAACACAGTTCGTTTGTTTACTAACATGGGCGCGCAGACATTTTGGACACCCAAAAGTTGTGCGGAGGGTTAAAATGAGCCCATGATCTGACTTGGTCATTAAATGAAAAAATAGTTTTGCCATTAATAAGTGAAATAAAGGTGATAAAAAGATACAGGAATATTGGTTACTTGGAAATTATAGGGTTGTCGGTTGAAAATGAAACTAGGAGGGGTCATATGAGATAGATATTTTCCTTTGGTGCGGAAATACTACGATAAAACAAGTGAAATAATTGAAGTAAAAAATGCAACGGCAACCTATTACTTTGATTGCAAATTTTGTGTTATCAAAAATATTGATCTTTCACCACAGGGTACTTATTTGACCCAGATATATAAACATGGGAGTGTCAGTGACTGAGTTTTGTAAATTAGCATTGAGGCCATATGGGAAAAAATATTTGGTGGTGTCTGTCCTAAAGATTCCAAAACCCTACAACACTCTGAACACTTATACTCTTACAAACCACGATGGGACGTGTAGATGCATGACAGGAGGTAAATACAAGTAATTATGGAGAGCAATTAACTGATTTAAATTTTAATTACAACAAATATAAACAACCCAATATCTTTTTTTACGGAAATATATACAGATTTTATTATTTTAATATATTTTATCTTTTATATATTTTTATATATTATATTATTATTATATATATATATATATATGTTTGAACTCGCCCACAATGAAATTCATG
The DNA here is from genome assembly GCA_030159075.1 of Atrina japonica. Taxonomy (NCBI): domain Eukaryota; kingdom Metazoa; phylum Mollusca; class Bivalvia; order Pterioida; family Pinnidae; genus Atrina; species Atrina japonica. The sequence continues at coordinate 324,229 of BROG01000713.1, read as the reverse complement.
TGACCCACAATATGTTTTTAAAATTAACTGAATTGACCCTTTAGCAGTAACTGCTTTCCTGTGGATTCGGTTGGCAAAATGATGAAGATACCCACAAAAACATAGACGTCTATATAGTAACTAATTGTTTTTTGACGTTATATTCCGTGAAGAATCTATATCATATTGCCAACTTAAGTCACAGGACCACAATTACTGCTAAAGGGTAGTCAATGCATCCGATTTTATCATTACATCGGCCTTATCGAAATCAAGGTACACTAAATTCTGTAAAGGGGGTGGTTATTACCAAAATAAAGTAGATCTATTGAAGACAATATCATAGAAATATACCTTAGAGCCAACTGATGTAAATGACAGATCATATATCTATGGAAGGTATAAGTTTTGATAATGAAATTATGAAACTCTAGAATGCAAATTATACATTACATAACTTGACATTTTCATATATTGGGTTCAGCGCACAGATTCATAATTTTACTTACATCAAGCAGGTTGTTTTTGGCATGTTCTAAATTCTTTTTTTTTTCATTATTAACAATACCAAAGAAATAATTCTATAATAAAGACGAAAACAAATGCCCAAGACGATTGTTTCTGTCAATAAGACTTCATCAGTTGAGCTCGAATTTAATATAAATGTACATGAATTTATCCGAAAGACAAAGTGTCCAAATACTAAACCTAAATGTATTGCAATAACCGTCTAAGTGTACCCACTGTACTGTCAAACATATGGAAAGTATGTATCTCTTGTTTGTAGTATATCAAAAGGGGAAATTTTCGTTTTACTTCCTAAATAACACCTTCTCCAGTCGAAAATTATTTCTCCTGAAAACATATAGTCTTCGATTAAAATATTATTCAGGTAAAATACATGATTGCAATTTGAAAAACCAGTAATAGAACTATTTTGAAATCAAATTTGATTTAAAAATAGATCTATTACTGGTTTTTCAAATTTTAACAAAGTTAAATGTTAATGAGTTCAACGTATATATAGAATATCAAACAGGATATATATATATATATATATATATATATATATATATATATATATATATATATATATATATATATATATATATATATATATATATATCCCATTTAAGTCTTCTGAAAATTGCAAACATATTATTAAAAATACCCAGACCCTCAATTAAGAGATTACCTAGTTTTTCAGACCACTCAGAGTCGGTCAGAGAAGGTAGTCTCTAAATATTTTGGTTCATTAATATACAAGTGTATATATATATATATATCATATATATATATTACGTCAAAGTCTAACGCTATAACCTGAGTACTGTCTTTAATTAGAAGAACAGTGGAACCTTGCCTAAAGACCACCTCACTCAGGAGATCACCTCACATTTAAGACCAAGTTCCTCAGTCTCTGGATTTATATATCAAAAGTACAGAACCACATTTAAACAACCACATGACTTATCAGATCACTTTGTGTCAGTCAGGAGGTCTTATATGCTACCTTCCACTGTATACTGTACAGACAAAAGTAATGTACACAACGACACTTATTAGTTTCCATGCACAATATTAAAGCTGGATATAACACAGATCCAAGTTTACATGATGAAAAACAAAATAACCATAACATGAACAAACAGTTACAAACAACAAATTGATCAACAATGAAATTATACAAATGCATTATGGGTCTGATTGTTATTCATGTAATTGAGCAAATTAACACCGCAAGGCATTATGGGCCAGGTTTAACTATATAAATATCTTATATACATTATATATAATGTTAGTTATCATAATCATTCTGATTTATACAATTTAATTTTTTTTTTTATAAACTATGACATATAATAAACAATGCATCTATATCTTAACTGAAAAAAAGTTTGTTAATGAGATTTCTCATGAGAGAAAGAGCAGATGGTATATAAATGGCGCCAGAAATGCAAAATGGTTATATTTTATGTTATAAGATCCTGTAAAAACTATTGATAATTTTTGTGTCTGTCCAACAAGAAATTTGAATGACCTTTTGTAGGTCATCTACAACCACTGTTAATTCACCTTTACTGTACAGATCATCAAAACTTCATCTTCATGGTAACTAACACCATTAGAATAGGAATCTTCAAAGTAAAAAGTTTTTTTGTTTTTTGGTTTTTTTTTATTCATGTTTAATACATGTTTTCCTGTACAGTCATATGTCTGTGAATATCTACCGAGAGACTACAGTATTACGGGCATTGACAAATGCTTATCATCTGATTAAATTGGTTTGGTCTCCAGTATGATATCATAACCTTGACACCCCTCCATGTAAATATTGGAATGATCTTATCCATTGTTTTTAAAGAAAACAACTATATCTATAGTGATGTAAGGAATAAACGAACAAATATATTTATGATTGATGAAATCACATTTTGAGCAAGAAGCAAATGTTTTTAAGCTTTTCACAGCTTACTGATTTCTAAATCAGAATTTGGGATTATCCGAGTCATACTACAAATTGATTTTTAAATGTCCTTTTTGCAAATCCATTGTCAATTACTTTGTGAATCCTCAAAATATGCCTTAGACTTGTACTGCATGAAATACATTCACAATTCCTTCTTCAAAACCTGAGGGTTCAACGCACCCACTGCAATCCGGCTGCATGTCAAGAAAGTAGGTAAGCAGTTAGCTCCCCTTTTCTTTGTCAATAATATATAACAATCAAAAATATTTTTCATTGGCTATTACGACTATGTGTTCCCATTTGTTAGTCAGTATGGGTACATAATAATGTTATTTTTCATCTTGTTTCAATGGACTCTTAGAGTTGCGATGGATAAAATTTTTCGTCACACTTGAGTGGACACAATTTTTCAATCATAAAAATGCAGAACACCCAGCACTGCAGACATTGCACAATCAAAATGTGGGGAAAGTGCTGGAATGGCTGCTATCACGTGGACACCAGCACCAGCAATAGTGTTAGAGCAATAACATAGGAAGAAAATAAACATCCAGCTTGACCACAGCGTGTTGAATTTTCCTGAAATATTAAATGAGAAATTATGTGAAACGTTTAGCAACATGGATATAGAAATTCAAAACTGTGACTCTACGAACAGCACAACTCAGAAAAGAAAATGACCAGTTACATTACGATTACTTATTACTAGTCATATCATTCAGCGCTGTCTTACATGTGAAAGATATGGATTAACAGGGAGAAGATCACTCATTCTTTCCCTATGTAAAAAGACAATTCACATCTGCGTTAGACACAATTTTTTTTAAAAAAGAGGGGGGTGAATGTTGCCCTCCTTTGGTCCTGCTGCCTTCTATGGAGTGAGAGAGAAATGATCAAACATGGTGTGTTGACTGGACAGAGTAATATCAACCATTGTGGTAAGAATCTTGAGGTCCAATCATTCAGAAAACCTCGGATGTAACAGTCAGACTCTTACCACTCAGGTTGAGATCTTATTCATCACACCTATGTGCAATTCTAATAATCCATGGGAACAAATTGTACCCCTTTTTTGGCTGACATGTCTCTTTATTCATATGGAGCATACTTCAGAGAGAGAGAGAGAGAGAGAGAGAGAGAGAGAGAGAGAGATATACGACAAGAGCCAGAAAGGGCAGGAGAGACAGTGAGTGTACATAAACTTTCAGGGGATGAAGGAAACCTGGTCACCTGACCAGAATGTCAATACTGTCAATCTAAACTGGAACTGATGTCTGATGCTGGTTAAAAAAACATGACAGGCGACAAAAATTTGTGCTCAAAAGACAGGAATTGGATGGCAAATTCACCAAGGTAAAATTCTGCCTTCAACAAATATAACCTGACCAATATGACTCAAGTTTGCATAAAGGTTATTCACTTCTATATGTATTCCAATAGTATGATTTAAACATTGTTTCTGTTTGTTCCGTACTTACTTTACTACTGTAATCATAACAAGATGACCGGGTGTGAATATCCTGCAGTTTTTCTTTTAACCTATCACATGCCATCCCTGGTATGCGTTCATGTGCCACAAGTTAAGGAACATAACTTTACATTAGGAAATTGCATCAGTTTCAGATTTTTTTTACATTTTTCATGAGAATTAGCTTCTAAAATTACTTTTTTCTTGATAAATAACAAAGTTTTTGAAATTCACCGGTCTTACCAGAAAAACCGGTGAATTTTACAAAAGTCCGGTTAAATCTATCTGATATTTGGTGCAAATGACCAGTAATTTTCCAATTCATTTCAATTGTGTATATATACAGACCAGTGAAATTGACCAGTGAAATTCCTTTATTCACTGGTCCGGTTGACCAGTAATTTTATTTAAATTTCAACATGTCTGAAATAGTATCTTATAATCACACATTTCTTGATAAATATCTAGAAATTACATTATTCATACCTAATTACATATAGAAATTTCACTGCAAAAACATGTATATATGAAAACAGCATTTTTTGTACATTTATACAATTATATTGCATCTTTACTCAAATTTCTAATGATGGCAGCCATATTTTAATGACAACTGGCCAAATGGTTAGTTAGAGTACTGAAAATCCAGAAATTTTTGGTGCACACAACTTATTCGCGAAAGAATATTTTTGCGATTTCGTATGCCCACTTCATCATACTATTACCATACTTCATTACACCATAATTTTATTTTAACGTGCAAGAGCTCTCACATAAAAACATGTAAATTAAATTTTTGCAAATAAAACCAGATTTACAGCATTACTCTTTCAACTATGAAGTCTCTCAGGTCTGGTCAACGCAGGTTATAGCACCACTGGGGCTTAAGCTGACTTTGTGGTGAAGTTTGACAATTTACTTGCAGAAAGCTGGTGGTCCCCTCTACCATAAAAAAACCTGCAGCCACCATATAGCTAAAAGAAATTGTTGGGTGTGGCATAGAACACCTACAAAACCATAGAGATCTCGAGGTATTCACTTTCATTTGACTTTAAATGAAAATCAATGAGAAGCCAGGTCCATATTTACAAAACTTACTGCTAGGTAACTTTTTTGGATTCAAACGTATGACATTCCGCTTGCAAAACAAACACTTTTACCATATGAGCCACCAAAAGTGGTGGCAGGATGTTTGGCATAAAAAAATGAAAGACATAGGTCTTTTTGATGAGGTTGAAAACCCAGGTCTCATATCACAGCAGGCATTGCACATAAAAAAACATAAAAGAACTTCCATGCATTGGCGTCAAAATATTTGGCAGTTGACCTGGTGGTCTTAATAAATTTCAGTGAAAAATTCTTGGCAGAATGTAATACATTAAAACAAAACCAGAATGAAGGACAATCCTGATGCTGTACAAAATATCTCACACCCTTATTTCGCCCCTGTGATCCAGTTCAATTGTTACAGAATATATGATAAATACATGATTATAAGTGTACAAAAGGATATAAGGTATTCTGTTTTTCGTTGTACTTTCCTTCTCTCCAATAAATGTGCAATCGCATCCTATGGGAGTTGCAACAAATATCAAGTTTGTGTCTTCAATCCACCGAGCAGTGTAGGTGCTGCAAGAGATAAGTTAAGAATGAGTTTCCATTAAAATATTGAACTTGGGTCTTTCACAGAGATTCTAGGTAAGAAGGCCATCATTATAGAAAATTATACAAAACAACTGACTTTAAAAACAATATAAACAAGGCTAACTGGATTTAAAGAATTTAAAACAATTTCAAATCCAGGGAAATATCCCCAATATACATTTATATAAATTGAAAAAAATCACTCCATCTACTTAGTATGATGTACATTTGTATGTTGACAATGTCTCTCATTCTCTGGTCAGTGCAGGTTCAAGCCCCACGAGAACCTAGGCTGATTTTTGTGAGAAAGTTTTGCCAGTTTACTTGCAGAAGGCTGGTGGTCTCTTCCCCGGTACATTGTAACCGGGGTCTCTCCTCCACCAATAAACACTGGCTGCCACCATATAACTTTAAAATTGTTGAGTGTGGCATAAAATAGTATTCAAAATCAATTTCAAATCATTGTACGCTTGAATCAAATATGGTTGAGTCTAGGTAAGGAAATGAAATAAATATGACCTGAATAAATAAAACCACAAAAATGCAATAACTCTGGAAAAAAGGGGGCAGCAGGTGTGTAAGTATTGTATGTGACTATTTGAGATGTTTATCTGCATCAAATAAGGTAGACTAGGTGCAAAAATAACTTAAGACATGACACAGAAAAATAATAAACAAAGGGGAATAACTCTAAAGATGAGGATACTGTAAGCACATGTACTTGACATGTTGTCTACTTAAACAATGTTTAAGTAAATAAATATATGTACCAATTATGGGGAGCCTAGAATATGGCCTGAACAAATCAAATCAACAAAGGGGAATAACTCTAAAAATATGGTTGGTAGGAGAGCAATTTTTGTAATGCGTCACATCGTCTACTGAATATGTATACATGTACCTGCATCAAATATGGGAAACCAATCTTCCTTCTAAACCATCACATTGGCATTTGTCAGTATGAGTATTCAAATAACAAAAAATCTCAGCAACTACAGCTCGTTTCATCAACATTAATGCTAACAATCCAATTAAAAACTTATCTCTCATCACTCCCGTTTTTTGATATGTCTCATAAAGGATCTAACGGAAACCACTATGGTTGTGTCACATGTGAGTTCTCATAGGAGTCCTGTCATGTTCAACCAAAAATAATGTGGCTTAGAAGATCTTGAATTTCATCATATGGCGATTTTGAGATGTAACTCATTTTATAAATTCACGAAGGATAATTTAAATAATGGAAACAAAATTTACATATAGTAAAAGAAGACTAAAATAGTGGTTATGAATATTCAAATTTCCATTTTTGGTATTCGTTTGAGGTTTAAAAAATATCCATTATATTTTATAGCTATGCTTATTTAGAATTATCTCCCTTTGCCATTTATACAGAATGGTCTGTGTTCCATCCCGTTCTGGGTTTTGTATTTTATTTTTTATTTTGTAACCAGAGTGTCCTGCAGTCTGCAGATGCATGAGACATCAATTTTGTATAAACCAAATTTGTTATATTCACGTTTGACTGAACATGTATGAAATTAAAGAAGATATTTTCTTAACGTACATATCTGCCACAAAGAAATCAATTAAAAATTTTGAATGAAATGCATTTGATGCAAAATATCTTAAAGGGAGGTAGCTTAACTATGCAGATCATTCATTTTTATTGAAAAATGAAAATGATTAATAACTTACCGATTGCATCCAATACAACCATATACTGTCCCACTCAGTGAATATCGATATAACGCATTTTCCTTAAAAACTTTGAAGTCCGTGAAATAAAGAGTTCGTACAGTGTGGCATAGTTCCAGCTCTGTGCTGAGCTTGCAGTCTGGATCATTCAGGTGATACAAGTAATAAGGAATTACCTCCCTATCAATCTTTCCCTGTCTTATATTTTCTAAAGCAATTTCACAGGTTATTTGACCCATTACTGCAACAACAAAATAAAAACGAGATCATCAGAAATCTGACATATTTTCAAATTTAAAAATCGAAGAATTATATGGAATTACAAATGTATTCTGTGTTGTCTGAAGCCAAGCTTTAGTGAAATGCTCACATCAATTTTAATTGCCAATTTGTTAAAATCTGCTGGGCAAACACCAAAATGATCATTTTCAACACATTCAAGTTCTGTACTGACTGATGTTGTCTATTACAGGTCTCAATGGAGATTTCAGAGATATATAATACATTTATCGCCCTGGTTGTAGGGAGACATGAGGATTTGTTTACCCAAGGCAAGGCGAAGCCCGAGGGGGAAATGACTTGCCGTGGGTAAACAAATTCTCATGTCTCCATACAGTCAGGGCAATAAATTGTTTATCATACCAAAATACTGAATCAATAAAGAAAATCGAATAAGCTGCAAGGGTTTTCCCCATGAGGGAGACATGACACACGCAAGGGAGACATGATACACACATGGGAGACATGAAGTGCAGTCTCCCTGACATGCGATGGCTCTCAACCAATCCCTGACTGTGTTTTCTTAATGAGGTATAATAATAAGCAATGTACACAAATTTGTTGAAATCCACCGATTAAAAGTGGATGCCTTTCACCAGATTTTTATATGTACCCTGGACATCCTTAGATATCTGAGAATTAAACTGTTGTATAAGAAGCACAAGGAGGTAAACCTGACCTCAAACCCCAAATAGATCATTTTGATCTTTTTCTACATTTACTACTTGTACTTGATGTACAATAACAAATACCAGCTTACACAGGCATACACAAACTGATAAGTCCTATATATTTTATGAAAATAAGGTCAAGTCCAGTGTGGTATGCATATATAAATAGTAATTAAGGTTGAATTAATCCATTGCAAGTGAATAATTGCCAAACTGGGTTTCTCCAGCAATTTTCATAAAATATATAGGAATTCAAGAATCTGTATGCCTGTGTATATTTCTTTTTTGTTATTGTAAATCAATCTAAGTAGTAAAAAAGGAAATGAAATTTTTTGAAAAAAAAAAACCCACAGGTATCATGCTTCTTTTAGTGGAGATCAATCTCAGGGCAATAACATAAGTATACCTCTTTTGCATAGACATGAGCTAAATATTATGTTTCCACTTCTCTTCAAGTATCACATATTACTTCTAGAACGTACCACTAACTAATGACATCAAAGACAAAAGTGGACATTTCTAACGATCATGATAAATTTTCAACATTTCCAAATTTCTGACAATAAAATTTCATCATTACCTGGTTGTTGTGGTTGACTTTTGACACCGTATTCTGTCAAAAATCTGTAACAAAAAAAATAACATATAAACAGCCAAATTGCAGGATCAATAAATTATTATAGTCAATGTACATATTGTATATACAGTCAAACTTATATATATAAACCATTCAAGGGAACAGGCAAAAGTAACCATTAGAGAAAGGTGGCTTTTATATAGAAGTTTATTCAGTATTAAAAAAAACTAACAGAGGTATGTTATATGTTTGAATGGCTTTTATAGGCACCATCCCTTTATACAGAACATGCAGAAGTGATCTTTAACTTGTTCACCCCTAAACACACATTTGAACTTGTCTAAGTGATTGATTTACAGAAGAGTCTATTTGTTTCAGGGGTTTAATAGTTTATGTAAGAAATACAGCAAATTTTTTTTGTCTTTCTTTGAAGTAAAAATTTCAGATTGAAAATTGTGTATCAATTTCCTATTACAGACCTAAAATGCAAGAAAAGTCATTTTGTATCGAATTTTTACCTTTATAATGTTTTTCAAAAGCAATTTAAAAACTCTTAGCCAATTTTTTAGCTTTGTTGACACAAAATGTGTCTGTTGCCCTGACAACACATCTGTAAATATATAAGTACAAATGTACTCACATGATAACCTCTGTTATTATCCAAAACAAAGCATTGAAGAACTTCTTGAATGGCTGCAAACAAAAAACATTGCAGAAATTATAATTTGGAATACACAAGGCCATCAGAAGTAGTGCATGGGGAGGGGGAGAATCATCCCTTTCTGTATATTTGACAGTACATGATTCAAATGGTCATAACACACACATAGTTTCTTGTCATCTGTAATAAGTCAAAAAAGAAAAAAACTACTTTTCTGTAGCCCCTCCAAAATATGAATTTTGTTCCAACAGGCCTCATACAATAGCAGGATTAGGTTACCAGTAATTTGATTTACTTTTTGCTCTTACTGGATTCTCTCCCCTTAATTCTCTCTCATCTCCAACCTACAGGTACATGAATCTATGTTAAAAATTACTAAAATTTGTATCACATCATTCTTTTTTGACTTTTATGTTGTTTGTTATGAAAAAAAACAAAAATACATGTAAGTAAATAAACATATTTACAAACTGGTGTCCCCATCTGAGAAAACTCAGGATCCACAATGAAATGTAACAATGAAATGGAACATAGAATTGTTTTATATTATGGGGTTCATAATATTGTAAAACTGGTTTCATCACGAGAATTTTATCTACGCGTAATTTTCATGTATGTATAATTTTCGCAAGAGCTCATGCTCGCGAAAATGAAATTATTGCATAATGAAGTGTAAGTATAAGAGTTCCGCATAAGCCTGGTGCATTCATTTTTTGTGGTTCATCATATTGGCCGACATGGCCAATATCTAACAGAAAAGGCCAGCTTTTGTCAATATTGACCGCCTCTCCCGATACTGGCTGAGGTTTTTGGGTAGTTTTCGGCATATTACGGCATGATATAATAATAAATAAACTAAAGTAATACAAGAAATAATCAAGTACAGTGGAATCACATTATCTAGAAATTTACAAGACCACCCAAATTTCTTCGAGATATCAGTAATTCAATATAACTGAAATTTAAATTACATATGTACTATATTTTCCATAAAAATCAGACTGTTCAACCTTGACAAATCACAAATTTTGACCTCCCTGATTTTGACATAATGAGATTCCACTGTAAATGTATATATAGAACCATAAGATCTCAATATTTCAGATACTCTAATTCTGTACAGAATTTTTTTTTTTTTATCTTAAGTTATATTTTATCAAAAAGATTTTGACCTTGACATCTAGCATATGATAGGTTGATACATACATTTAAAAGATATTCCGCAGAATTCTCGCCATTGTCGTAACCGTCATTGAACATGACATCACAGGTATCTTGATAATCTGCAAACTCTACTCTGTAAAACAAAACACAGGCGTTAGTTTGTTTGTATATTACCGATTTATATATTATTTAAAATTTCATCACTCTTTAGCCTGCATTAACATAGAAATACAGTGAAACCTGGCCTAAGGAACACTTTGCCCGGGAGACCACATGGCATTAAAGACAGTAAAAATTCAGTCTTTTGAAAAATTTCATAATAGATATTAAACAAAAAATTGTGAATCTCACTTAAGCTATTGCCTTGATAACCAGAAAACTTTGAGTCAGTCAGATAGGTGGTTTAAATAGAGAAGTTACACTGTATATATAGACAGATTGAACTGTATACATTAAAAAATGGATGGTTGCGTCAGGATGTATGTGATGACTATAACGTAATACATCAAATACTACTACTACTATATATGTTTTTTCTCATAGCTTATCAAACATAATCTGGTGACAATTCTCTGGTAGATACCATATATCAGATTTTTTCCACGAACATCCAATTTCCGCCTTTAAATTTGTTAATGAGTCTCTCTGAATCACGGAAAATATATTAGCGATACAAAATTAAAAATAATCATTCCTCATGTGAATAAAGTGAAGGATGATTGTCATCTACCACTCGGTCAGCATGCCTTGGTGATTTTGACTTATTGCGCAGTCAAATACGGATAAATTCATGGCAAAACTGTCTGCGAATCAGCTTATCTATATCACCGTGCCACCAAATTGCACAGATCTCTTACAACCAGTGGATTTAAGTCTAAATAAAAGACCTACTAGTAGTTGTAACAAGTGTGAATGAAATTTTAGCTAACATGTAGAAGTCGTGAAAATTTGAATCGCATAAATTTAGTACACGCATTTAGGTTCAGATTCGCAGAAAAAAACATGATTCGGAAAATACCTTATATGCGGTATGTGGTTTACACACCGCTACCGGATTTTCATTTTTAACATTACTTTACTTTTTATATTTTTGAAAGATTATTGAAAGTTTTAAAAATAATTGATAATTTTCTGATAACTGTGGTGCTGTAAGACTGGATGGCAAAATGATAGATTCCCACGTAATGACATCCAGGAACAATAGTCACCATGACAACACTGTCAAATGGAAATTTTTGTTGTCCGCAGTTACAAGATCCCAGTTATTAAAAAAGGGTCCATTCGTATTTTGTGTCACGTTGGTTATTAAACACCAAGAGTATCATCAAAATATTTCTCCATTATTTAGTTAGATTTTCTTACTTATGATAAACACCTCTTCTGACAAGCTCTGACATCAGACCATTGGCAATATTTTTGTCATCAAAAAATTTCCCAGTCTGTTAAAAAAAACCACAAATTAAAGTTACAGAGACACACATACTTATGTCTTTCCAATTTTTTTTTAAAAATAACACAAAACATCATTTAAATATCAAACCATGTCTCATTAGTGTAAGCATAACTATTGTTAATTAAAATAAATCAGGTAAATAATGAGACATTCAAAATTCTGGGTAATTTTCAGTACATTTTTTTTTTTTTTTTTGTTGGTGCAATATCGTGAAATGTCAATCTCTGTTCAACTGTGATTACAGTTGATCATTATTATGATGTTTGCTCATAGTTTTCTAAAACTATAATAAAAAACACAAATCATTTGTTATATATATTGGAAACTCGCCTAAGTATTAAATGTATCAAGACCCTCACCTAACTCCTTCACCCCTAGACACACAAATTGACTGGTCTAAGTCATTGAATTACAGCAAAGTCCATTGTTTTTCAGGGGTTGATGATTAAGAGACCACCTCGCCAGTTAAACCATTAGAAGTCAGACAGGTAGGTGAACTTAATAGAATGGTTCTATTGTAGCCTTAAGAGTAAAACCTGGTTTGTTCAGTCCATATTTGGCATTATAAAGGGGTTTGACAGAAAGTTGAGAGAAACCTTAAATGAAATTATAGGGAAAATTGGAAAAGTGGACTTTCAAAGATTGTGGCACAAAGCAAGATGACAAATGAAATGAGGGCGTTATAAAGAGGTTTTATTGTATATGTAACTTGTTCTAAATTTCAAACCTTTCATCAACTAAAGATTAGTTATCAGGTTTCAAGAATCACTCAAATTTTCACTTGTCCTGTGAGTAGTTTTGAAACCGATTGATCAGGATGCAACAGTCGTTTGTCTGAACATGGAATGGAATATATGTATTTATAGAATAAAGACTGCCCTCAATACAAAAGTGCTTAAACTTGACACTGATAAAATGCTGTCACTTAACAATTATCTATAAAGAGGGCATTTTTAGAATAAAGACTGCCCTCAATACAGTAGTGTTTTAACTGTGACACTGATATACCGGTACATCAGTTCACCCCTGATATACTGCCACCTTTTGTTTTCGTTTCCATGTCTACTGATCTTTTACTAAGGTGTGGTCATTTTCATGTCTACTGATCTTTTACCAAAGTGTGTTCGTTTTCATGATTACTGATTTTTTACCAAGGTGTGGTCATTTTCATGTCTACTGATCTTTTACCAAAGTGTGTTCGTTTTCATGTCTACTGATTTTTTACCAAGTTGTGGTCATTTTCATGTCTACTGATCTTTTACCAAGGTGTGGTCGTTTTCATGTCTGCTGATCTTTTACCAAAGTGTGTTCGTTTTCATGTCTACTGATTTTTTACCAAGTTGTGGTCATTTTCATGTCTACTGATCTTTTACCAAGGTGTGGTCGTTTTCATGTCTGCTGATCTTTTACCAAGGTGTGGTCGTTTTCATGTCTGCTGATCTTTTACCAAGGTGTGGTCATTTTCATGTCTACTGATCTTTTACCAAAGTGTGTTCGTTTTCATGTCTACTGATTTTTTACCAAGTTGTGGTCATTTTCATGTCTACTGATCTTTTACCAAGGTGTGGTCGTTTTCATGTCTGCTGATCTTTTACCAAAGTGTGGTCGTTTTCATGTCTACTGATTTTTTACCAAGTTGTGGTCATTTTCATGTCTACTGATCTTTTACCAAAGTGTGGTCATTTTCATGTCTACTGATTTTTTACCAAGTTGTGGTCATTTTCATGTCTTTAACCCCTGTTGTATTTTATATCCTGTTTACAACTCACTAGAGACTACTGTGATTAAACTTCATTTCACTTACCTCTTTTACATCTCCGTTGCTTAACATTATGTAACCATGGTTATCCAGCAAGTAACATGCGAATCCCCTCTGTACAAAATTAGAGAAAAAAAAACACCATGTTAACGTAATAAAAAAAACCTTATCATGACCACGATACCAGATGAGCAAAGCTAAACAAAGTTCGCTGAAATGGGTTAAAATTATCAAAATAGGTATTCTACACAAAGCCAAAGGCCTGTCCCTTTCAATTCAAAAGATAAAGACCAGGTTAAACTTTTGTTTACAGATGCCAATGATAATGACAAGGACTCCACCGGGGGGGGGTATGGCATTACATGTAGCTGTCCGGACTTTTGTTCCTTATAATAATTCCAATAATAATCTTTGTCATTAACTTTCTTTCCATTTTGTCAGTTCTTTCCTATATTTACAATGAACAGTCAGCAGATAACAAGTTCTGACATATGACATTACTCTATTCCAATGGATGCTTGGTGGAAGATTTCAAAAGATGCTGTCATGGGTAACATGACATATGAGATACTTTTGATATCTTCCCCCAATCATCTATTCCAATGTCGATGCTTGGGGAAGATCTCAAAAGATGCTGTTAATAGGTAACATGAGTTATGGCTCTTTTGTCATGGAAGATGTGAACTTCACTATTGCCGTTTGGTAAAAATCATTTTTTCATAGCATTGTATCATGTGTATTTCACCAAAATATATTGATGACCAATTGAAACACTTATGTAACAAGCATTGTCAGAGTATTGATTGTCCATGAAAACATACAAAATTTCGACTGCAATTGTACATTTTTGTATATTTCATACATTCAATAAAAATGATGAAAGTAAAAAGTCAAGAAATGTCCAACAATAGTTTGAGTACATACTCATATTTTGAGTAATGGAAAAAAGTCAACGTTTTTTTTACAAATACCAAAAATATATTGTGTCAAAATAATAAAAGAAAAAAATGAGCTTGAGTATGTAATCAAGTTGATGACCAAGGGTCCTAGTATTGACTCACCCAAGGTCTACATGAGAAATATCTCTGGTATTGACTCACCCACGGTCTACATGTACATGAGAAATATCTCTGGTAATGACTTACCCAAGGTCTGCATGAGAAATATCTCTTGTTTTGAGTCACCCTGGGTCTACATGAAATATATTTCTGGTATTGAGTCACTATCTCACTGGTATTGACTTACCTAAGGCCTACATGAGAAATATCTCTGGTATTGAGTCACCCTGGGTCTACAAGAGAAATATTTCTAGTATTGACTCAACCTGGGTCTACATGAAAAAATATTTCTGGTATTGAGTCACCCTGGGTCTACAAAAGAAATATCTTTGGTATTGACTTACCCAAGGCCTACATGAGAAATATTTCTGGTATTGACTCACCTCGGGTCAACATGAGAAAGATCTCTGGTATTGAGTCACCCTGGGTCTACAAGAGAAATATTTCTAGTATTGACTCAACCTGGGTCTACATGAAAAAATATTTCTGGTATTGAGTCTGGTAATTACTGACCCTGGGTCTACAAAAGAAATACTCTTTGGTATTGGAATTTACCCCAGGCCTACATGAGAAATATTTCTGGTATTGACTCACCTCGGGTCAACATGAGAAAGATCTCTGGTATTGACTCACATGTCTGGGTCTACATGAGAAACATCTCTGATATTGATTCACACGTCTGGGTTACATGAGACACATCTCTGGTAATTACTGACCCCGGGACTACATGAGAAACATCTCTGGTAATTACTGACCCCGGGACTACATGAGAAACATCTCTGGTAATTACTGACCCCAGGACTGCATGAGAAACATCTCTGGCATTGACTCACCCCAGGACTACATGAGAAACATCTGTGTTAATTACTCACCCCAGGACTACATGAGAAACATCTCTGATAATTGCTCATCCCCAGACTACTAAAGAAACATCTCTGGTAATTACTCACCCCGCGATTACATGAGAAACATCCCTGATGTTCATCACACCATGGTTGAAAAAATTTGTTAAATTTTTCCTTAAATTTGTTGTATTTCATCAACAATCCCACAACAGCATTTGTAGATCTAGAATATGGAGTGATAGGCATGGTTGCCATGACAACAGTCTTGTTTAATTCTTCTTCACCTGAAAAACAAAAACAAACCAATTTACCAAAACTGAAAGATTATAACTCTATATTGGTACATGTATTTTTTGTTTTATAAATCTTGAACATAAGATAACAAATATGTTTAACTCATTAACCCCATAAAGACACATATGGACTGGTCTAAGTCATTGATTTACAGAAGTATCCATTGTTTTTCAGGGGTTGACGAGTTAGCATCCACCACACCAAGTTGGATAACCTCCCCTTGCAAGAACATAATGGTCAAAAATAAAACTTTCTATTTAAACAAAAATTGCAGCCATGAAGCCTAGAGTCTTCTATAGTAGGAGTACTTTGACTGTATAAGGGCCCCAGTCACTGATAGGACTGGTGTTTCATCTTGATATCCAAGATGGCTTCTCACATCATCAAGTTTGAAAACCGAATAGGACCAAAAGTAAATCTAAAATGAAACCAAAAGGAAATTTGTTGGCAGTGGACATTACAAAGCATATATAAGTATATTTGTGTATATATACATATATATTTATGGTGTTCTCTAATTCATTAGATTTTGTGATTCTGATGGGCAGACACTTTCATGAAAGACCTTCTGTTCTCCAAGGCAAGACTCTGAAAACCATTTGGTAAATAATTATTTTTTAAAAGGGGCAGTAGCTGTGTTGACCAAAAAAGTTTCTACTTTTTTTCTACTTCTGCTACTTGTAATTAATGTGAAATAACAAATGAGAGCTAGAAATAGGCATAGAAAATCTTATATTCCTATATATCTTGAGGAAATAAGGTCAAGTGCAGTGTGGTATGCATATAAAAATAGTGAGATTGAATTAATCAAATGTAAGTGAATAATTGCCAAACTGAGTTTTTCAAGCAATTTTCACAAAATATATAAATATTAAGGAGTGTTTATACCTGTGTATATCTAAATTTTTTATTTATATATCAATCTAAGTAGTAAAAAAGGAAAAGAATTTTTTTTGAAAAAAAATCAAACACAGCTAATGACCTTTTTGATAAATCCTCTTTTGTGAAACCACCTGTCTTGGGAGACCACATTTCCTAGGCAGATAAGAGCCGACCTGGTTCAGTCAGTAGCATGCTCAACTCTTGATCATGAGGTCATGAGTTCGAGTCCAGCCAACAGCAGGTCCCATGTCACAGTATGTGTCGGCACGTTAAAGAACCCTCACTGCCGAGCATAGGCCAAACTTTGAAGCCCTTCACTTGCATTGGTGACATCTCCATATGAGTGAAAGATTTTTGAGTGGGACATTAAACAGCAATGCAACCAACCAATCCTAGGCAGATGGGGTGGTCTTTAAAGACAGGTTCTACTGCAGTTGATTTATATGTAACTTACTGTATGTTTTCAGTGGTATAGAAAATGTATAGTTGATCCCGAACTCTTCAATTCCTTCAACAGCTCTCCTAAAGTAGGTATTTTCCACTGTTCTGCTGTTGTTTCCCAGAAAATAGCTGTAATGGAGAAAATCCTAAAATATTAAGTTTCTTAAGGAATATAACACTTAGCTAATGAATTCACAGATCAAACACTAAAATGATATATTTACATGTATAGATCAAACACTAAAATAAGGTGTTTAGGGATCAAATACTACAAATTATTCCACTCTTTATAAATATAGATAGCTAAATCACTATTTCATTGGTTGAGACTGTCCCTCGTGGTATTTTACAAAGTATCGTATACCCCTCTGAACACCATAATCCCTGATCGTATTCACCTTATTTGGATTTCTCAAGATTTAACGAGAGTTATCTCTCATTGGTAAGTCTAAAGACGTTCCAAATATAAAGTTCGAAATCGAGCAGACATAAACATACAAGACTGAGCACACAACTCGGGAGATTTCACCTGGAAACAGAGGATGAAAATGCTGATTTGATGAGTGATAAGGACTTTACCAACACCAAAAATTCAACAAAATTAGCGACTTAATGCTCTAGAGACTTCTATATAAAAGTAAGTATGGGAACAACTAGTCTGACTTCAAAGTGTTCACATTTATGTGTGGTATGTACACCCTATTTAGTGCAATTATACCCAATAAAAGATTAATTTGGTATTATTTTGACAATTTATATATAGATAGTGGAATAAATTATTCATTTCACGATGTCCGAGGGAAATATGACTTTTTGAGGGTGAATAAATCTTCATATTTCCCTCACACATGGGATATACATGTAAAATATACTAAGTACAGAACAAACACTAAAATTATATATTTATGGATCAAACACTCAAATAATGTACTTAAATATCAAACACTCAAATAATGTACTTACAGATCAAAGAATCAAATAATGTACTTATGAATCAAACACCCAAATAATGTACTTATAGATCAAACACTCAAATAATGTACTTACAGATCAAACACTCAAATAATGTACATGTACTTAAAAAACAAACACTCAAATAATGTACTTATAGATCAAACACTCAAATAATGTACTTACAGATCAAACACTATAATTATGTACTTATGAATCAAACACTCAAATAATGTAGTTACACATCAAACACTCAAATAATGTACTTATAGATCAAACACTCAAATAATGTACTTATAGATCAAACACTCAAATAATGTACTTATAGATCAAATGCTCAAATAATGTACTTACAGATCAAACACTATAATTATGTACTTATGAATCAAACACTCAAATAATGTAGTTACACATCAAACACTCAAATAATGTACTTAGAGATCAAACACTCAAATAATGTACTTACAGATCAAACACTCAAATAATGTACTTACAGATCAAACACTATAATTAATGTACTTATAGATCAAACACTCAAATAATGTACTTACATATCAGACTGGTTACCAAACTTTTCATAAAATGTTAGTCCACCTCTTGTCCCAAGAAAGAGTAACTCAATGCCATGTCTGAAATAGCATCAGATTTTTTTTTTTCATCATGAAAAATACACAAAATGTATGTAAAAATTTATAATGAGTTGGATCTGGGTATAAGTATTATGTCATTGTTTTACATGTTTTAAAAATATGCATTTACTTGTAAACAGATACACACATGAAAACTGTGCTTACAACACAACGCACTCAATAACGACATAAAAGCACTACCTTTAAATTTTTAAATTTTAAAGGCAAAAGCAATTTTCAAATTTATCAAGAAGTTTTAAGTCCTAAATTATTTGACCGTTAGACAAAAAAAAAAGGACCATTTTACCAACACTACTCAAAGTCTAGTCTTAATGCATATTTCCATATTTTCAAATTAGTTCTTGATAGTTTATCAACTTTGTTACCTGCTATTTTTACAAAGATGAATTACGGCAAATACAACAAGCCTCTGGGTAATTATAAAGACAGCAAGTTGTAAGAATGGTTCTAGGTCCAGTTCTAACATTTTGGACCTTTTGTAAAATGGTCCCCTGATTAGGTCAAGGATATTGGAGGAGGGACAGTGTCATCGTTCAAGGTAAAAGGTTCCTTGAGTTATTGTTGGATAACCACTTTACATATGGACAGGCAGATACACAGATAGAAAGATAGACAGACAGACAGATAGACAGACAGACAGATAGACAGACAGACAGATAGACAGACAGACAGATAGACAGACAGACAGATAGACAGACAGATAGATAAACAGACAGACAGATATATGTTTATAATGCCACCACTGCTCTTTCAGTTAAAGTTTACTTACTTTTCATAATACTTTTCAGTTTCACAAGGATACATAAATTTTCTGTAACGGAAAATAATAGTCAATCAGGTCAAACATTACATAAAAGATGCCAAAATATTGTCACTTAATAAATCAAAAAATAAACTGAAGAATGAATATAAAAATGATTTGAAAATGAATCTTACGTGAATGTCTGGAGTGGATGAATAAAATCTTATATGGGTGTATTGAGTGGATAAATAGAATCTTATATGGGTGTGTTGAGTGGATAAATAGAATCTTATATGGGTGTGTTGAGTGGATAAATAGAATCTTATATGGGTGTGTTGAGTGGATAAATAGAATCTTATATGGGTGTGTTGAGTGGATAAATAGAATCTTATATGGTTGTGTTGAGTGGATAAATAGAATCTTATATGGGTGTGTTGAATCAAATCTTCATGGGTGTGTTATGGGAATCTTATATGGGTGTGTTGAGTGGATAGAATCTTATATCTTATATAAAGAGTATGGGTGTGTTGAGTGGATCTTATGAGTGGATAAATAGAATCTTATATGGGTGTGTTGAGTGGATAAATAGAATCTTATATGGGGTGTGAGTTATAGAATCTTATATGGTTGTGTTGAGTGGATAAAGAGAATCTTATATGGGTGTGTTGAGTGGATAAAGAGAATCTTATATGGGTGTGTTGAGTGGATAAATAGAATCTTGGATAAATAGGGTTGTGTTGAGTGGATCTTATAATAAAGAGAATCTTATATGGGTGTGTTGAGTGTGAATCTTATATCGAGTGGTGGAATAGAATCTTAATGGGCATTTGAGTGGATAAATAGGTTGTGGTTAGAATCTCAATTAAATCAGAGTCTTACAAGTGTTGTGCCGTATAAAGAGTGGATTAACGAGTGGATGAATAGAATTTTACATATGTTGGTAAGTCTTACAATGTGTGTGGAATTAACAGAATACAATGAGTGAATTAATACAATTTTATATAGGTGTGTTGAGTAAAATAATAGTGTCTTGTGTAATCTCTGCCTGTTTGGAATATTTCCATGGGCCCTTCTACAATTCCGATTAGACAGATTGTGAAATATTTCTTACACTTTCTGGGCCAAAAATATGAATAACAATCAAAAGAATTTAAAATTTCCAAAGTTTATCCACATTTTTTCTACTTAGATTGATAAGACAGAGAAATTCTAAAAGAATATATGTTTTCTTACAGAATTGCAAATTTAATACTTTCTGATGAAAACAACTTGAACAAAATAATAATTTTATACTTGTTATTTTACATCAGGTACAATTCAAAGTAGAACTTTAAATGACCCTTTGTCTATGTGTAAGAAGCCTTTAACTCTCTAGCCATTTAGTTTGGGTCATAATTCCAGGGGTGGCCAAAAAAAATATCCTGACTAAATCAATTCCATATGACTCTACCATTCTTTTAAGGATATGTGGCAAAATGAGTTAAGGACATAAAATGATAAAAATGAAAACACTTACGCGCCGCATACTTTATGGTGCGCACTAGATTCCCACTCATTTTGCGGGTTGATCAGCATTAACTCGTAAACAGTGAGGAGATTATTATCACCTAAATAAAAACAAAATCAGTTTTCAAAGATATAGTACCAAATTTTATATACAGTGAAGTCTTGTTATGTCAAAAACGGAGAAGTCGGAATTCTGGATATCTCAAATGTTGAACAGTCAATCCAGATTTTTTTGGAAAGAAAAATGTTCATTTCAAGATAACAGAATTCCACTGTAGATAAATATGCATTAGTATATAAATATAGTACATATATTATTTTACACACACACACAGCTTCACATACATGTGTGTGTATATATATATATATATATATATATTGTAAAATCATTTATTTTTGAGGCCACTGTCATAGGTGACCGCCTATCTTGTGAGACTACTGTCATATAAGACCACCTGTCTTGTGAAACCACTGTCATAGAATACCACCTGTCTTTGTGAGACTACTGTCATATAAAACCACCTGTCTTGTGAGACCACTGTCATAAAATACCACCTGTCTTTGTGAGAATAATGTCATATAAGACCACCTGTCTTGTGAGACCACTGTCAAGATGGGTTCTACCATATATATTTGTCAATTTTATATCAGACTGTCCGTCACATATGATATGATTCTTTGCATTCAGTAGAGATAGGGCCTCCGTGGTTGAGTGGTTTGAGCATCACACTTTAAACTATGAAGTCTCTCACTTCTTGTCAGTACAGATTCGAGCCCTGCTGGAACCTAAAATGATATTTTTTAAAAAGTTTCCCAGTTTACTTAAGGAAGGCCAGTGTTCTCCTTCCAGGTACATTTTAACTGGGTTCTTTCCTTCATGATTAAAAAGTGGTTGCCACCATATAACTGAAAAATTGTTGAGTGTGGCGTAAAACACCATTCAAAATTCAAACTCACCAGAGGTAACAACTTACATTGCTTTCTTCCCTCCTCGTTAAATAACTTATGTAACTTCTTTATTCTAGCTTGTCCTTTTAAATGAAGAACTTTATCAGAACCACAGAATCTCCTGAAAAACAAAAACATAAAGGATAATGCTAATACCCTGTATGATCCCTTTTTCTATAAAAAAAATATTATGTTGTGAGGGTTCTGGTATCTGTTAGAGGGAACCAGTTCTGACAGTTAAACAAAACTAAACTGACAAAACTTTTCCCAAATTTGTTCGGAAATTCCTAATTGAGTTTATCCACTTATTTTGCTCAAACCTATATACGATGAATAAATGCATAAAACATAAAAATAAAAAAATTAACATTCTGTACAATTTCTTGCACCTATTACTTCATGATATTGATTTTACAGGTCATATATGCAATAAAGTGCTTAACTAGAGGTCAATGATGCACACTATTTATGACAAATTGTGACATAACAGGAAAACTCGATAATTGTCTATTTTTTTCAACTTTTGTTAAAAGGATCTACTCACCATGGTGCTATGATCATTTTTTCTCGATCAAAAAGTGAAACATCTGAAAAAAAAAATTGTTTACAGATACACCAGCAGGAATCTATGGTAATCTTTGTAAATTAAGCAAAGAGGAAGGATTCCCATATGAAACCTGAACAGCTGTTTACTAACTTCGACCAAATCAAAAGTGGTGTGTGTGTTTGAGTGTGTGTGTGTGTGTGAGTTAATGTGTGTGAGTGTGTGTGTGTATGTGAGTGAGTGTGTGTGAGTGTGTATGAGTGTGTGTGTGTGTGTGTGTGTGTGTGCATGTTTGTGTGTCTGTGTGTATGTATGTGTGTGTCTTCAATGTACTGTTTTATTGAATTAAATGTTATCAAGACAGAGTATGATATATTTGTTTATTTACAACAAATTTTTGTTGTTGAGTACTTATTCCCTAGAAAACCAGGTGTGAATGCCACTAGAACCTAAGCTGATTTTGTGAGAAAGTTTACCAGTTAACTTGCAAAAGGACAGTAATTTTCTTCTCCACCATTGAAAGTGGTGGCCACCATGGGCATGTTTCACAAAAGATCGTAAGTCCTAAATTCTTAAGTCTTAGTCCTTATTGTCATGGAACTGATTAATCGGCAATGCCTTGACATGGTAGTTAGGACAAAAAGTTTGGATTTAGGACTTACGACCTTTTGTAAAATGGCCCCATATGTGTATGGCACAAAACACTAATAAAACAAACAATAGGCCCACTAGGCATTATTGGTCACCAGAGAAAAATTTCCTGTCAGTCCACTGGTTCTTGAGAAGAAGCTGAAAATGTCTAAAATTTGACAAAAAACTTTTATTTTCTGTTTACTTAGGTGTCTGTGACCTTGACCTGTGACCTTGAAATTTTGTCAGAATGATCCTAAGATAATTCCTAACAACTTTCTGATATATTTTTGTATACAAAAAGTCAATCAATTTTGAGCTATTAAGCCATTTACAATTGTACCCCATGCTATTCAAGAGCCCCATAATGGACCATTTATTGACAGACATTTCATTTTCATTTCAAAATTTGTAGATACTGACTGTATAGTCATGCATACAAAATTTAAAAGTCATCTGATCTTTGGTTGATGAAAAAATTTTTTAAGAAGTACCGCATTATGGTCCTTTTTGGCCTCTTTTAGGGTCATTGCCCATTTTCATTTGCAAATTTTATGCAGCTTCACATATGAATGCTAAATGCCAAGTTCGGTTGAAATTGGCACACTGGTTCTTGAGAAGAATTCGAAAATGAGTAAATGTTAACGACAGATGACGCTTGACAATGGACAAAAGACGATCGCAATAGGTCATCATGAACCTTTGGCTCGGGTGACCAAAAAACAAAACTGATGTCAAAACGAGGCTCTTACTTGGTTTTGCTCTAGCTGTTCCCAGTCGTGGATAAGCATAGCCATACTTTGACGGTATTGCAATGCCGAGACTGAAATACAAAATAGCAATGTTAGCAATATAGTCTGATAACTCTGGCGAATATCGTAAAATGTTGGCTATAGTCAAATTCATTTATAGATTTTAATGTTTCCTAACTCTGGCAAACTTTTTGAAAGTTGGACATGATTATACTCATCTGATATCTTAATGATATGAAGCGACATACCTCAGATATCGTGAACATTTCATGAAAGAAAATCAAATATGGTTAAAACTTGAGGAGAGAAAATAAAATATGGTTAACATATGGGGTGACAACATCAAACATGGTTAAAACTTGAAGAAGGTTAACATTAGAGCAATAGAGGAAAGAAAATCAAATATGGTTAACATTTGAGGAAAGAAAATCAAATATGGTTAACATTTGAGGAAAGAAAATCAAATATGGTTAACATTTGAGAAAAGAAAATCAAATATGGTTAACATTTGAGGAAAGAAAATCAAATATGGTTAACATTTGAGTAGAGGAAATGAAGCTAACAGTAAAACAGACAATGAGGGGCAAAACAATTTTTTTTTCAAACAAAAACTCACCTGAAATCTGCATTTTTAATTTTAGAAAAATAATATGTGTAGTTTGTAACTATGACTCTCTTCTGCAATAGAAAAATACTAAAGTTAGAAAATATGCTAAATAATACAAGACTGTCTACCAGGAACTTTTTGCCCCCGGTTATTTTCGCCCTCTTACGAAAGAAAACATAATTCTTATAATCACTCTAAATCACAATAGTCTTACGGATGGCATGTAGCCTTTGTCTGTGCTTCAATTATTTAGTTTGAAAATTATGCTTTCATTTTAAATTTGCCCTCTCATCTAAGAGCAAAAATTAAATAGCAGCAACAATACATACAGTATCTTTTTTTCTGATCAATTGTAATGTGAAATTTAGGATTTTTTCAAGAGCTTTTTAGATAAAATTTCAGAGCTAGTTACTGATAAATGCCATATTACTAAGAATAAAAATGGCCGACATATCTTATCATTGGATTTAATTTCTCTCTGGGATCTTGTTATATAATGTGAAGTCCCCCTCTCAGGAATGTTGGATAGTATTCTGGAGGACGGCCATATATACCGTGACTCCCTATCACCACTCAGATCTTAAACTATGATGATATGTTCACCCAGCTTGACTTTTTTTACCGAACTCGAGAGGTTTCCATGTAATATTTGCGATGGGTATGACATGCTAACACGGGATGCTGTCTCCTAACGAACACTTGGTCCCATTCTGTTATGGATTCGAAATTGTTTGTCATGTTGAGACCGTTTTCATATCTAATTTGTCGTATTCTAATGGACTTGGAGTTTCGATTATCTATTACATACTTCTTCTTCAATTTTACTCTTTTAGTTTGGCTGTTCTTATTTTACACTAAAGTCTCTGTCAGTCTTGTTAGAATAAATCAATAATATCATGACCATACTTTATGATTCAAACTAATACAAGCACTGACTTTCATTTTCTTAACTACATGTAAGTATGGTAAATTAAAGACAAACCTTAAATTTGAGTATTTTACAAGGACTTTCTAATTCTTATTTTTTTATTTTTTAGGGCTTTCGCAAATTCAAGGGTTTTCTAGGACTTGTGTGACCATTGCAAAACTAATACATGTACCATGGGTGTAGATTTCTATTTCAAAGGTCATGTGACCATTCACAAAAGCGTAGCAGTAGAACACTCATGAGACAAACTCAAATTATGCTATCACCATGAGTATTGCTACATACAGTGAATTATTGATAAACTGCCATCTTTAGTTACTTAGAAATTATGGCAGTATATCGAGTTTGGCGATTCATTGAATTCCTGCATCTTGGGGGAAAATGGAGTTGCCGTTCTATGACATCATTGATACAGAAAATAGGACAACAGTTAATAGTGCTGCTTGGCTTTACACCGGTGATCTATAACAAACAATTAACTACTTCATCGCATGACCACCATCACCTATTGTGGAATATTGATATAAATAAAACAATTTGAAATGGATATCAATTGCTTTAAAAAATGTATATATATATATATATAAAAATGTGTTGTTATTGCGAGAATGGCGATAATTCGAGAACTGACTATACTTACCAAATCGTCATAAGGCACTTTGGCTTCCATTGTATAATGTCCAAATTTTAAGGCACCTAACATATCGTTCTTCAACTGTGAAGAGAAACAGAACTACAGTGATCTCTCAATAGCTGAAATATTTGATGAATGACAAACTTGGACACAATGAAAATTGAAAACATTTGAAAATGAATACAATTATTCCAGTTAATTCACTTCATACTGTTATTAATCGTCATCATTCATGCATCTGAAGGTATAAGAATTTGTAAAACACTGTTTTAACACATCATCACCTCTGGTCACATTTAGACCAGCTCTCACCAATAAATAGTATGGTCTAATGTCATAATTTGGGAGTAAACAAGTTAACATTGCATGTAAAATTATTACAAAATCTAGAATCTTAATCATACACCCCTGAATTCTGGCAGTGGACTTTACCATTCTTTGAAATGGACAGGTTCAAATGTGACTTCAGGGGTTGATGAGTTAAATCATTTTTGTTTGTTTAAATGGCATTTGCTGCCAGTTTTTCAATAGTGGAGGAGTGAGCCCAGTTACTGTGTACCAGTACCTGGGAAAAGACCACTGATTTCTGCAAGTAAACTGGCCAAGTTTCTCACAAATTAACTGAGGTACCAGTGGGACATACTGACTAGCGGTGAGAGACTTTATGGTTTAAAGTGCGGTGCTCTAACTAACTGGCAACATAGACCCCCTCTTCCTTCGAGTGCATTTAGTACATAAAATCATGCCAAATATAACCTCAAACTTTATATCTGAAATGGCCCGATTCTTTAGTGAGTATATATACCAACAGCCATTATTTCAAGTTCACAGACAATAATCTAGAGGGCATATTTACCTAATCTAGTTTTTATTTCTGGTTCAGAGGTAATTTCTTGAAGGCACAGGTCCCTTATTGCCAAATATGACCTTTTCCAGTTCAGAGGTCATTCAGAGGGGCGTGTATAACAAACCATAACCCCTTTCACCATTTCAGTGGGTTTTTTTTCCAAGTAAAATGTATTTCAAAACAAAATCAATTTTCCACCTTACAGACATAAATATTAACAGCATAAGAAAAGCATAGTCAATACAGTAAAACCTTTTTATAATGCCATCTCGCTTAAAGCTGCTTTTCCATGTGGAGGGGGAAGTGCAGATGTGGGCACAGACGTGGGCACAGATTCATGCAATCCTTATCCACGGTATGGGTGAAAAATGTGCAGTTGTTGTACTATTCCTGAAAATGTCTCGTGTTTTCAAAACTCCGCAAAAAATTCTCCTTCCTTGATTTTTTTCAGTTAGATTCGGCCAAGCATTTGCTATCATATTAGCATCTGAGAGATTGCGGCTGCTAACATCCATAAATGAAAGGTTTGTGACAAACCAATTAAATCAGTTCTTCAGTCTGGGTTTTTGACAACCTTTTCAGTCCCATAATGAATTGAGAAGTGAATAAAAATGACTGCAAAATTCGAAAATGATAGCATAATCTCACTCAAGCAGACACGGATGTGGAAAAAATTCCACATATGCATCTGCCTGGCCACATCCGCGTCGTGGAAATAGATACAAAGAAATATGAAGGACAGATTTTTTCTGCATCAGCACCCATGTTCCCCACCACCTTGTGGAAGAGCAGCTTAATTTACAATTCTTTAAAGTCAACTTTTCCAATTTTCCATATAATAATTGTAAAACTCAGACTTACCTGTTTTAGTTTATCCATGTCTTTCATTGTGACATGTTCAATTTCCGTCAAATCAATATTATTGTAGCCTACTCGTAAGTCTTTCTTCTTGTCATTCTGTAACATGTTAGTTTCAATTTAAATCTTAATAACTCTTCCAAGTTGATATCAAATTTAATTCAGGTGAATTTTGGTAAAATGACAACACAAAATGACAAAATAAACGAAACACATGCACACAACTATACACACCCAGCCACACACACACACAGACACACACAGATACCCACTCAGTGACAGACACACACACCCAGCCAAACAAACAGAGAGACACACAAACATCCACCAAGCCACCCAGCCACAGGCAGATACATACAAAGACACAGACAGATACACACACACCCAGCCACAAAAATAGAGAGACACACACACATCCACCCACCACGCAGCCACAGACAGATACATACAAAGACACACCTATGCAGCGACAAACACACACACAAAGACACACACCCACCCAGCCACAGACAGATAAATACAAAGACACACACATTCACCCAGCCACAGACACAGACACACACACACACCACAGAAAAAGAGAGACACACACACTCATCCACCCAGCCACAAACATATACATACAAAGACACACACCCAGCCACAGACAAATACATACAAAGACACAAACCAACCCAGTCACAGACAGATACATAAAAAGACACACACCAACCCAGCCACAGACAAATACATATGAAGACACACACACAACCAGCCACAGATACATACAAAGACACATACCCAACCAGCCACAGATACATACAAAGACACACACCCAACCAGCCACAGATACATACAAAAACACACACCCAACCCAGCCACAGATACATACAAAGACACACACCCAACCAGCCACAGATACATACAAAAACACACACCCAACACAGCCACAGATACATACAAAAACACACACCCAACCAGCCACAGATACATACAAAAACACACACCCAACCCAGCCACAGATACATACAAAAACACACACCCAACCAGCCACAGATACATACAAAGACACACACCCAACCAGCCACAGACAGATACATACAAAGACACACACCCAACCAGCCACAGATAGATACATACAAAGACACACACCCAACCAGCCACAGATAGATACATACAAAGACACACACCCAACCAGCCACAGACAGATACATACAAAGACACACACCCAACCAGCCACAGATAGATACATACAAAGACACACACCCAACCAGCCACAGATAGATACAAAGACACACACCCAACCAGCCACAGACAGATACATACAAAGACACACACCCAACCAGCCACAGATAGATACATACAAAGACACACACCCAACCAGCCACAGACAGATACATACAAAGACACACACCCAACCAGCCACAGACAGATACATACAAAGACACACACCCATCCAGCCACAGATACATACAAAGACACACACCCAACCAGCCACAGACAGATACATACAAAGACACACACCCAACCAGCCACAGATACATACAAAGACACACACCAACAACAGTCATAGATATATACAAAGACACACACCAACACAGCCACAGATACATACAAAGACACACACCCAACCAGCCACAGATACATACAAAGACACACACCCATCCAGCCACAGATAGATACATACAAAAACACACACCCAACCCAGCCACAGATACATACAAAGACACACACCCAACCAGCCACAGATAGATACATACAAAAACACACACCCAACCAGCCACAGACAGATACATACAAAAACACACACCCAACCAGCCACAGACAGATACATACAAAAACACACACCCAACCCAGCCACAGATACATACAAAGACACACACCCAACCAGCCACAGATAGATACATACAAAAACACACACCCAACCCAGCCACAGATACATACAAAAACACACACCCAACCCAGCCACAGATACATACAAAGACACACACCCATCCAGCCACAGATACACCCTGCCACAGGCACAGACACACACACCTAACCAGCCACAGACAGATACATACAAAGACACACACCAACAACAGTCATAGATATATACATACAAAGACACACACCAACCCAGCCACAGATACACCCTGCCACAGGCACAGACACACACACCTAACCAGCCACAGACAGATACATACAAAGACACACACCAACAACAGTCATAGATATATACATACAAAGACACACACCCACCCAGCCACAGATACACCCTGCCACAGGCACAGACACACACACCTAACCAGCCACAGACAGATACATACAAAGACACACACCAACAACAGTCATAGATATATACATACAAAGACACACACCCACCCAGCCACAGATACACCCTGCCACAGGCACAGACACACACACCTAACCAGCCACAGACAGATACATACAAAGACACACACCAACAACAGTCATAGATAATATACATACAAAGACACACACACACCCAGCCACAGATACACCCTGCCACAGGCACAGACACACACACCTAACCAGCCACAGACAGATACATACAAAGACACACACCAACAACAGTCATAGATATATACATACAAAGACACACACACACCCAGCCACAGATACACCCTGCCACAGGCACAGACACACACACCTAACCAGCCACAGACAGATACATACAAAGACACACACCAACAACAGTCATAGATATATACATACAAAAACACACACCCATCCAGCAACAGATACACCCTGTCACAGGCACAGACATACACACACCTAACCAGCCACAGACAGATACATACAAAGACACACACCCACCCAGCAACAGATACACCCTGCCACAGGCACAGACACACACACCTAACCAGCCACAGACAAATATGTAGACAGACAGACACACATTCAGAAACAAACATACAAATACACACAGAGCAAGATGTGTTTGCCCGTACATGTCTAAAATCTATACACATCTTCATGAATATAATTCTCTATCAAATTTCATTTATACATTTAGGCGACCATGAAAAACCAGTTAGATCTTTACTCTAATTTTGCAACATTTAAAGACTTATTTAGTCCAATATTCTGGGAAAAGTTCAGACAGAAGACAATATACCCACAGCTATCCAATAATTAATCACCCTTAAAATTAAGACAGTGGACTTTCCTACATTTAGTTGACGCAGCTCAGTTCAACTGTAGTTCCATGAATGGCAATAACTCCAAAAATCTTTTTCAAAATTAAAGTAATTATTGATTTTTTTCCACTTTGATGCCTAAGCTTTAATAGAGGAAATTCTTACATTGATGTATGTCGGCTTCAGTCGAGGGTGAAAAACAACATAACCATGGCGAGTCAACAAAAATGCATAACCGTTCGGAGAAATTCTATCATACGGTATAAGGTCTTTGATTTGGTCAATCGGAACATCCATCCCCATGACACCTAACAAGTTGCCGTCCTCAAGCTGAAAATAAATCAAGAGGATAATTAATGAATTGGAAGCTATTAAAGGTCAGTGGAATGTTTAGTGCGATTTTCTAAATACCTGAAAATTTGCACTCCCATTTCATTTTTCGCTATTCTCGTCGCTCAATGAGAGAGTGAATTTAAAATAAAAAGTTAAATTTTCGATCTAAATTATTGAAGTATGAACATACAAGGCATTCATGAGACTTTTGTGATTTACGGAGAATTTACAAAAACCAGTAAGTTAATGAGACAAAAAGATGAGGTAGATAATAAAGATGATAATGGTGATGATGATGATGATGAAGATGATGATGATGAAGATAATAATGATGACGATGAAAAAATGATGATGATGAAAATATTGATGATGATGATGGAGGTGATTATGGTGATGATGATAATGATGTTGATAGTGAGTAATAAATATGATGATGAAAATGATGATGATGATGACATTAATGATGATAGAGATGATTACAATGATGGTGATATTATCTTTTTCAAACATACCTCCACCTTTTTAGACATATTTTTAGCCTGTCCTTGTTGCTTCAAATCAGTATACCTATATCCTCTGGAATTTTTCACATTTATATCCTTCATTAAAAGAAAAACAAAACAATTAAACAAGGGATTTTAATGTTCAACTGAGTAAACTGTATCATTACTTTGACAATATGAACTGTCTGACCATAGTAACCCTGACCTTTGCAATCCGACATCACAATACAGATGGTAGGCCCACTTAATTGTATCTTTTAACCAATTAAAACTGATGTTAACAATTAAAATAATCTAATAAACCAAGTTGATAAAAACATGAAATTTTAAGAAACTGAATAATGTTTTAAAAGAATTATACATTTCTTAAAATCTTTCAAATATATACAAATGTACATGCATACAAAAAGTTCAAACGTTTGTTTGTGAAATCAAGAAAATTTTCTTTAACCCATTCATCCCTAAATACACATTTGAACTGGTCTAAATCATTGATTTACAGAAGAGTCCATTGTCTTTCTGGGGCTGATGAGTTCAGAAATTGAGAACTTTTAACACATGTAGGTAATATTTCTCAAAATCCTAATGCTCCATGATAGTACTTACACTTTTATTTTTTGTATCATGAACAGGCATTGCCACGGAGATGACGAACCCAAGTCCCTGTAAATATATGTGGAGTCATTTTTTGAAACATCACTTTATAACATCACAATTGGTAAATATCCTATATATTTTGACTGCTAATTAAGGAAAAATGGATTTATTTTTTGCACTGGGAATAGGGGCTTATATCAGCCCCCCTATGATAGGGTGGAAAATTCCTGAGTACATAGGAAATATGTTATCTCTTGACATTAGAGCAGAGGGGAAAGAACTCTGGCAAACAATGATCGCAGGTGAGGAATTTTTGTTCACAATAAGTGACCTATCCAAGAAGGATTTCCATGGCTGAGTGGTTAGAGCATCAAGCTTTAAACCATGAAGTCTCTCATGCACGTCAGCACAGGTTAGAGCCCTGCTAGAAGCTGAGCTGATTTATGTGAGCATGCCAGTTACTTGCTCAAAGCAGCTGGTCGCTTCCTGGGAATTGTACCTGTTTCTCTCCTCCACCATTAAAAACTTGACACCACCATATAACGGAAAAATTGTTGATTGTGGTGTATAACTGTAACAATATTCAAAATAAAAAAAAAAATCTATCCATGATCTCTATCTGCACAAAAATGGCAAGCCTTATCAAAGATATAGGCCACACAAAGTAATAGATGTTGGATAGTGATGGATGAAAAATACCTAGAGAATGAATGATCAATAAATTTCATTATTATATATCCTACTTTCGTTTTCCATTTACTTAACATTAGATGAGAAGGTGCAATATTATTCCATACTGACTTGGGACCGGTTTGAGGTTGGTGTGACCTCATGTTATGAATAAAGTTACACCTGTGATGAATGAGTAACTTCATCATAGTTAAATATTGCCATGATTAACACTAGTGAGTCTATGGGTGATTGCCGCGGGTAAATATTTGATGTTAACATGATACATATTACATCATTTATTGAATCTCTAAAATTAACATGGATTCGAAGGTACTGTACTTCTAGTAATGGCAAGACATTCCAAATACTGATGTATACAAACTACTAACTGTGGGACCTTGATAATATGTTTGGAGGGATGTTTTCAAAGTATGGATAAAAGTAGCAGAAAAATTTGAAAACCTCATAAATTGTTGCAGAAATACCAATGTTTAATAAATCCTTCTCCTTTAATAATAAAAGTATTTTTTATAAAGAATGGTTTAATAATGAGTGATTTTCATAAATGAGTAATCATGAAAATCTCATTCATAGTCTGGAAAATATAAAACCAGATTTCAGATTAAGACTAATTTCTTACAGTATTATTAAAACAAAAATTCTAAATACATTATACAAAGTGATAAGCCATGCAATAGACTTTGCTATCCTAATATACCTGTAAACATAAAAAATGATTAAAAAACCGCGGTGGTAAAACGTTATACAATTTACTAATTAACAACAATTCTTTTTCTTCTGGAAGAAAAAAATGGGATAATATTTTTCGATTTTGATGATTTACAGGAAATTATATATAAATTTCTTTTAAAGTAACAACAATCTACTTTACAGTGGCTTCAGTACAGGTATATTTTAACTACAAAACTCCTACCTATATAGAGCTGGTTTAGTGAAAGTCCTTATTGTAATAGGTGTAAAGAAGAAATTGAAACTGTCTGTGGGAATGTGAGTGTGTTCAAAAATTTTTGAATGATATTTGTGCTTACGATTCTCTTCATATTCCATTAACTTAACAAAGAAACGTCTAATAACTTGAATGGGGCTGTTGACAATAAAATTTTGTTAATTATAAAACATCAATCTATAAAACAAGATGACAGCAGCCTTTATCAATAAGATGTCTGAGACTTTTGATAAAGGACCACTATAAATGTTCTAAAATATATTGCTAATAGTAAAGAGGACAAATACAAACAACTGTTTAATAGTGAATGGTCTAAATGGGAAAGTTTACTTGAAATCTCTGTCTAATAATTTTTTTTTTTTTTTTTTATTACTTGTCTATTTTTTAAAAGACAAATAAAACTTTTTGTAGAATATATATTTTTTTTCTTTTTAACTAAAAGTAACAATTAAGACATTTCTTGTTAGTCCCCTCATCCTGCTCAGCATTATAAAAAATATATCAAACATCTTTAATATTATAAAAAATACTTTAGACTTTCTTTCACTTTCTTTCTCAATACCTTTACCCAAACTTTACAGGATTTACAAAAAGACCAATATATTGTATATATATTTAAGATATAAATAAAATATGTATGAAAATGAGGTGAATATACTTGTATAGAGAATGTTTGTATGCAAATGTTCAATATGTCCTATAAATTTCGATGTAATTTGTACTGCAAATACTTTCAAAAATAAAATAAATATAAAAAAAAAAAAAAAAAAAAAAATATTTGATGTTACTGTGAATTAGATAAGATTTTTCATTACGACCATTGATAAGGATATATAGTTAAGATGTTAGTGACTGTCTTTGTTGAAATATTGACGATGTCATTCTTGGCGCTAAGAACTCGGGCGTCAATATTTCAACATACAGTGAAACTTGTATGTAATGACCTTCTAATAGAGACACAGGAAAACAGGGCCCGGCACCATAAAACTTGAAAACTCGAAAGAATATTCTCAGTTGGCTTTCTCAGCCAATGTCAGGATTAGCCAAAGTTGAGTAAAAGTTTTAGACTTAAGTGATTCTCCAGTTTTATGGTGCCAGGCCCTGGTCTTTATCGGGAGATGGTCTTTAAAATATACACAAATGGTACTATTTGGACAGAAAAAAAAAGGTCTTTGTGACCAGGTGGTCCTTATACACAGGTGGTCACAAAAACAGGTTTTACTGTATACAGTCAATAACCTATACTTATATTTTCATTGCATGCCAACAGATATACAAAAACCTCCAGCAGGGGTTGAATTTAGCATTTCTGTCCCGATTATTCTGTCTTTTTAATCAGATTGTTTGTTTGTTTGTTTATTGTTGTTTAACGCCCCACTCAAGAATATTTCACTCACATGGAGGCGTCACTAAATGCCAGTGAAGGACTTCAAATTTTTGGCCTATGCTCGGCACTTACGGCCATTGAGGAGTGAGGGTTCTTTAACGTGCTGACATCTACTGTGACATGGCACCTCGATTTTTACTGTCTCATCCAAAGGATAGGAAACCAACCTGCCGCCAGCTGGACTCAAACTCATGATCAAGAGTTGAGCACGCTAATGACTGAGCCAGGCCGGCTCTTTGTTAGTCAGAGTCATCTCACATGTAATAAGCAGGTATCAATTGTGATGTCACGTCTTTACATGAGGAAACAACATCGTATTCACTCTAATATACGTCACAATTGATAACATTTATCATTTTACGCACATAAACAAATGACATCAAATAACATAACTCTGAATAATGAAAATAGCCAATACTTCATTTGTAGTAGTTGGCAACCAATTTTACAAGTTCTACCACAATTCACTAGCCCCAAAGTGGTACGATGACTTCCCAATTGCCATGTACTTACCAAATCGGTACCACAGGCACAGTGACTGAATTGACAACTTTGGTAAGTTATTTTTTGGTGTATTTATATTCTTTTGATTTTCTTAGTTTGAGTTGAGGAAAATATCAAGGGACTGTTTAGGCAATTCTGGTGTTCAATGAACATACATTATTTAAACACTTTCATTAGTCATTGCTCATGTTTAAAGATTTTCTACTTAAGTCAACCGGACTAGCAGAAGCACAACCTTGACTAGTCCATTACAAAAATTCGTCTTATGAGCATCAAATGTTAGTTGAGCATAAGCCTTGAGAATATCTGAAAAAATACTTCAACATCAGCTATCAGTACACACCCCTTCAAGATTTTCTGAGACTTCGGTAGTATAATCAGCATACATCAGGGTCCATATTATATTTTCAGCCCGAGATATAACCATTGGGCGACTCAAAACCCGTAAGTAATACTGAAAAAAAAAAAGTAAAAAAAACAGGTACTTTTTATTTCTATCAAATTGTATATACATGATGTATGACAATCTCCTTTTCTGAAATTTATTAAACAATAAAATAAAATATAAAGACATATGACTTTAATTTGATAGGTACTGAGTGCAATAAAATATCAAAAAGAAACAGATGTAGTGACGGTAAATGGGCGAATTATTTAGCAATACATTGTAAAACTCACAACAAAGCTTAAGGTATCAAGTAAACCAAATTGTTGATGCAGACAGACAGAGAGACAAAACAACAGACAGAATGACAGACAGACGGAGAGACAGACAGAGAGACAGAACAACAGACAGAAAGAAAGAGAGACAGAGAGAGACAGAACAACAGACACAAAGACAGAGAGACAGAGAGAGACAGAACAACAGACAGAATGACAGACAGACAGAGAGACAGAGAGAGAATGACAGACAGATACACAGACAGAGAGAGACAGAACAACAGACAGCATGACAGCCAGACAGAAAAACACTGCTAATCCAATGTAGGTCAGTTTTTGCTCACAATCTGACCAATAAATGTGAAATTTAAATATTGCCAGAATTAGTATTATTTTGCTCACAATCTAACCAATAAATGTGAAATTTAAAGATTGCCTGGATCTGTTTTCACTCACAATAAATGTGACATATTAATTATTGCCTGAATATTATTTTTTCATATAACTTCCTCTAAACATGAACAAAATTATATCTTTATTTCCTACATTTTGTACACTTTTGTATTTAGACTGAACTTCAATAAAGCTCACAAAGTCAATAATTATTACATTTCATCAATTTCAATTAATTATTTTTTACTGTAGATCACTCTGTAAAAATCTGGATTACTCACCTGGACGCTCTCCTGAACATCAGCAATGGTAAAGATATGTGTGTAATATCCTGGAATAAAAGATGTGAATACTGTAGGCTAGAAAGTGATCAGGGCAACAGGTTTTAAATCATAACTGATTATCATTTTGTAATTAGATGTGCATAATCATTTTGTAATCAGAAGTGCATAATCATTTTGTAATCAGAAATGCATGATCATTTGGTAATCAGAAGTGCATGATCATTTTGTAATCAGAAATGCATGATCATTTGGTAATCAGAAGTGCATGATCATTTGGTAATCAGAAGTGCATGATCATTTTGTAATCAGAAGTGCATGATCATTTTGTAATCAGGGGTCCGTTTTATGAAAGGTCGTCAATCTTAAATCCTAACTTTTAGTCCTAACTACCATGGCAACGCATCGCTGATTGGTCAGTCCCATGACAAGTAGAACTAAGACTTAGGATTTAGGACTTACGACCTTTGGTAAAACGAGCCATAGAAGTGCATGATCATGTTGTGTGATAATGATGTCACAGTCAAACAGTGCACATGGAGAGTCATGTGTCAGACATTTGGCAATAGGTCAATTGACCTAGATATGAAAATTGGTCAGGTTCAAGGTCTTAATGATGTAATAGTGACTTATTTTTATGACATTATCACACCTGTAGATTGAGTTTGGTGGTGTTATAATTACCTTTATTGGCACAAGCCATCCACTTTGCAAATCTATTATCAGAAACTTCTCGTCCAATTAGAAAGGAGAAAACTCTGACCTGCAAAAATAATAAAGTTTTATCTAATATCCATCATATCAATACAAAAACATGACGACATAGTGGTGAAAATATTGTAGGAATCCATTTCCAGGAAGTACATGCATTTGACCAACTCAGGTAAAATCAGTCACAGATCTCAAAAATAAAATATAGTCAATCCAAGATATAAATTGATATTTTGTTTCAAAATAATATAGTGTTATAATATCATATAAAAATCTCATTAGATTCCAACTTATAAATCTTCAGGTTGTCCAGGATACATATATACAAATCTGGTGAATATTGGCCATACACAGACCTCTGGAAATCTGCAGGTGGGACCAGGTGTCATGGAGTTGTAAGCATCCCCTGTTGATCGGTCACATGTTATTATGTTATATTATGTTACAACAATAATAAAAGAAATTTGGTTGGGGAATCAAAATCATTTCAAATAAAGCAGGGTTTCAATGTATCAGGGTTCAATATAAGTGGGTTTGACTGTAGTGAGATATACAGATATTTGGAAAGTGCAGAAAATAAGCTTCTGTCTAAGAAATAGCCAGTCTGCTGAATTCATTTGGAGCATCTTTGCTGATATGATCCTATCCAAGGTCATGAAAGGTCAATTCTGTACTTCCTGATTTTGTGTGTTTAGTGTTGTTAATAATTTTTACATCCCTTTACCATACAATGGAGCTAACCTGGCACAGTCGGTAGTGTGCTCGACTCTTGATCGTCAGGTCGTGAGTTTGAGTCCGACTGGTGGCAGGTTATGGTTTCCTTTCCTTCAGATGAGACAGTAAAAATCAAGGTCCAGTGTCACAGTAGGTGTCGGCATGTTAAAGAACCCTCACTGCTCAATGGCCGTAAGTGCCGAGCATAGGCCAAAGTTTGAAGCTCTTCACCGGCATTTGGTGACATCTCCATATGAGTGAAAGATTCTTGAGTGGAATGTTAAACAACAATAAACAAACAAAAAATCCATACAATGTACCCTTGCCTTCTGTGAGTAAACTGTCTCACAAAGTCCGAAGCTTAGGTTCCAGTGGGATGCAAACCCACATTGACTAGAGTTGAGAGACTTCATGGTTTAAAGTGAGATGCTCTAGCCACTCAGAAACGGAGGCTCTGAACTAAAAACTGAGGCTGGTAGTTTTAAACTTACTGTTTTATTCGGCCAATTATACGTGTCAAATATTTTTTCGTATGTTTCTGGTGCACCGTCCGTTATCAACATAATGGCTTTATTACATAAATCTCCTCTTCTTTTTTCTTCCTGCATGTAAAAAAGGGCAATATTAAAATGTGTCATGTGATCAGTTTATGTCATCACTGGATAAAATTTCATTTTCATGCAAATGTATGCCGCTTGTATTTATTTAATATGTTGATCAATAGCATCATCAATTTACAAAAATACTATGTTCCCGGGACCCTCGATTTTAGGTTGCAAAAATTAAGGATATTCAAACTAAGTCTGATAAGGACTAATTGAAATAATGAAATTAGAATAACTGCCAAAAAAAGTTGAATGATTATAATCTTTAAATGTAATCAACTTTGAATCTGTACCCCAGGCTTGTATATATTCAGTGTAAAATATGTTGCTAGGAAAATCCTAGACCAGTCCAAATGTATCTTTAGGGGGTGAATGAGATAATATGTGTTTTAATTGTAAAATACTGATCATTTATGTAAAATTGAAGTCAATTTTGTATTACATAGTAACTATTTGTACAGATTATACAGATAATACATACCAGTTCAAAAAGGTTAAAAGCCTCTATAAGAGCCAGATCTAATTTAGCGTTTTTCTTCATTTTTAGATTTTTGACGATATTCATCATTCTGTTTTTGTTCTCTGTGTTGGCTTGAAGCATGCTTTGGTTGAAGCAGTCATCAATATATTTAGGCTCATCTGAATACTGAAGAACAGAAAAAAAAATTAAGACATCACTTTAACTCTAACAATTTAAAACTTCCTTCCACAAAATATTGTAGGGTATTTATATAAATAAAAACCCAAAAGGGGCCACACTATACATCTATATTTGCATAGATCTGTCTAAATCAACAAAACTTCAAATTTGATTTAAAAACAAAAAATATATATCAAAGAGCTCATGTCTGATACTCTACAACCCAAATTTGGAATTATTCTACATGTTCTACAGCTAGCTTTAGATAAATAAGCTTGTGCCATTTTGAATGAAAATTTCCATTATAGCCATGGCAGCTATTTTAAATGATGGAGGGGAATCTTGAAAGAGGGCCACCTAGGGAATAATCAGTCCATGTATGATTAAAAATGCCTTAATTACTTGCTGGTTTCAGATGTGAAGATAATTGTTTAAAAGTTCAAACGTAGTGATGATGACAATCATGACAACAGACAGCAGACACTAACGGTGACAAAACTGATGCCACGACAGCAATTTCTCTCACTTGAGACAGATTTTTCCTTGAACTTGAATGCTGGGGAAAATGTTATCTTACCTGCTCGTAAAATGAAATAAACTTACAAGGAATTTTAAAAATGTTTTACGCCAAACTCAACAATTTTTTCAGTTGTATGGTGGTGGCCAGATTTTAATGGTGGATGAGAGAACCCGGTTACAATGTACCCAGGAAGAGACCACCAGCCTTCTGCAAGTAAACTGGCAAACTTTCTCACAAAAATCAGCTTAGGTTCCAGCTGGGCTCAAACCCGTGTGGACCAGAAGTGAGAGACTTCCAGGTTCAAAGCATGATGCTCTAACCACTGGGCCACAGAAGCCCCATGCTCACAGGGAATTTCCCGCCAAGTGAGCTAAAAATTAAAATCAGATCTAGAATTAAAATTAATAAAACAGACATTTATTCTGACAGTATGTATAAGAACTTAATTTCTGCGAATTTGCTTTAGTGTGCCTTTGATTAGATCCCTTTTATTTATATTTCCAGACACTTGCAGAATGCAAATACAATGTTTCCATCACAAACAAGAAAACCATGTGAGGAGGGAAAATTAGTTTAGCTAGAGACAACAAGCAAATATTTGTACTTAAATGTGTTTTCAATTGGTCTTCTCTTATTATAGCTCAAGGGTAAATCAAATGAAACTGATTTGCTTGATACTGAGTGGAATACTAATCAATGACAACATTCAGACTGACATCAATATTTGGTGTTTACAAACTCCACAGTGAAAATCTACACTGCCTCAGGCCAAATATCAAAAAGCTGTGCTTCCAGATAACCTAACCAAACCTTTATATTAGAACCTATTTTATTGCACAAACCCCTACAACTCACTCTGTCTCTCTCTCTGTCTCTCTCTCTGTCTCTCTCTCTGTCTCTCTCTCTCTCTCTCTCTCTCTCTCTCTCTCTCTCTCTCTCTCTCTCTCTCTCTCTCTCTCTCTCTCTCTTTCTCTCTCTCAGATTACCTGTATAATGTTGAAGTAATCATCATCGCTAAAGGTATCCAGTAATTTCTCTATGGTGTTACGAGTAATTTCCATTCGCAGGCCTTTCATACTGCCACTTGTGTCCACCAGTATGATAATATTTTTCGGAGAAGTTGCAGCTTGTATGTACCTGGCAAAAGATCGAAAATGACACTGAGAAATTACAACACTTTTGGATTTTATCTTTTAAAGCTGTTTTACATCCCATGAAATATTCTTCACTATAATACAAGGTATGGATGAAGTAATATAAAATTAGAACTATACTATTATAGGTCTATGCTAATTTGCTACGTTTCTGTTTTAACATGACATGCTTTAAAACCTGGGTGGGGGGGGGGCTTGGTCCTGGAAAGAAAGAAAAAAAAGAGAGAGAGAGAGAGAGAGAGAGAGAGAGAGAGAGAGAGAGAGAGAGAGAGAGAGAGAGAGAGAGAGAGAGAGAGAGAGAGAGAGAGAGAGAGAGAGAGAGAGAGAGGGGAGGAGGGAGGGAGAGAGAGGGAAGGGAGGGAGGGAGGGAGAGACATTACAACTTTTTAATACAATGACATTTTCTTTGCCATAGACCTATAAGTGACATGAGGAATGAAAGTCACCGGACTCTCAATTGAAATGCAAAACTAAGGTTTAGTGTAACTGAAGGCACTGCATATAGAAGACCTCCAATGTAAAAGCTTAAGAGCTATAGAGGTAAAACTTAAAGTAAACATACAACTGACCTATCTCCAAGTGTCTGACACATGGCGGTCCATGTGCTTTTTTGATGTCATTCGACTGTGATGTCATAATCAAACAAGTGTTTGAAGGGTCATTTAATTGTGATATCTGCATAATTGAAAAGTTTGCCAAAAGGTGGTATGTCAGGCATTTGGTGATAGGTCAGTTTAATTTTTACAATTGCTGTTATCCTTTGTCAAAAGTTCATTATCAGATGAGGAAGTAGAGGTAGAATTTAAGACAGGAAAAGGAAGTAGAGGGCCACAGTGTTAATGTTTTGTACAGGTACTTGGTATTCAAGGTCAAGGACTCTTCAAGATGAGGATGAGGAAGTCAAGGAGAACAAATACATCAAGGTCTAGGACTTTCAAGGACACAATATTTGGTTTTTCAAGGGTCAACTCTTTTGATTTTTTTTTTTTTTTTAACCACACAAGAAAACCAACCTATTTTTAGTACCAGAGGAAGTCAGTACTTAGCAGTATTGGTGGTGTCCATGGTTTCAACAAATTAAATGAATCCAATTTATTGACCAAAAAAGAACAACAATACTACTTTTTAGATATTTTTAACAGTGGAACTTGGTTTGAGTCAGGCTACCCCCATCTGCCACTAAAATGTGGTTCCTCAAGAGAGGTGGTCTCTCAAAAGAGGTTTTATTTAAAGGAATTATTTAACCAAGTGGTTTTCAGAATGTGGTCTCACAAAACACAAGTGGCCTTTCATAAGAGTGGTCACTCAAGATAGGTTTCACTGTAATATTTTTTTACTTTTAGGATAAAATATTGAAATAAAAGTTTTGACAATACTGCATGAAAATTTCTTCAAGAACTTTCTGGCATAATTCAAGGATATTTACTGAAAAATTCAAGGACTTTCCAAGTACTTTTCCTCAAATAATCTTTTCCAAATCCTATCCTTTACAAGGACTTTACAAAGACTTCTGTATTTGTACTTTGAAAGTCTGTAAATACATGCATTTAGGATTTTGGGGGGCCTCCGTGGCTGAGTGATCAGACCATCACGCTTTGAACCAGGAAGTCTCTCACTTCTGGTCAGCACAGGGTTGAGTCCCACTGGAACCTAAGCTGATTTTTGTGAGAAAGTTTGCCAGTTTACTTGTGGAAGGTCGATGATCTCTTTCAGAAAAACCGTGTTCTCTCCTCCACCATTAAAAATTGGCCGCCAAAATATTACTGAATGATTGTTGAATGTTGTGTAAAACACAATTCAAGATTTAAAAAAAAATAGGATTTTGGACCACATGGTAGAGCTAGAATCTAGAACATTTTTGAAGTGCGTACCAATTTCTTACTCGGCATTCATACATATCAATGTTTCCGCCTTTGTTATCCCGCGGCCACTTCATGCCTACAAAGAGAAAAAAATGCAGAAACTGAAAAATCCAGAAACATTTTGTAAATTATTGCTTAATTTTTTGTTTAGTATTACAGTAAAAAATATGATTAAAGGGTTATTAGCTATGTCTACCCCCCCCCCCAAAAAAAATCAATTTTTCTTTCTACTTTGACCACTTGTACTTGATGTACAATGACATATAAGAGCTATACACAAGCATGAAAAATCTGATATTCCTATATAATATTTGAAAATTTTATATTCCTATATAATATGTGAAAATAAGGTCAGGTCCAGTGTGGTATTCATATACAAACACGAAGAAAAAGTTAATCAATTACATTAAATAAGTGAAAATGCACCAAACCTGGGTTCCTGAAGCTATTTTCACAAAATTTATAGGGATTCAAGAATTTTCATGCCTCTGTATATCTCTTTTTTATTATTACATATCAGTCAAAAAAGTAAAGAAAAGAAGAAATTTTTTGGAAAAAAAAGCTCACAGCTAATGCTTCTTTAAGTAAACTATGGTTGACTATTTCAGCAAGGTACAATTAACCAAAACAGTAATTCTATGGAGAAAAAACCAACCTGGAAAAATTCGCAGAAATCCATCAGAGCTACAAAAATACTGCCATGTTGGATCTTTCAGCCTTCCGTTATTTATTCGGAACTGTTCATTGAGTTTTCTTGACCACAATACGCCGTTCTCTATCTGAGGAGCTGAAATATAATGTTTTGATGTTTTTTAAAATATGGAAATTTATGTGTGGGAGTAATTTATACTAAATAGAAGAGTTTTTTCAAATAAATGACCCCGCATACCAGTCCCACAGTTGTGCATCATCTTTTAATACAGGACTGGTTGGAGTAAGGTGTGACCTCATGCAAAATCCCCCCCCCCCCCCCCCCACCTTGCACCCCCGCCCCCGCCGCACCCCCCCCCCCCCACCGACACCGACCGCAACGCCCTTCACACCCACGAGCCCCCCTACCCACTACCACACCGCAAGCGCACCCGTCCACCCCCCACCACGACCCACCACCTACCCCAGAAACCACCACACTAAGCCACACACGCACCAGCCCGCACCCACACTCGCCACACACCCACGCGCTACCTTCGTGCCCCCGCCGGGCCCCCCCCCGGACCACCATCCCCACCCCCCTCCCTTTCGCCCCCCCGCCCCCATCTGCGACCACAAACCCAAACAGCCAACAAAGCCTAAGCTAGCCCCCCCCACAACCCCCCCCCCCCGCCCCCCCAA
Organism: Atrina japonica; assembly: GCA_030159075.1. Taxonomy (NCBI): domain Eukaryota; kingdom Metazoa; phylum Mollusca; class Bivalvia; order Pterioida; family Pinnidae; genus Atrina; species Atrina japonica. The sequence continues at coordinate 279,332 of BROG01000713.1, read as the reverse complement.
CTCTCCCAGCCGCACCTCCCCAACAGCCGTTACCCGCTGAGCACACCGCCCCCCGGCCAACCGGATGGTCACCTAGACCCTCCCAAACCCCCTTCAACGACACGCACGGCTCGGAGCACCCACCCCTAGCCACCCCAGAATGGCCACCCCACTCAATCACTCTCACATCACCCGTCGCCGCAAGCCGCCAAAACCCGAGCCCCGACCGCAACCCCGCCTGCGCCGGCCCCCTAGCCAAACATCCAATCCCCCCACCGACCCAAACACACACACACAGCCCCCGGCCCCGCCGAGCAAACCACCCACCCAACCCCCCGCCCACAAACGCCGAATCACCCCCCCCAAGCCGTACGACCCCCCCCCCGACCTGACCACAACACACCCCTCCACCACACCCCCGCCCCCCCCAGAAATTCCCCCCTCTACGGACCCCCCCCCCTCCACACACACACCACCCCACGCACCCACCTCTCCCCCCAAACCACAGGGTCCACATAATCCCCGCCCCCCCCCGGTCCGACGACAACGCCGCCACCACCGCCGGCACCCACACCCTGGGCCGACCCCAGCTACCACCCCGAAACCCCTGGCACCCCAACCCCACCCGACAGAACATACCACGCACCCCCACCCCCCTCCACCCGCCACCACTCCCCCCACTCCCCCGCATCGCCCACCGCCAGCCCCTAACGACACTATACGCCGCCAATCCTCCGACCCCAAGCACACCACCCCCCCGCCCACTTCCGAAACCGTCACCCCCCTTCCAAAGGCCCCCACCGAGCCCCCCGACGCCCGCCACAGCCCCAAGCACCCCAGAAGACCCCATCCGCCCAACGCCCAGCCCCCCCGACCTACGGTCACAACCCCACCCACCGGCGATAACACCCCGCGCCGCCCCCACCCAGAAGCACCCCAACACCGGCTAGACCCACTCCCGGCCACCCGCCCCAACCCCCCCCCCCCGCCCACAACACCCCCCCCCCGATCCCCCCACCCCCCGCCCCACCCGACCCCCCCGCTCCCCTCCCTAGACTCCACTAAGCCAACCCCACAGCCCTCCCCACAACGCGTGCCACGCAACGCCCCCTCCCTCGCCCGGACAACCCCATCCCTGGCTAAGTGGCCCCCCCCCAACCAACGCGCTAGCCCACACCCACACCACCGCCCCAAGCCCCCCGGGACCCTTGCCCCTCCAGGCCCGGCGCCCCCTACCGCGCCGCCCCACCACGAACCATGACCCCACCATAACCAACGTGCCCCTCCCTTTACCACCCAAAAACGCCTGCCCCCTAGCCTGAAAACCCCCCCTACGACACAAACCCACACAAGACCCCTACCGCATCCCCCCAAAAACCCAGCCCGGGAGATCAAGCAACAACCACAAACTCCACCAAACCAAGACCGCACACACCCCCAACTCCCCAAACACCCCCAGCCCCGAACTACATCGCACGTTCGCCCCCACCCACGCCCCCGGCAGCACCCACCGATCCACACAAAACCTCCATAGCCACCACCCTGAACGCCGGAACTCCCCCCACCAGCCACACGCACGCAGACCTACCGCACCCTACACAACTCACCCAACAAAGCCAACCCCGCACGGACCAAAGCCAAACACCCCTCAACACGCCCCAACCCAATCAGCCCCAGCCTACCGCTCCCATCCCCCGCCCCTACCCTACCACCCAACCACCCCCCCGCGGCCCAGCTCCCCAACGCCCCCCCCCCACATATGGTTTGCATAAGCAAATTGCGTAATGAACAAAACATAGAAATATCCAAGTTTACAGTAAATGATTCTTGTTGTATTGTTTTTTTTTTTACATCCCACCCAGAATTGTTCCCATACATGGATACAGAGATGTCACCAGCATTAAGTGAAGTGACACAAATTTTTACCTATGCTATGGACACACATAAATGTAGTGAGAATTCTTTGAGGGCTCATCCAAAAGATCCATAACATTCACTTCTTATGTAAAGCACTTGGGGAACAAACAGTCATGACCTATTCGGAAGTCATACATTTAAGGTATGACGCGGTACTGGAGTCAAAACCGCTTGTGAGTTAAATGATCTACCACTAGAACACCACAAGTGGGGTCTTTTCAAAGACGATTGATAATCAATTTAATAGGGTGTTTCCAATATATATATGTATACCCGTAGAGAGATTCCTTACTGCAAAGTGATTTAGTTTGGCATAGCCAATGTTCAGCCGTCTGAAAGCTAGAAAGTTTCTAGAGTTTAAAATCGGTGTATTGGCTTAAGTTACAAATCACTTTAATGCTTAAATATTTGTGTTCAATACTTGCAAATCTTTGCATACTTAAAAATCAAGCACAATTTATCATTTATTAATGTTTTGGTGCTAAAATTGCTGAAATTAAAGGCACACTAGAATTTCTGGTTTTTGCAATAAAATGGAGGTGGCTGTCAAAAAGTGTATCTTCTATATAGAAGAATCATCTAATAAGAGCTACGAGTGTATACTTAATGTTTTTACTATGACAGATAAAGAGAGGTAGCTATTGGTCAATGTGAATGGTGACAACCCTCAAATAACAACAATATACATGAAGTGGAAGCTCGCTATTAAGATCACCTAACTGACTGACTTAAATATTTATCAAGAGACTGAAAACTTGTGGCTTTTATTGTGAGGTGGTCTCCAAAGTGAGGTGGTCTCCTAAGCGAGGTGGTCTCCTAAGTGAGGTGGTCTCCTAAGCAAGGTGGTCTCTTAAGTGAGGTGGTCTCCTAAGTGAGGTGGTCTCCTAAGTGAGGTGGCCTCTTAAATGAGGTGGTCTCCTAAGTGAGGTGACCTCCTAAGTGAGGTGGTCTCCTAAGTGAGGTGGCCTCCTAAGTGAGGTGGTCTCCTAAGTGAGGTGGCCTCTTAAATGAGGTGGTCTCCTAAGTGAGGTGACCTCCTAAGTGAGGTGGTCTCCTAAGTGAGGTGGCCTCCTAAGTGAGGTGGTCTCCTAAGTGAGGTTTCACTGTACTTACCTTTATCAAATACATTAGTTGGTACATGAATGGTACTGTTATAAAAGTTGACAGATATGTTGTTGAATCTAGGGTCATCTTCAAGTGGAATGAATCGAAATTTTACAACTTCTTTTGGGTCCGACATATTAACCCCCATGTCTATCAAATCTTTATCACTTAGCAATTTTTTGTTGTTTAAATAGTCTATCTGAAAAATAAACAAACAAGAAAATTAAGGTTGACATCACAGGTAGTAAAAAGGTGTAAAACAAATACTCGTTAGTACTGGTATATCATTAATAGCAAATATTAATTCATTGACCCCTATAGCCAAATTTAGACTCATCCATTTCAAAGAATGGTAAAGTCCACTGTCAGAATCCAGGAGTGTAGAACTTCAAAATGATTTTACATGATTCAATATTAACTTGTTCACCCCTAAATGTTGACAATAGACACTACAGTTACTGACTTGGCTGAGTCTAAAATGTGAATACAGGGGTGATGAGTTAAGGAAACAATAGAAATGGTTTTTTCCCATAGTCATGGAGTTATCCTTATAACTAGTGCAAATTGATCAGCCTGTCATACACAGAGGGTAAATTAGTATATATGGATGAAAAATAATCAGTCTCTATTGTCTGTTGATGACTGAGAAATCCACTAACCCTCATGTCAAGACAACTTAGTCCATGTTGAGGCAAGAAATCCACTAACACTCGTTTCATGTAAACTTTGCCCATGTCTCGGGAAGTCTCAACATGGACTAAGTTATCTTGACACCAGGGTTAGTGGATTTTTCAATCATTACCAGACTACATGTATAGCGATACAATCTAGTAAGTCATTTGTAAATGATAAACTAGAGGCTCCATGGAGCCTGTAATGGTTCACCTGTGCTCAAGTTGGCAGAACAATGCTGAAATTGCCAACATAAATAATTACAGTTTTGAGTGGGTACAATTTTGAAAGGGGTGTATCCAATGACCATTCCACCAAATACTGTTTCAAATAATCAAGTAGTTTCAAGTGACTTCATCAAGTTTGAATCATAGTTTTATATAACCACTATGCCATGGAGGTCCCTAAACTGTTACTTTGTTTATTGTTGTTTAACGTCCCACTCAAGAACCTTTCAATCATATGGAGACGTCACCAAATGCCGGTGAAAGGCTTAAAATTTTTGGCTTATGCTCGGCACTTACCGCCATTGAGCAGTGAGGGTTCATTAATGTGCCGACACCTACTGTGACACGGGACCTCGATTTTTACTGTCTCAGTCCAAAGGACAGGAAACCAACCTGCCGCCGAATGGACTCGAACTCACCAACAAGTGTTAAGCGCGTCACAGACTGCCTAAACTGTTTAAAAAATCTGATGCATATTTATTTTAAAGTTGTAAGTTATGTAAAATCGTTTTATATAAAAAAATATTCCACAGATTGCTTAAATAGGCTCATGTCACATTATCTCATCAACCCCTGAAGTCACATTTGGACCTGTCCATTTCAAAGAATGGTTAAGTCCACTGTCAGAATTCAGGGGTGTATAATTCAGAATCAAAATTTCCATAATAATTTTACATGCAATATGAACTTGTTGACTCGATCCTGAATTATGACACGGTAGACCATACTATTCATTGTTTTGTTACTTACATCTAAGTTCTGTTTATATACATGCTCTCGGCTGCTTTTCTCTGCTTCTTTTACAAGATCCTGAAAAAAAAAACAACCACATATAATATTAATCTTGTACAGTAAAACTTGTATATAATAACCTCCTTATATAGGGACATGAGAAAAAGATTTTTATAGGGAGGTGGTCTTTATATAGAGGTTGATTTGTACACAAATGGTACTATTGGAGACCAGGTGGTCTTTGTACACAGGTGTTGCTAATATAGCTTTGCAATATTTATTTGAAAAAAATGTGTTTTACATGTATTTGAAATATACATGTATAGTAAAAGAAAATTATAGTGTTCCAATACATTTTGTCACGTCTCTGTAAGTCAATTCAAGGAATGAAAGAATGCTCATATAGAAAAAATATGAATCAAACAGTAGTTTGAATATTTTAAAACTGATTTTTGGTGTTCATTTCAGCTTTGTTGATTCACAGTAATTTTTATATAGTTTTAAGTAAACATTGTTTCTTTAAAATGAAAATGAAATTGAAATCTGAATCTTGAACAGGTAATCAATTTCACAACTAAGTCAATTAGTTCAAAAAGAAAAAATAAACTAGCATAAATTACAACACTTCAAATCAATTTGAATTAGTCTTTATCATTCTTAACCAGCTTGAAATGTTTTAGAGTTTAAAAAACTTGGTAATGAATTATACAATGTTAGTGTTCCTTTTCACATTCACATGTCAATTTAAACACCAATACAAATTAGTGCTTAGCCTACTTTCCTAAAATTAAACAGAGCTGGCCTGGCTCAGTCGGTAGCGCGCTTGACTCTTGATCGTGAGGTCGTGAGTTTGAGTCCAGCCGGCGACAGGTTGGTTTCCTGTCCTTCAGATGAGACAGTAAAAACCGAGGTCCCACAGTAGGTGTCGGCATGTCAAAGAACCCTCACTGCTCAATGGCCATAAGTGCTGAGCATAGGCCAAAATTTGAAGCCCTTCACTGGCATTTGGTAATGTTTCAATATGAGTGAAATATTCTTGAGTGGGACGTTTAAACAACAATAAACAAAAAAACTAAAATTAAATATGGTATATACACTAAATATCTTATTTTACAGTACATCAATGGAACCTGCTTAAAATATCATCTATATTTGAAATTGAATTTTGAATAGCCTTTTATGCCACACTCAACAATTTTTCAATTATGGTGACGGCCAGTTTTTAATGGAGGAGGAAAGAACTCGATTACAATGTAGAGACCACCAGCCTTCTGCAAGTAAATTGGCAAACTTTCTAAAAAAATCAGCTTAGGTTCCAGTTGGACTAGAACCTGCATTGAGAGGAAGTGAGAGACTTCATGGTTTAATGCATGATGCTCTTATAACCACTCGGCCACAGAGGCCCCCAGATATTATCTATAATGATAAAAGTGTCATAAATACTCTTGTCGTAACTATATGACACCACTTGTCTTATGATATCACCTGTCTTATGACAACACCTGTCTAATGATACCACCTGTCTTATGACACCACCTATCTTATGACATCACCTGTCTAATGACACCACCTGTCTTATGACACCACTTGTCTTATGATACCACCTGTCTTATGACAACACCTGTCTAATGATACCACCTGTCTTATGACACCACCTATCTTATGACATCACCTGTCTAATGACACCACTTGTCTTATGACATCACCTGTCTTATGACACCACCTATCTAATGACACCACCTGTCTTATGACATCACCTGTCTAATGACAACACCTATCTAATGACAACACCTGTCTAATGACAACACCTGTCTTATGACACCACCTATCTAATAACATCACCTGTCTAATGATGCCACCTTCTAATGACACCATCTGTCTTATGACACCACCTGTCTAATGACATCACCTGTCATATGACATCACCTGTCTAATGACACCCATCTAATAACATCACCTGTCTTGTGGCACCACCTGTCTTATGACACCATCAGTCTTATGACACCTTTCTTATGACATCACCTGTCTAATGACAACACCCATCTAATAACATCACCTGTCTTATGACACCATCTGTCTAATGACACCTGTCATATGACATCACCTGTCTGATGACAACCCCTGTTTAATGACACCACCTGTCTAATGAAATAACCTGTCCAATGACACTGCCTCTCTTATGACACCACTTGTCTAATAACACTGCCTGTCTTATGATATAATTTGTCTATGACAACACCTGTCTCATGACACCACCTGTCTTGTGACACCACCTGTCTAATGACACTGCCTGTCTTATGACACCATCTTCCAGTAAAACCATATTCAATCAATATATCATACATTGTCTTTTCTATGGCATCCTTTGAAAAACCATAGATCACATGTATCAGTGGCATACAGGATTGTCTCATCAGACTGAATACATTGTAATGTTTCTAATTTAGCCTTTCTAGAATTGCCTTACACCAAATTAAGGGCTTTTATAAAATGTTGCAAGGTATCACATACCTAGAACCTGTACTAGTTTACCAAAAAGCAGTGAAAGATTGGAAAACTATAGAAGTATTTGAGATGAATATGTATTTTACTTATATGCAGAGATTCATAAAATTGAGTGGAATTAGTCATCTGTTGTTCTTCACAAAAATGTACACCATTGCTGGAAAACTCCTAAAATTGTTAAAAAAACTCCTATCAATGCTTGAACATTCCTACAATTGCACCCAATGTTGTTCAAACACCCCTCATATGTTCAACACTCAAGAATTTGTTTGAACACTCACACAGGTTTATGAACAATCCCAGAGTTGTCCAAATACTCCCACAGTTGCCTAAACACTCCCAAACAATTGCTCTAACACTCCTACAGATCATTGAACACTCCCATAGTTGTCCAAACACTCATACAGTTGCTCTTCCATTCCCAAAGATCCTTGAACAACCCCACAGTTGTTCATACACTCCCACAGTTGTTCAAACACACCCTGTTGTTCAAACACTCCAGCAGTTGTCCAAACACTGCCACAGTTGTTCAAACACCACCACAATTGTTCAAACATTACCAAAGTTATCCAAACACTCCCACATGCAATTGTCCAAACACTCCTATAGTCGCTCATTTTGCAATTGATCAATGTAAACTGCAACTGAGCTTACTAGTACATCAAAGACTGTCTTCAAGGTTGATCAGTTTCTCTTCAATAGATCATTTGTCATCAATGACCATGTTTAAAAGTTAAATCAATTTTTGTTTGTTAAATTACATACCGAATATTACATAATGGTTGCTACAGCAATATTCCATGAAAAGGGATAATAAATTACTACCTTTAAACTAAAGATAGAAGTTGATGGAACCAAGTAGCTGTGAACAAGGGATGTTCCTGACGGATATAAATAACATATGTACGCCTCTACAAAAATCTGCTCCTAGATAATCAATAAACATATCGTGAGTTTTCCAAAGAATAAAACGGCAAAGATGTTACGACTAATATTGATAAGAACCACAAAAAAGGAAGATTACAATTATTGCCGATGGATGAACAATAAAAGCAATAATATCACCATCTTGAATTTAAAAACTGCTAAAATCAAACGCACACTTGACATTGATGATTAATGGTTTCCAGGATATCTACCGATATCAAAATTTATTGTACACAAAGGAAACATAAATCGTAAATTATGTAATACCGTTTATGGTCCATAATATTTCATCTGAAGAATACAGTATTACATGTTACCGAATTAGAGAAAATAAATCATCGTGCATTATGTACCTGGTCTGGCGTAGGCTTTGCGATCGACAAATTATCAAAAGATATTTTAGATATAAAAGTGTTAATATAAACATCCATTCAGGATATCAGTGTGGGTGTTGTTACAAAACATCTAATGAAAAAGTAAAAAAAATATGTAAAATTTATGGAAAGTCAACACAAGTTATCAGACTGAAGCTAAAATATTTCAAACAGAAGATCAAAAGCAATATATCAGTGATATTTGATCTCGGGAGCATAGAAATTGATCTTTTTATTCCTTTCAAAACCTTGAACCATAATGGACTGGCCCAATACAATAAGAGAGAGTATACCATTAAGATATTTTTTGTTGTAAAGGCCAAGTTTTCCTAGGATATTGGGTAACAGCTGATTGGTTGGTTACAGGAGCTCTCTGAGTGGTGCTCAGTCTTTTAAATAACCTCAGGTAGTATGTAATCACTCATAATTACCAGACAAGAGGTTTTACAAGTCATAGGCAAATTTCTTCTTCGTCTATATATGTAAATTGACAATTTTTTTAACAAAAAAAATGACTAGTAGGCAAAACTGCATAAAAATAAAGCATTCTATGAAAGGATTTATCTTTTATGATGGCTATTTCAATTTTATTTTTTAAGCAAGAGATCTTTAATTTTCATTTACTGGGCGAGTGGTTAACTCTGGGCAACTCTGATCAGCGTGCGTTAGAGTCTCGATGGAGCCCAATTTAATTTTGAGGGAAAGTTGACCACTTTACTTGCAGAAGTCAGTGGTCTCTTCCTGGGTTCATTGTAACAGGGTTCTCTCCTCCACCTTTAAAAAATGGAAGCACCCATAGAACTGAAAAATTGTTGATTGTGGTGTTAAGAACCAATGAAACAATTTTTCAGTCCTTCAGATGAGACAGTAAAAACCAAGGTCCCATATCACAGTAGGTGTAGGCATGTTAAAGATCCCTCACCGCTGAATGGCGGTAGGGGCCAAGACACTTCCATATGAGTGAAAGATTCTCAAGTGGGACGTTAAACAAAAACAACAATCAATAAAACAATCAAAATAAAATGAAATTTCAGCAAAAGAATCACTCATAAATCTTGTGCATTAATATAGCTGGTCCGATCAGGAGATAAATCTCTTTATTTGGGAAAGTTTTTCACTTAATACTGTGATTTGTTCCAACTGGAAAAACAAAAATATATTACCTTACAGCATATTTCAATAATTCTTTCAGCTCTCGGGACTAAATGCAAAGATGAAGTATGAGTGATACTGCAAGAATATGAGATTTAAATACTTTTCACTTGCTTTTGATATGCCGTTGTGATCTGAGATCGGTTTCATGTGTAATCAGCTGTTCAGAAGATATGAGACTAGCTGTAACTTGAGTTAGCATAAAAACTGATGTCTTGTATCACCTCATTTACTATTTCCATGAAACACTGTATAAGTCATTACTTAAACCACAGGCTCCACGGAGCCTGAATCGCTCACCTGGACTTAAAGCTAAAATTCTTCTACATTCTACTTGTTTCTTTCTTAGCATTTTTGCTTTGAATTCTTTATATATATCTATTAAAAACTAAAACAAAATCTACTTAAATGGGGAAATAACTCCCAATAAGAGTCAATTTGACATTCTTTTTTGTAAATCTTTGCATGCTGAACATTTTTGCTTCTTTCACTTTCTCTCTATCTATTATACTTGCTCAGATAATTGCCCCCCCAAAAGGCCTAAAATATGAAAAATCTACCTAAAAGGGGAATAACTCCTGTCAACTAGACAATTTCTGGTTAAATAGTTTTTTTGTAGGGTGCATGCCAGTCATTATTAGGTAACATCTTTTTTCCAGATTTTATAATTTTCAAGATATTGAGTCAAAACTATCTGCCGATATAATTGTTCTGTTTCAGCTTTAATGTTTTTGTTTGATGCACATACAAAGTGACACAATTTTTAAAATCTATTTCCTTATTAAGTGTGTTTAAAGGGACATAAGCGGTGGTTTTTTTTTTCCAAAAAGATTTGTTCCTTTTTTACTACTTAAATTAATATACGATAACAAAAAAATAGATATACACAGGCATAACAATTAATATATTTGTGAAAATTGCTTGAGAAACTCAGTTTGGCAATCATTCACTTGCAGTTAATTAATTTATCCTTACTATTTGTATAAAAATGTATATACCATACTGGATCTGACTTTATTTTCACAAAATAAATAGGAATATAAGATTTTTTTAATGCCTGTGTATAGCTCTTATTTTCTATTGTACGTCAAATAGGCCTACAAGAAAGAAAAGCAGAAAAAAAATTTAAAAATTTTTATTTTTGGTATACACAACTAATGCCCCTTTCAGTTTGGTATGAATTGGTTCAGTACTTTCAGAGGAAAAGGTGTTGCCTTTCTGAGATAAAACTGACTCTCGATGAATGCTTTTTTTCCCGCATGTGTTAAACAAAGAGCTTGATTCACTTTCAAACCATTCCCTTAGTTCATATAATTTTACAAAGAAAAAAGACCACCAGCCTTTCTCAAGTAAACTGGCAAACTTTCTCACACAAACATCTTGGGTTCCAGCGGGGTTTCATATTCCCACTGACTATAGGTCAAAGATGTTTGAACACTTCACCCCTAAAGAGACATTTGGACTGGTCTAAGTCATTAATTTATAGAAGAGTCCATTATTTTTCAGGGGTTGATGAGTTAAAGTGTGATGCTGAAAATGCTGAAATTTCGGCCTTATTAACATCTTTGTAGATCTTTGCTTGCTGAACATTTTTGCTGTTTTCACTTTTATTTTACCTATTATGCTTTTCAAGATCACCTCAAAAAAACATCCCAAAACATGAAAAATCCACTGAAAAGGGGAAATAATTCCCATAAGGGGCGACCTGATAATTTCCACCCTATTAACATTTTTGTAGATCTTTGCATGCTGAACATTTTTGCTCCTTTCACTTTCTCTCTATCTATTAAACTTTGCAAGATAACAGGACAAAACTGTCAAAAAACATGAAAAATCCACATAAAAGGGGAAATAACTCTCATAAGGAGCGACCTGACAATTTCGGCCCTTTAACATTTTTGTAGATCTTTGCATGCTGAACATTTTTGCTGTTTTCATTTTTATTCTACCTATTATACTTTTCAAGATTATGTCAAAAAACATCTAAAAACATGTTTTTTCTGTAGCTTTAATAATTTTGGAGATACATGAAATAAATCAAAAATATCTGCTAACTCATTTTTTGTATTTTTAGCCATGGCAGTCATGTTTTGTCCTAGCCCCTTTTCATCAGCAAACTTTATGTGACTTTACATTGTTATACTTCCTGTCAAGTTTGGTTCAAATTGGTCTAATGGTTCTGGAGAAATAGTCAAAAATGTCAAAAATTTTACAAAATAAACTTATATTTTCTATTTACCTAGGTGCCTGTGACCCTACCTTTGAACCCGTGACCTTGAAATTTTGTCCTCAGATAATTCACAACAACTTACTCATATATCTTTGTATACAAAAAGTCGATCAGTTTTGAGTTATTAAACAATTTGTAATACAAATGTACCCTGTGCTACTGAAGTGCCCCCTAGTGGCTTGTTTATGGACAGATTTCATTTTGGTTTGCAAACTTTGTAGATATTGTCTTTACAATCATGCATACAAAATTTGAAACTCATCTGATCATTAGATCATGAGAAGAAGATTTTTAAATATGTACGAAGTTTTGGTTCTTTTTGGCCCCTTTTAAGGCCCCTATAAGACCTATCTCTTTTTCATTCGCAAACTTTATGCAGCTTCACATGGGGATGCGATACACCAAGTTTGAATAAAATTGGCCCACTGGTTCTTGAGAAGAAGTTGTAAATGTGAAAAGTGTACACATGGCGCACGTGAACAAAAAGTGAACGTAATTTTTAACCAAGAGCTCTCAGCTCAGGTGAACTAAAAATATTAAAGAAAGCCTGGACGTAATCACATTTGCAAGCGACAATATCGAGAGGTCAGTGAACACTAAGAGAACAAATAACTGCCATTAATTATTGTGGAAAATGTATGATATAACATCTAAATTATTGAGTGTATTTGTAGATCTATCTCTTCGACTGTCACGTGACTAATAATTGGAGGACAATACAATGCCATGAAGGTTTTTTTTTACCTTGAGTGCGTTTACTTTCTCACGTAGAAGATCTTCTATCTCTTTGACTGTTTTGTTCAAATATCTTGAGACACTTTCATTGTTCATCATTTTCCCACTGTAATGGCTGAATTTCTGAAAAACAAAACAAGTAAATATAACTCAATAATTTCTCAGTTACGGTATATGGTGGGGGGCCAGTTTTTAATGGTGGAGGAGAGAATTGGGTTAAAGGACCACTGGCTATCCACCAGTGAACTGGCAAACTTTCTCACAAAAATCAGTTTACACATTTAGGTTCCAGTGGGGCTCGAACATGAACTGACCAAAAGTGAGAGATGTCATAGTTCCAAGTGTCAGATGCTCAAACCACTCAGTCCTTTAACTGAAATTTCTGTTACACACATATATAAGTACACAAACTAAAATTCAAAATAACATTCAACTAGCTTGGTTATTATGGTATGACTCTAAATAACTTATATTCGCGTGAATACTCTAATTTGCGATATCAACAAAATGACACAATTTATTTGCAATTTTAAAAATGCTAAAGACGTAAAGTTTTTAGTTCTACGTAGGACTGTCATTGATAGATTCAATATCGATGTATCATCGATACAAATTGTTTCGATATGCAATATTGATACATTTTTTAGTATTGATACATTTTTCCTATGTATTTCTCAGGATGTTTTCACTTTTACAAATTTTCAGTACCGTTTTTATCTGGTTTTACTTCATGTTCTTGAACTATATATGTTATATTTTATTTTAATTGTGCAATTTGTTCAAATTAACGATGTTTTCCATGCAATAATTGCCTTAATCATTTTAAAGTAGTCAAATACACAATAAAATGAAGTCTATATATGCCAATTTTATAAATGCAAATATAGAGCATGTCTACTAGTTTCCGATTTCTTTGTACTTTGACCAAGGTCTTAGCAATCAAAATATTGAGTGTCGATGGAAATTAATATTTGATATTCTGCATGTAACTGACATTCTTATAAGATTGCTATCACGCTGTGGATGACATGTTTCAAAGGAAACGGCCATGGACCCTCAACCGCAATATACAAAAGAAAAAGGCAAATCAAATTACATGTTGGGTACATCTAAAAATAAGACAAATTTGATCATATGACTTTCTGGAAACTGAAACTAAATTTAAAAGGAGGTTTACTTCAAATGCCTACAGCTGACTGTCTCTTTACCATAAAAGAGAATCATTTGAAATTCTTGTGTTTTCACCACCCTTTCCACCTGTGGACTATAATAGACTAGTCTGCAATAATTCAAAATAGCATACCATGTATAAACATAGACTTTTACAGGAGAAAATTTTGAGTTTTTAGACAAGTGACAGACAGTTATCACAAAGTTGTATTAGATATGAGTTTCTTCTAGTGAGGACTTTCACACAGTGGGGACTTACATCTGGTGAGGACTTAATTCTGGTGAGGGCAGTCCAGATGGTGATGACTTTGTTTTGGTGAGGGCAGTTCATGTGTTGAGGACTTTAACCTGGTGAGGGATTTAATATGGTGAGGACTTTCTTCTAGTGAGGGCAGTTCACATGGTGAGAATTTTCACCTGGTGAGGAACTTCACCTGGTGTTGACTTTCACAAGGGCTTTAACATGATGAAGACATTCATATGGTGAGGGCTTTCATGTGGTGAGGACTTTCACCTGGTGATGACTTTCTTCTGGTGAGGGATTTTATGTGGTAAGGACTTTCACTTGATGAGGGCTTTCACATGGTAAGGACTTTTATGTGGTGAGGGCTTTCACATGGTGAGGGCTTTCACATGGTGAAGACTTTCACATGGTGAGGACTTTCATGTGTTGAAGTTTGTGGGGTTGAAAAAAAAATTATTGACATTAAATTTGATTGAAATAAATGAAACCTGTGTCTAAAGGAATCTATTACTTATTACTACATTTTGCTCATGTAAAACTTCATCATGGTTTTAACTTCATTGATAAGTGAAAACAAAATAATAAGTAAATTTAAAACCACAATAAAATTTTGTGATTCTACGGTACATTGTTTATCTTAATGCAGTGAAATTTGTTTATAAAAACCCTCTTACGGACACAACCCAACCAGTCTTTATAGGGAAGTTGTCTTTTTATAGAGGTTGATTTTTACACAAATGGCACTATTGGGGACAGCAAAAACAGTCTTTATGATCAGGTGGTCTTTATACACAGGTGGTCGCTAAAGCAAGTTTTACTGTACTAGTTTTAATACAATGTACCGTATTTGTTCCCACTCGATGTATAATGCCGAGATTTCATACAGAAAATGTAACTGAACTATGTACATATGTAGCTCTGGGCCTAACATTTCAGTCATACATTATTTGTAATTTACTTGTAAGTCCCCGAAGACATGCATTTCGTAAGATACACAACAGCAGACAATACGACACAAGAATGTCAGTATCCAAGACTTCCGCATCAAAATCAATTTAGATCACAAAACTAATTCTTACACCCAGGATAAAGGCTTTGTTGTTACAGAAATTTATGTTCATTTCATTTATTGGCCATGCTACCATTGAAGACTATATCCTTATTGCCTCATTAGGACAAGGAACTGTCCCAGTGGCTCAATGGTGATGACTGTAGAAGTGTTTGCCTCAGATATGGAAGATCTAGAACTGTCACCACCAAATTCAGAAACTTCACTCAAGCTCATATTTTATTCCATTACAGTAAAACCTTCTTATACTGTCACCTTTTGTTCTGCACAAATTTGGCATGACTGACTGACTAGAAGTGGTCTGATTAGTGAGGTGGTCACTTAAGTGAGGTTTTGTACCGATTCAATATTAATGAAGAGACTGGAAATCCATGGTCTTAATTGTGAGGTGGTCTCCTGAGAGAGGTGGTCTTTAGGCGAGATTCCACTGTATTTCAGAATTGTAAATTCAGAAGACAGGTGTTCTTTTATAGAGGCAGTGCCTCAACACAGGTTCCAACACTTTGGAGTGTATTTGATGGAAAAATTAATTAAACACTTTTTTATTCAAAAACAAAAACACTGTATATATTTTTTAAAATTCTTTTCCCTTTTTATGACTTAGACTGATGTACCATAACAAATAAAAGATACACACGGGCATAAAAATATTTTATTCCTATAAATTTTGTGAAAATAAAGTCAGGTCCTGTGTCATATGCATATTCAAATAGTAAGGTCAAATTAATCATTTGCAAATGAATAATTGCCAAGCTGGGTTTCTCAAACAATTTTCACAAAATATATAGGAATTTAAGAATTTTTATATACCTGTGTATATGTATTTCTTGATATTCTACAGCACTCTAAGTAGTAATAAAAAAAAAAGGAATTTTGGGGGGAAATAAAAACCACAGTTAATGCCAATCAACTTTTCAACTTTTAAATAGTCAGCCTGAAAAATATAGAAATATGAAAACTCCATACAATTTTCTGCATGTAGATGAATTATTTCTGATTAATGAAAATTGATATTGAAGTGGTTTTACAATAATCTTTTGAAAAATATCATTTTACATTGAATATAATAAGAAAAATCCAAAACAATGGATATTTAAAACCATTCAATGTATAATATCTATAATCATGCACAGTCAAACCTGTACATAATGACCACTCAAGTGAACTGGCAAAAGTAGCTGTAATAGAGAGGTGGCCATTATAGAGGTTATTTTTCAATGGCCATTATAGACAGGTGTCTTTTATACAGAGGTAGTCTTTCATACAAATATGGCAGAAAAAACCTGTTAGAGTGTACCAGGCTTTGGGTGACAAGACCATCAGTATTCCGATCATGATATTTAACCGAAGAGTGACCTTAATGACATTTTCTAGTGATCTGAAAAAATATGTTCAAGTCTATATGCAAATGTATTTGTGGGCGATTTCTCACAACTTGTGAAAATGGTAGCATCTTAGTGCAACAATTTAGCTAAACTGTATTAATTTCTCTTGAGACCAAAAATAGCACCTGGAGATTCTTTGTAATTATTTCCAGTGCAAAGAAAATTGTTATCATCAAGGAGCAGTATATACTTAAACTGGACCTAACTGACAATTATCATTACTCTTGGGAACAATACATTTTAATCTACCAAAGAAAACAGCAGACTTGTATCAACTGTTTAGATTTTAAAGTGATATGAACTGTGGTCCGTGCAAAATTTTACATGCACATTTTACATAATATTTTATCTCATATATATTTCCCAAAGAGGCCTGGTGGTTGGGATAGGTTATTAAGAGCAGTTTTGGTACAGGAATACCAGTAATCAATTACAAGTATCAAACGCTTAATTTTCATTCACCAATAATTACCATTATTTATTTTGGGATATTATATCGCTGAGTTTGAGGTTTTACGTTTTTTTAAACCATCTAGGATACCTTTGATAAGAAAATAATTTGTACAGATAATTAGTCTAAAATCAATAAAAGAAATAAAACGACAGGAAAATTGGTAAAAAGTCAATATTATTTTCAAAAATAAAAGAAAAAAAGGAAAAGAAATAAATAAATAGGCAGACAGTTAAAGCCGTAAGGTTGTTTTTGAGTGCTCGATATTAACTAAACATATATACATGTTTTGTATATATGCACCGGTACATAAGAATTTTTCGCTCCTGTTTAATTTTCGGTATTTTCAAACTTAGATGATAGGGTGAATTTAAAATGAAGGCAAAATTGTCAAGGAAAATAAATGAAGCTTGGACATAATTGCCATTCCTGAGACTATGGTGATTTGAAGCGGGGCGATTATGTTTTCCGCTGTAAAAGGATGAAAATTTCCACGAGAGAAAGTTTCCAGGTATACAGTAGTTTTGATTTTTTTTTAATCAATTTCATGTTGACAGTTTGGCAATTGACTTAACGATTCAAATACATGTACTGTAAACAGGGAAATTTTCACCTCTTTTGCCCTCATTATCAGTGGATGAATTAAAAAATTCATCTATTTTCTTAATTGCAAAAAGCATCTATTATATATAATATTTACATATCAACTGTTAATTCCTTCACTGCAAGTATACGAACCGGTTGCATTTATATTCAATGCTTGACACACAGCTGTTACATCATATGAAAACCTCCCCCCAAAAAGTCTATTATATAGAATGAATGAAAATGGTAATACACATAAATATAAGGATTGTTTTTATTTTTTAAAAAAACATGGAATATACATGCAATGTCTCATGGAAAAAAATTCAATGTACAGCATTTATATTCCATATTTTTCAAAAAATGAAAAACAATCCTTAATTTCATTTTAAAGAACACACAAAATTGTTTAAAAAACTAAAATGTAATCATACAGAAAGTAAACATGCACAAGTATTGATTGTTAAATAAAACTGCGCAATAAAATCAAATCATTATATTTAATCGCAAATTGTTACACATGTTACACAAACATTTCCAGAATGGAGTCTGGTCAAATTTAAACCAGGGCAAAAATGTTTGCAAGTGTAGTATTGCAAAAATAACACAGAGCGAAAATAAATATCTATACAATATATCACTGACTGCAAACACATTTTTTTAAACATTGTTGTGACCAAGTCCTTTGAATTTTATTATATTGTTGACAGAACAGTAGATACATAGGAAAAACCATTTGTTTTTATCAATTGTTTCTGTTTTTTGCATTTTTTAACAATTACATCTCAAAAAAACAAATACTCATGGCCTCCTTGACCGAGTGGTTTGAGCATCATGCTTTGAACCATGAAGTCTCTCACAACTGGTCAGCACTGGTTCAAGCCAGTTCCTGTCACCTACATTGTAAGCTGTTTTTCTGAGAAAGTTTGCCAGTTGACTTTTGGGAGGCTGTTACACTGTAAATGGATTCAGGTTCTTTCTTTAACAGAAAGCCGAAGTGTGACTTAAAGATGCCACCACGGATGACAGCAATGATATTTAATCTAACTTCCTGGTACAAATTGCAACATGCAGACTAATTAATTGTTTTTCCCCAAATCTCACATATTTTCAAACATGTTGATTTATCCCAGGAATAGATTTTTTTTCCAATTTGAACGAGTTAAACCAGATTTAAATTTAGACAAACAATATGTATAAGATAAATTGGTTCCTGTCTGTCATTTGTTAATTCATAAATAGAACATCAATCTTACTGCTGCCAGGCAAAACTATTGTTTGTTTTATTGTTGTTTAACGTCCCTCGCTTTGTTTGTTTATTGTTGTGGAACATCAAGAATATTTCACTCATACGGAAACGTCACCAATGCTTGGCACTTATCGTCTATGCTCTTTCCTACCCTGGGCTCATGCGACCGAAACCTCTTGCTTTGTTTGAACATCCCACTCAAGAATATTTCACTCATACGATGGCTTTTAAAAAGTTACCAAATGCTTGACAAAGGCACTGCGTCATCTATGCTCTTTCCTATCCTTTGAAGTTTTATTTGTTTTTAGTGTGTATGCATGTGTGTGCCTGCAGCACACACGTATGTGTGTGTGTGTGTGGGGGGGGGGGGCTTTCAATACAAATCAGAGAGCTAGATTCTTCATACTTATGCATGCAGATATTGTAAAATTCATAAAACCTGGCAAGGTGGAGTCTTGTGAATTCTTTCCTGACCCAGATGAGTTGTAAGATTTAGGTTACAAAACATAACAAATTACATGGGCAAAAGTACTTGATCCTAATTGTCACAGTATCTTTGAGTATCCAGTAAGAAATAGAGTTTTTTTACTATGAAACTTGTCATGACCAAAAAATGATTAGAATCACCCACTGGATAATCAAAAGGTTATAACTCCACCTACCAAGTTATGTGAATCGGACAATACATATATCTGTAAGTATAAAATGAAAACTGAAGTTAACACATTTCCGAAATGATAAAACATTTCAAATATTCATTTTTCGGAAATTATATAAAAATTCATTTCAAATATTTTATAAATTCTTATTATGTATTTGTTTTTGACTAATTTATAAATAAAAATTATAAATTTATCATGAAAACAGTGGAAAAAAAGAAATTTGTTTAACCTTGAACACAATACTGCATGTGTAGGCTGATCATGTTTGATGACAATTATTCTTAGATGCCTAGAAGTGCCGATGAAGTAGACATGGCTTTATTTAATGGAGCCATAATTCTACATTAAACAAAGTCAGGAAAACAGGAAGAAACATGTACATCAAAAGGAAATGTCACCATTCATAGATGTCCGAGATGTTGTAGAAACCCATTCTTGAAATGAGACATGAAGAGATAGGAAACCTTTTGTCAAAATGTGTGAACGTAAAAGCAAACTAATGTTGCATCTTTGCTTTACATGACAACATTTATTTTTTTTGCCATTATGTGCTTGTCACAGCGAAATCAACATTCACAGTGGTAAATCAATTTCAAAGAGAATTTTGTTTTATGGCATTGCAGTTATATGGTTATTTTGATATAACTATAATGGTAACTCAGTACCTGAGGTGGTAATGTTTTCTGATATAAAAAATAAACGTAGTGTTCATGTATTGTATATGTATCACAGAGTAGAATTTCATATTTGAAATTATTAAAATCATAAATACATGATTTAAAGAAAAAAATGTAACAAGTGAGGAAAAATGTGCGACCAGACCGGGAATCGAACCCAGGACTCTCCTAACACTAGCAGGATGCTCTTACCAACTGAGCTATAAGATTTTAAGTATTTCTAAAAATACTTAAAAACTTTTATTTATAATTTTAATAATTTCAATCATGATATACTACTCTGTGATATACGTAAGGAATGAAAACTTGTCAGAGTGCATTTAAAGTCAATATGGATGTCGTTTGGCTGACAGATCAATAGAATGGCACCTTAGCACTCAAACGGCATCCATATTGACAATAAATGCACTCTAACAAACTTTCATTCATTATATTTACATATCATAGTTTTCAAATTGAAATTCAAAATATTGGAATTGAATAGCTTACCCCCTCCCCCTTATACAGGATCAGTCTCATGATGGAACATTGAAGTTCAAGTTCACTATTACCCTCTGTGATTTAAGGTTTACATATTGTACACAAAAATCATTGTATAAGATTAATTGTTTACCTCCAAAACAGTCAACTGCTGTTAACGAGCCATGGTGAATTTCGAGATAATGATATTCCAGTGTAAACACGTATGTGTGTGTGTAGGTGTGTGTGTGAAATGCAATCAGATTCTTTAAGTCATTAAATTCATATATATTCATCTCAGGAGTAGATTTTATTTATTTCAGCAGATTTATCAGACTTACAGCTCTATCTACAAAATCATCAAATAAGTCAACATTTCATTTTCAAATTATAAAGAAACTGAAATTGACAGTCAGTACCAATCACATGAAATTCAATTAGGAGACAACATTTTGTACCTCGCATTTCAGACTGTAAGTTTCCGGTCTTTTGAGAGACCTCCATGGTCGAGTGGTTAGAGCATTGCTCTTTGAACCATGAAGACTATCACTTTTGGTCAGGGCATGTTCGACCTGAAACCTAAGCTGATTTTTTGTGAGAAAGTTTGAGAGTTCACTTACGGAAAGCCAGCGGTCTCATCCCGCATACTTTGTAACAGGTTAAAAACTGGCTGCCACCATATAACTGAAAAAAATGTTGAGTGTGACACAAAACGTGAGTTAAAATCAAATCCATTCTCTTGATAAATAGTATTAAAAATAAGTAAAAAATCCTTCCTATTCAGACCACTTTGAGTCAGTCAGAAAGGTGGTCTTAATAGCGAGGTTCCACTGTATTACAAGGACAAAAGCAATGTTTTTAAAACACAGTGATTAAATTTCCCCAATTTATTCCAAAAAATAAAAAATAAAAATTCAAAAGGACCCCAGTCCCTCTTGAAAATGAGAAGGAAATCCCTTGAAAGATTGAACTCATCCTTATTCTTACTGATATTAAGCTTTTTATCAAAGGTTAAACTTTGAGGACTAAAACACAAATTATTGAACTCATTAAACCCTAAAAAAACAATAGACTCTTCTGTAAATCAATGACTCAGACCAGTCTTAATGTCTCTTTAGGGGTGAATAACTTAATGGAAACAATAAATGTTCGATCTTTGTGACATTCATAAAGAAAAAAAAAGACAACAATATCCATTATCTGTTGTAGAGATCCAATATATATTTTGTCATTAACACTGCTTGCTCCAAATGTCATAAGCAACTCGTCGCAGAGGTGTGAAACATTGCTGGCAAATTTCCAACAAAACACCACTGGCATAGATAAAAATAATCATTTCTGTTTTTGTTGTATATATATAGCTGTTGAGATGTTGATAACACATGCTAATTGGACAATGCATAATTTACTAACTACTTAAAATGAACGCATCAGCATCATGGAGCCAAAAGAATTATCAAGCAAAAGGCTCAAACACTCAATAATCAGCAAATAGAATTGAATTCACTTTACAACATTGCCTCCTCTTCTTTAGACTTTTTATCTAAGTTGTATATTTCATGCTATTGCAGAGATATAAGATAGTCAAACATTGAAATCGATCAATGCATAGAAGATGTCTATTTCTGATTTCAAATGATTCTGTTTGTTTTTGTTTATTTTACTGTTGTTAATACTTTCCTGCAAAAAAAGATTAAAGCTCACAAAATTTGATCTGTTACAGTAAAATCCATATAACCTGGCAAGGGGGAGTCTCGTATTAGCCATATCTTGATCCGGACGATCAGTTTCGATTTTAGATAATAAAGCGTAAGGATATTAAAACCACACGGGAAAGAGTATTCTTTCTAGTCATCAAGTATCCAGTAAAGAATAAATCGTTTTTGTTGTTGATATTTCATAACTGGAAATTGAGTAGTCGAATCATCTGTATGATAATCAAACGGTTACTCCGCACTGCCATCGCATGTGAATCAGACAATGTACACTTTTTTGTTTGTTGTTTATATCTCACCAATAGTTTTTCACTTTTATGGAGATGTCACCAGAGTTAGATGAAGTGCCACCAATTTTGATCTTATATATGAAATGCCAATGAGGGTTCTTTTATGTGCCTGCCTGCCATCAATCCAGATCTTGATTTAAGTGTCATCTGAAAGACCTGTTAATTTCATGTCCTATGTCAAGGTCTTAATGAAGGATCAGTTACTACCGGTACCTATTTTGAAGTCTGAGGTACAATGTATGATCTGGTATTTTGAATGGAACCTGGGATCTTTCACTTATGAGTTGAACAGTTTATCACTAGACCAATGCAAGTGGTTCTTACAATTCACTTACAATAAAACCACCTAGTGGTAACTGACACTAAGAACCACCTAGTGACAACTGACACTAAGGACCACCCAGTGCTCACTGACACAAAGAACCACCTAGTGACTACTTACACTAAGGACCACCTAGTGACCAATGACACTAAGGATGACCTAGTAGCCACTGACACTAAGAACCACCTATTGGTCACTGACACTAAAGACCATCTAGTGACCACTGAAACTAAGAACCATCTAGTGGCCACTGACAGTAAGGACAATGTAGTGACCACTGTCATTAAGGATTACTGACAACTGACACTAAGAACCACCTAGTAGCCACTGACACTAAGAACAACCTAGTGACCATGATACTAAGGACCATCTACTAGCCACTGACACTAAGAACCACCTAGTGACCACTGACACTAAGGATGACCTGACCACTGACACTGAGGGCCACCTATTTGCCACCAACACTAAGGACCACCTAGTGATAACTGACACTAGAGAACATTTATTGGCCACTGACACTAAATACCACCTATTGGCCACTGACACAAAGGACCATCTAGTGGCCACTGACACTTAGGACCACCTAGTGACCACTGACACTAAGGATCATCTAGTGACCACTGGCACTAAGAACCATCTATTGGCCACTGACACTAAGGAACAAGTTGTAGCCACTGACACTAAGAACCACCTAGTGACCATGACACTAAGGACCATCTACTAGCCACTGACACTAAGGACCACCTAGTGACCACTGACACTAAGGATGACCTGACCACTGACACTAAGGGCCACCTATTGGCCACTGACACTAAGGACCACCTAGTGATAACTGACACTAGGGACCACTTATTGGCCACTGACACTAAGGACCATCTAGTGGCCACTGACACTTAGGACTACCTAGTGACCACTGACACCAATGATCATCTAGTGACCATTGGCACTAAGAACCATCTATTGGCCACTGACACTTAGAACCACCTAGTGACCACTGACACTAAGGGCCCCTTAGTGGCCACTGACATTAAGAACCACCTATTGGCCACTGACAGTAAGGGACACCTAGAAGCCACTGACACTAAGAGCACCTAGTGACCACTGACACTAAGAACCATCTAATGACCACTGGCACTAAGAACCATCTAGTGACCACTGACACTAAGAACCATCTAATGACCACTGGCACTAAGAACTATCTAGTGACCACTGACACTAAGAACCATCTAGTGACCACTGGCACTAAGAACCATCTAGTGACCACTGACACTAAGAACCATCTAATGACCACTGGCACTAAGAACCATCTAGTGACCACTGACACTAAGAACCATCTAATGACCACTGGAACTAAGAACCATCTAATGACCACTGACAATAAGGACGACCTGACCACTGATTCTAAGAACCATCTAGTGACCACTGGCACTAAGAACCATCTAGTGGCCACTGACAGTAAGGATGACCTGACCACTGACACTAAGAACCACCTAGTGACCACTAGGGGACATTTTGGACTGGTTTAAGTCATTGATTCACAGAAGTGTCCATTGTTTTCCAGGGGTTGATGAGTTTAATCTGCCCTCTTACTTAAGTATGATAACAGCTGAAGTTAACAGGGGTAATCTCAGTAAACAGTATATATCTAAGCATTGATTTGCCGTCAGTTGCCATTCGTGGGCCTATGAATGACAACTGGACAAATACAAATTCCAACGAATTCATGATAAATTTACTTTGTCCAGTTGACATTCATAAACGCATGAATGCCAACTTGACAGCATCTCAATGCTTATATTTACTTATTTCTGATGTTTTCCGACTTTCTTTTTTCATTTCTTTAAATTTGAAATTCAAATTTCAATAAATAATGTCCAAACGTTCTTGGACGCACAATTCCTGGAACAGCTGTTTACAGTTATGAGATGATGAACAGATGATTTTTTTCTATAATAGTTACATAATGTCAACGCCAACAGATGGTAACTATACAACCACATACACCAATATAGGTTTACAATGATCAATAATTTATTTTTTTAACAATCATAGATGAATTTAAAACATGCAAAGGATTAATGGCAATTTAAAAATTTTCAAATGTACAAAATGAATGTACATACTAAAGAAATATTGCATGAATCAAACGACTACCAATGGCAAGGGTTAGTGAAAAGTTTTGCTATAGCACATGTACATGAACAAACTGAAAATAAAAAAAACTGCTAGGGATAGTAGAAAATATTTAACTCATTACACCCTGAAAAACAATGGACTCTTCTTTATATCAATGACTTAGACCAGTCCAAATGTGTCTTTAGGGGTCAATGAGTTAATGGTACAGATGAACAATTGCAGGTACAATGTATGGATGAAAAATTAAAAAATCGTTAAAACTTTTCACTGAGGCAGACAAGTACGATATCATATATAGAAAAAGCACGATAAGCTTCGTCATTTAAGCTGCCATGGCAACAAGCATTATCATGATTACTATGTCAACTTATAACTTATGCAAACACATAATACTGCATTTTTTTAAGTTTTGCAAATATTTTGTGTGAACATTCTGTCATGATTTCTATACAAACTTGGCCAGTTATTTGCTTATCATTGAGTCAAGTAACAAATGGAGTCCATGTTTTATGAAACAATTAAAAAAACAAAAAAAGATGAAATGATAACATTGGGGTCCAAGATCTCTAATCAGAGAAAATGTTTTAATTTAGGATTGGATTTCATTGAACCTTCATCATAATTTCAAAATACAGTCAAACTTGTCTATAAAGGCAACTCAAGGTAACAGACAAAAGTAGCCATTATGGACAGGTAGATTTAACAGAGGCTATATCTGAATGGCCCTTACAGGCAAGTGCCCTTTATACAGAGGCAGTCTGCAAGTTTGACTGTACATTTCTTGGCATTTGTCAGAATTTTAGTTAACAAACCAGGATAAGCTAATGGGCCTGGCTTAGGCTCTGCATCTGAAGATACTTGGCAACATTGGAACAAAGCTTGCTACATTAAGATCTGAAATTGAATTTTCAGGCATTTTCTTCAATTTCTTGCAAAGCAGGGAAGAACATTTCAAGAAAATCTTACCGTTAAATTTTGTCCAACTATATGCTGGTACGTCTGTTAACAGAAGTTTTTATATATCAAAAGAGAGTAATTATCACAGATGTAGTTAAAATTTATTTGAAACAGTCCAACAATTAAAAATTCACATGACAGATTTTATCTTATTTATTCCTTTCCATCTGCATACCAGCGAGAAAAATCCATGTTCACTCATTCACCCCTATAAACAAATTTCAACTGGTCTAAGTCTTTAATGTACAGAAGAGTCCAATTTTTTCAGGTGTTGATGACTTATTCTCCCATTGCTCACACATTTTTCCTTCATTTTTATGGGAAATGATTTCCTTGTCAACCCCTCGGGTATTTACAAGCTACACGGGCTATGACATCACAATACAATTTATGATGTAGGGCATCTGTGGCATCTAGAATGCTGTGCATAATGTCAGATTTTTTTTTTTGCGTAGATCTACATTTACATATATCTAAAACATGGGAGAAAAATAATCAACCACTATCTTCAGGGTATGACAAAGGAATCTCAATCGCAATCCTCAAGGCAGGGCTAGATTCTATTATTCTCCCAAGGTTCACAGATTTTCCCCTCTTTTTGATGGGGAATGATTTTCGTGTCATACCCTAGGGTATTGACAACCTACACACGATATGACGTCATAATACAACTTAAGACGTAGAACTTCAGTGGCTTCTAGGATGCAGTACATATTTATGTCAGACTAAATGACATAGATCTGCATAGATCAACATAGACATATATATTCAAGACACGAGAGAAAAAAATCAACCCCTACCTTGAGGGTGTGACAAAGGAATCTCGATCCTAAGGATAAGATTCTTGAATGAAAAAGTCTTGATGCCAAAGAAAAAGGTAAGTTCAGCACTTTGGATTACCAGTATGTAAAATTTAATAATCAGGACCCAGTTGCACAATACATCGTTAAATTTAACTTGAAGTTAACCAGTGTTATACCAATAGACTAACCATCGGCTAAATTTAACAAAGTATTGAGCAAACTGGGTCCAGAAATGCTTACATCCATAAAATATGTGTAAAGCATTACTCATCTACAAATGTGTATTATCCAAAAATAACTGCCCTTTAAATAATTTACAAAAAAAGGTTTCTGTCTCCCTTTTCTTTTAGGAAATTGTGAAATGGAAGTACACTTGGTTTTAATTCTAAATCGTTATATTACCATAATTGAATTCATAGGAATTCAAATATTTTATCTTCAAACACTTGAAACAAAATTTCTGCACTTTGAATATTCATCATAAATAATTAAAGAAACAAAAAAAAAAAAGAAATACAGTGTATCTAATTTCTGGATTTCAGACATAATATGCTTGAAACAAAATGGCTGCACTATGAATATTTGGCTATACAGTAATATGGCTATTTCCGTGTGTTGTTAATTACGCGATTTTCTTATGCAAACCATATATGCCGTGGTTTTTTTTAAGTGATGACTCACAACTTACATTACAGTTAGCTATCTTGTATTAAACGATACATGTATTTCTTAGCACCACAGTGGGTCTGGTACGTGGGGTTAGTTTACGAGAAAAAGTCTTTATTGCATATTTAGTGTATTTCCTATACACAATAGATGTGATCACCATCACAGCTACCACAAGGGATTGTGTACTGACACCAAATCACTCACTAAACAGTATCAAGTGTCAGAATTTTGAATGTTGCTTTATGCCACACTGAACAATTTTTCGGTTATATGTTCAGGTGGCCATATTTAAATGATAAAGGAGAGAACCTGATTACAATGACCACCAGCCATTCAGAATTAAATCAACAAACTTTCTCACAAAATTAGCTGAGCTCAGTTGTTAGCATGCTCGACTCTGGATCATGAGATTGTGAGTTCCAGTCTAGCTGGCTGCAGGTTGGTTTTCTGTCCTTCAGATGAGACAGTAGAAACCGAGGTCCTGGGTCACAGTAGGTGTCGGCACGTTAAAGAACCCTCACCACTCAATGGCCATAAGTGCCGAGCATAGGCCAAAACTTGAAGCCCTTCACCAACATTTGGTGACATCTCCATATGAGTGAAAGATTCTCGAGTGGGATGTTAAACAACAATAAACGAATACAAAATTAGCCTAGGTTCCAGCAAGGGATAGAATCTGTGCTCATCAAAAGTCAGAGACTACGTGGTTCAAAGTGTGATGCTCTATTATCACCTGGTCATGGAGTCACTCATGTTATCTTCCCCTAAAAGGCAATGGACTGTACCTAAAATCAATGATGTAGGTCAGTCCAATTATGTCTCTAGGGGTGAATAAGTTAATACAACTTTTGATATTTTTGATATTAATAAATTTTAATATTTTTAATATTAATAAATTTTAATAACTTTACTTGCTTCTCTGCCAACAACTAACTAAGAATATCATTGCAAATGTCACACATGATGAAATCCATTAACAGTAATGCTATTGGAATTGTTATTAAAAAATAATGTTTCTAGTTATTGAAATCAATTTCATAATGCAGCACAGTCACGTAAAATGCTGCATACTTAATTTTCAAACAATTACATAGTGACTATTTGCATTCTAATGACAAATTTTTCAATTGCAATTTTCCAACATTTGACATTAATTTGCTTAAAGGGAAATCTAATTTCTCAACAAATGAAATAAAAAAATAATTCATCATGAATTTAAAAGGCTGTTACGTGGTGTGAAATTCGAGAAATATTAAACAGTTGCAGATGTCCTGATGTTATATTGTCACAAGATATAAATGTTCATACAGAAGGCGAATTCCTTCATAAAAAATCGAGATTAGAAAATATAGATCAATGCATTACGTAAATGAACAAATGAATACTAAAAAGACATTAATCTACAAAAGACATTTTTTTATGGATAATTTCAACTTCGTGCTATAATTTTTTATATGTTTCACCAAGAATATTGCTTAAGATACATGTACCTGCTAATAAAAACTTTGTCTATATCACAGCAGCTTTCATGGCTCCGTTAGAGCATCATGCTTTGAACCATGAAGTCTCTCACTTCTGGTCAGTGCAGGTTTGAGTCTCGCTGGAACCTAAGCTGATTTTTGTGAGAAAGTTTACCAGTTAACTTGTGGAAGGGCAGTGGTCCCTTCCTGGGAACATTGTAACGGGTTCTCTACACCACCTGTAGAAACTCACACTTCTACCATATAACTGAACATTTTTTTGAGAGTAGTACAAAACAAAAATCGAATTAAATAAAAACATCAAATAAGTTTTTGGAATTTATATGAATGTCTCTCATTTGCTCTGTTGACGTGAAAGGAGTGGTTACGGTGGAAAGAAGTACCAATCTGAGGATCAAACTCTGGGTTACATTGATTGGAGGCAAGTGGATGACTAACCACTGAATTACCTGGATATCCATCTGCTACAGGAGAACTCTGGGAAATTTTGACCTACGTTATTGACCATCAGTGTACACTGCAGTGATAATTTGGCTTAAAATGTTAACTTTTATCTGGCCTATGCTAGACATGTCTGGTGAAGGACAAATCACAACATTTTAACCAATTAACCCCAAAAGGCACATTTGGACTGGTCTACATGTAAGTCATTGATTTACAGAAGAGTACATTGTTTTTCTGGGGTTGATGAGTTGATTATATTGAGAGCACAAGAAATATGAACAAATTTAACAGCAACAAAATAGATATATTACAGTGCTCAAAATTAACACTGGTCTGCTAGTCTGTGGCTACACTCCAAACACAAAGAATGCCGAGCAATATCAGGCAGTAGAAATCAAAGGTGACTTGTTTTTCTGCTTTCAAACCCACAAATACTAGCTTGCACTTTCTGGTTACTTTTTCTTGATCTACATCCTAAGATTATTTGTGGGCCAGTAGAAGTTTGATTAGGCTAGTAAAATTTTTATGCTAATTGTTTTGTGTGACACTTGGGGAAAAAAAGTTAAAATCAAGCCCTGTATTATAATATAAGACAAAAGAAACAAAATGTGTTTATCTATACATTCATCTGAAAGGAAAATAAATACTGTAGGTGTACATAAAATAAATACTGTATGTGTACATTAAATAAATACTGTAGGTGTACATAAAATAAATACTGTATGTGTACATAAAATAAATACTATATGTGTACATAAAATAAATACTATATGTGTACATTAAATAAATACTGTAGGTGTACATAAAATAAATACTGTATGTGTACATAAAATAAATACTGTATGTGTACATTAAATAAATACTGTAGGTGTGCATAAAATAAATACTGTATGTGTACATAAAATAAATACTGTATGTGTACATAAAATAAATACTGTATGTGTACATAAAATAAATACTATATGTGTACATAAAATAAATACTATATGTGTACTTAAAATAAATACTGTATGTGTACTTAAAATAAATACTGTATGTGTACTTAAAATAAATACTGTATGTGTACTTAAAATAAATACTGTAGGTGTACTTATTTTGGTATTCTAATTGTAATTTACAGTACAAAATAATTTTCAAATATTCTTGCTGTAATTCTGTGAATTCAAGATTGAACTAATAAAATAAGTCTGCATCCCCTCAGGGTGCTAAAATGTGAGTGCGCTAATTTAAATACACATACAGTAGATAAAGCAATAAATAAGTCATCAAAATGATGTGTCACACTTTTGACTAACATTAACACATTCACCCCTAAAGACACATTTGGACTGGTCTTAGTCATTGATTTACAGAAGAGTCCATTGTTTTTCAGGGGATGATGATTTAACACATCACTCTACATAAAAGAAGAAATACAATTTCTGTATCTAACCATTGTTAACCTGTTATATGGGCTTCAGAAGGAATCGGGAGAAAATTGTAGGAAACAAGAGGCCCATTTAGGGGCCTTAAGTCGCTCACTTGGCAAAATTGGTCAACATTGCAGAAAACATGAAAAATGTGTAAAAGATAAAATAGCTAATAAACATGAAAATCAGTAGGCTCATTGGGCCTTAATAATCACCTGAGTGAAATGTATTTTATTGACAATATACTGAAAAGCAACCAAAAGCATGAAAAATTCATTGAAATGGAGAATTAATTTGCATAAGGGTAGACTTGCCATGCCGATATTTTTATAGATCTTTCAAGATAATGTGTAACAAAAGTAGTTTTAAAACATGCAAAATCCATTTAAAAATGGAACTAACTTTCACAAGGATCATTCTAACAATTTCTACACAATAATTTTTTTTTTAGATCTTTGTGGTGATGATCACTGGTTAATAGGGAAAAACAACCTAAAACATGAAAATATCCACTTAAAAGGGGAAATAACTCCCATAAGAGTCAATTTGACAATTTAATTCCTGTTACTTTTTCGTAGATCTTTGCATACTGAACATTTTTGCTTCTTTCAACTTCTCTCTATCTATCAAACTTTTCAAGATAATGGGACAAAACTGTCAAAAACATGAGAAATCCACTAAAATGGGAAATAATTCCCAAAAGTGGCGACCTGACAATTTCGGTCCTATTGACTTTTTTGTAGATCTTTGAGAGCTGAACATTTTTGCTTCTTTCATCTTCTCTCTATCACACTTTTCAAGATAATAGGACAAAACTATCAAAAACATGAGAAATCCACTAAAAGGGGAGATAAATCCAAAAGGGGTGACCTGACAATTTTGGCCCTATTGAATTTTCAGTTTGTGTAGCTCTTTGCATGCTGAACATTTTTGCTTCTTTCACTTCTACTCTACTTATTATACTTTGCAAGATAATGTCAAAAAACATCCAAAATCATGAAAAATCCACTTAGAAGAGGAAAAATCTCCCACAAGGGGCAACCTGAAAATTTCAACTCTTTGCATGCTGAAAAGTTTTGCTTCTTTCACTTTTACTCTACCAAAATGTAATATTTGTAGATTTTTGCAAGCCGCTCATTTTAAAGCGAAATGAGCTGTCACAGGTGAAAAATTTTACATGCCCATTTGATGTAATATTTTATATCATATATATCCCAAAGAGACCATCTGGTGGTTAGAATAACAAATGCATATGTATAAATGCAACAACCTTGAAAAATGTAACTCGTAATATCAGTTATTTTTTGTCCGCTATACTTTGAGCATTGCAAAATAACTATCACTAATTTTTTTAGGAAGATTACAGAATGTCCAATAAACATGTGCTATTGAAGTTAATATACGTTCTGTTCTTATTACCCATTGCATTTATTTTCGTACAATGTACATCATCATTTCATACCTAAATCAGTCTTTTTTGTCGTTTCAAAACATTCGTTTCTGATATTGTCCAGGTGTTGGGTATATTGGGTGAACTTGACTCATTTTTAACTCATCCCATTGCATTATCCGTTTTATCATTCTTGACACATATGACCATGAACTGCCCAACTCCACCGGACATGGCGGCACAATTGTAAAACATGAGGCATACTTTTCACAGTTATATTGTTTTGACTTTGTCAATGTCAGCATTCAGGGTTACATTTAAGATCGGAAAAATTTCTTTTAGTGACCTAATATATTTATTCATCCGATTTTCTTCAGGTATTTAAAATGGCGTTATAAAACATATAGTTTACATGATGCATGCACTTTCCAATAAAAATAACATCTTGTATTTATAAGTAAATACTGATCGAATTACGAAGTACACTATTCTAAATAACAGATATCTTCGAAAAGAAGATCTTTTACAACATTCCACGTGTTTGATAATGTATTTGAACACACATTTTATCATATTTTCAACTATATGTCAGGGGACAAAAATAATTATTGTGACAGCTTATATCGCTTTAAGGTAACAGTGTTTTCTCTAGGTTTAATAATTTTGGAAATACATGTATTAAATTAAAAATATCTGCTGACTCAATTCGTTCTATATTTAGCCATGACAGCTATGTTTGGTCTTAGCTCCTTTATATATGCAAACTTAATGCGTCTTTACATGGTTATACTTCCTGTCAAGTTTGGTTCAAATTGACCCAATTATTCTGGAGAAGTAGTCAAAAATGTTGAAAATTTTACAAAATACTTATATTTTCCATTTACTTAGGTGCCTGTGACCTTGACCTTTGACCCCATGAGCTTGAAATTTTGTCAAAATGATCCTCAGATAATTCCTAACAGCTTTCTCATACATCTTTGTACACAAAATGTCGATCAGTTTTGAGTTATTAAACAATTCGTAATACAAATATAGCCTGTGTTACTGAAGCAACCCTTGGTGGCTTGTTGATGCACCAATTTCATTTTCATTCAAAGTTAACTTTGTAGATATTGACTTAAAATTCATGCATACAAAATTTGAAACTCATTTGATAATTGGTTCGTATGAAGAAGATTTTTAAAGATATACCAATTTTTGGTCCTTTTTGGCCCCTTTTAGGACCCCTATTGGTCCTATCCCTTTTTCATTTGCAACACTTTATGCGACTTCACATGGGGATGCTATATGCCAAGTCTGGTTAAAATTGGCCCACTGGTTCTTGAGAAGAAGATGTTTAAATGCAAAAGTTAACAGACGGATGTCGACAGACGCTGGACGCAAGACATTTGGCTATAGCAATAGCTCACTTGGCCCTTCGGGCCAGGTGAGCTAAAAAAGAGAGGGAAGAGGCCATACATAAGTAAACTCCATTTTGAGGAAACTGACACTGAGTTTACGATCTGAAGTATGATTGATACAGTATTTACAAAGACTGAACTGTACTTAGGCATAGAAATTGCATGATTAACGATGATTTGTAATAATAGATATATAATGCAACAACAACGATATGATGTTTTATAATGAAAAACTAATCAAATTAATTACTTCTGGTCTCAAAGGGCAATAACTCTTTCTCTCAAATTAAATTTTTGATGACAGAACAAATGATACACTTTTTGGGAGAAAAAAAAGAAGAAAAATTGTGTCATATAAATGAGAATAAATGAAAAGTTAATTATTTCTCATAAACTGACAAGCCCCTCAAGGAATGAACAGTGTCAGCTGAGACAAGAGAATGTACATCAGGATGGTGATGACAAACAAAATGATGTACCAAGGCAAAAAGAAAAGGCTGATTTTTGAG
The DNA here is from genome assembly GCA_030159075.1 of Atrina japonica. Classification (NCBI taxonomy): domain Eukaryota; kingdom Metazoa; phylum Mollusca; class Bivalvia; order Pterioida; family Pinnidae; genus Atrina; species Atrina japonica. The sequence continues at coordinate 245,302 of BROG01000713.1, read as the reverse complement.
TGTTTCAGTATGAACAATCTTCTATCTTATAAATTCATTTACCATCAACATTAACAAATCTTTTTGCATTTATTGCATAGTAATTGATGTACTCTGACTGAAAAAAGAGAAAAAAATAAGAGGGGAGATTTTTTACATCCATGTTGAACATGGGTTTGATAAATTTTGATACAGTTATTTAAGATCATATTTTTGACTTCAAAATAGAATTTTTTCATTTTAAGATTTAGGCCTACAAATCATCTTCACCACCACCATCATTGTTGTCATTGCTGTCGTCATCATCATCATCATCATCATCATCATCATCATCATCATCATCATCATCATCATCATCATCATCACCACCACCATCATTATCATCATCATCATCATCATCATCATCATCTTCACCACCACCATCATTGTTGTCATTGCTGTCATCATCATCATCATCATCATCATCATCATCATCATCATCATCATCATCATCCACCACCAACATCATTATCATCATCATCACCACCACCACCACCATAATCAACATCATTAACATCATCATCATCATCATCACCACCATCATTATCATCACCATCATCATTACCACCACCATCATTATCACCATCATCACCACCACCACCATCATTATCATCACCATCATCATCATCATCATCATCACTGGTGTTGTCATCATCATCAATGGTGTTATCATCATTGTTGTCATCATCACTGGTGTTATCATCATCATCATCATTGCTGTTATCATCATAATTGTTGTCATCATCACTGGTGTTCTCATCATCATCATCATCATTGGTGTTATCATCATCATTATTTTCATCATCACTGGTGTTATCATCATTATCATCATTGGTGTTATTATCATCATTGTTGTTGTCATCATTGCTGGTGTTATCATCATCATCATTGGTGTCATCATCATCATAATCTATATTATCATTAATAGCAGCAGCAAAGGTCACATCATACCACAGTAATTTAAGAGTTTTATGCTGTTTCCCGTATTTATCAGCCCATAGCACAAGTCATAATTTGTAGCACCTTATTAATAGCTGGTGACAATTCCACATCAGTGCAAAATTCAAAACATAATACACCAGTAAAACAAACAATTTAACTCATCTATCCCTAAAATACAATGGACTCTTCTAAATTTCATTAATGTGGACCAGTCCAAATTTGAATATAGGAATGAATGAGTTATTGTAGATGAATGTTAATTTCACTATCGATATCTACATGAACAAGTAATTTATTTTTGTTAATTTTAAAATTGAAATATGAACTAGGCAAGTTTAGTATGTTTTTCTTTTAGTAAGCAATTAGAAAGAATATTAACAAAAGAAAAAATAAAAAGACTCCCAGAACAATCATTATGAAAGTTAGTTTTGTGGTTTAATCATCAATTTAATTTTCTCAGTCTTTATAAATTTAGTGAAACAGTAATAAAATTCCGACTGGTCATGCGTGGATTTGTCTGTGTAATTTGTTTGGTCGTACATTGTTTATGAAGTAGATGACTGCTTAACAATCCCTATTTGACAACTTGAGAAGTTTAATGATGACATTAGTGTCAATAAACACAATAGTTAGAGACTTTTATTAGTTCGTTGGCTTTAATTATAAATCTGCAGTGAAAATAAAACTCAAATTTTCATATTTTACAAATCCTGAGATACATGAATTGATTGAGACATGTAGTAAAATTCAAATTCCAATGTCTCAAAAGTTTGTTACTATTTTTGTTTTCAAGGAAGAAATTTTAGATTTGAACCTAGGGCCTAAATCACCAAAGGACTATATATGATAAGGGTCCAAAACAGCCCCCAAATGGTGGATGGTCATATTTTCATAACAGGTTCTACATTGTCTAAAGTTGAGATCTAAGTAGTTTGACTTGCTCTCTTGACCCCAAAGATCATTTCAAGGTCATGTTAAGTCAATGAAACTCCAGTGACTTAATGAATTTTTGTGTTAAGTCTGGTGAAAAATTATTTTGAGAAAATGTAGTTTATTCCACAGATAATTTTTTTCTGGTGAAAAATATATGTATATATAAAATGTATTCCTTTAAAAATATTGTATAAATTTACTCAATATTCCAGCTCCAACCTTTTACTATCCTTTTTAATATTTTGACTGTATAGTTGTTTGTAAAACTTCTGGATGTATCTGATCAGGAAGAGAATTTTGTTTCCTCTTTATTTCAAAGCAAAATCATTCCATCAAATTTATGATTTTCTCATAAAAACTGAAAATATATTGAATATTGTACTCAAAATTTGAGTATGTATCAATACTCAAACTCATTTATTTCCAATATACCACAGGGAAAATGTCATCAAAATCTGCCCATCACATGGCACCTCAACCATATCATTGCTGAATCTAAAAATTGACTGACATTGGCCAAAAAAAAAAATAGTCACATGACTCAAAAATGATACATAAATTGATTTGGAAACTTTGGAAAATAAGGTACAATCTTGCACCCCTAGCTATCTCCAGCTGCCACTTATCCTAAAATCATGGACATAAATTTCTCTGAATAAGGGAATAATTCTAAACAGGATGTAAAACAAGTTTGACTTCAAAATGAAGAGTTCAGTTTATCCAAGAGTCAGGACAAAGAATGATCCAAGAAATTTTCCTTGAGTAAATCTGAATCTTGAATCCTCAGAGATGTTACACACAGTATACAGTCAAACTTGCATTAAAACTTCTATATAAAGGGCACCTGTCAATAAAGGCCATTCAAACATAATCTTTGTTAACCTTTTCATAATGAATAAACCTCTCTATAAAAAAACTACCTATCTATAATGGCTACTTTTGTCTATTCCCTTGAGTGGCCTTCATATACACATAATGTGACTTTTTAAAAAAAAAATCTAAATATCATTTGACCTAGCGTGTATACAATATACATGTATGCCCCTGGGGAATGAATTGAATAAACTTGAAAGTCCTTCACCCAAGGTTGCATTGTAACAAATTTGGTTTGAAATTTTGGTAAGATTGACCAAGTGGTTACAGCAAAGAATTTGAAAATGTAGAAATTTTGCAGACAAAAGGATGGCCATGCAGACAGAGGCTGGACAATTATTTTCATCAGAAAAGTTTAACAGAGCTTTTGGCTCAAGTGAGCTAACAAATGTGACTCCAAAATGAAAGAGTTCTGACTCAAAAGCCAATGTTTTATCAACAAACAGCTGCTAGGAAAATTGAAGTCGCAGTTCCAGCTCACATGACAAGAGGAAATTTGATTATCTTCAATAAAAGCATGATGAAGACAAGTACGCACAATTTGATTATTGCCATTAATTCTGACATACTCAATAACTTGTTGTTTCAATATAGAGGCTTCTGTTTGTGGCCATTTATTAGAGCACTTTATCTAAGAGAGGCCTCATTATAAGAATTGTTAAGTCAGCAATAAATGGAAAATGGTTGTGATATTTAATGAAAGATGGGGGAAAACATATATATACAGAACAAATATGTAGATAATTAATGACTCTTTGATGCTGTCAACTACTCCTAATGACAGAATTTATCTTGGTGGAGTAAATTAAGTAAACGGAAAACAATACCATCTTTATTAAAACTGCAGAATATTTGTTTTCGCCAAAGTCAAACTAACTGAGAAAAATGTTGAACCTAGTGTTGCCAACATCATGGACAATAAATGGACAATAACATATTACGGTAACGGGACTTTCTTTTGGCCAAAGCTTTATTGATGGAATAAACAGTAAGCTTAATCAAACAAACATTATAGATTTATAGTAGAAAATTAATTACTCGCTGACTGCAGTCAGCTACAAAGGATGACTGGTTAATGTGCCGTAGAGTTAATTAGGTATATATGACCAGACAATAACATCAACATAAAGAGATTTTTTTTCGAGAAAAATTTGTCTATACAGAATATTGTGGGAAATATAGTAAAAGCTATAGATGAACTCATCAACCCCTGGAAAACAATGGACTCTTCTGTAAATCAGTGACTTCGACCAGTCTAAATGTGTATTTAAGGGTAAATGGGTTACTAGAATCTTACATGGGGGCGTTGAGTGGATGAAGAAATCTGGCTGTCCAATCTGATGGTTCCCTGAGGATAAGACAGATTCTCGCCACAAGGATAGAGATTTCAGTTGTCACCCAACACACCAACTGTTTTATTATTTTTCTCCCATGCTTCAAAGGACAAGTTTATGTACACACATACCATATTCTACCCATTAAGCACCCAGGGTGCTACAAAAATCAAGTAAAAGGGGTGGGCACTTAATGGGACCAATTAATAGTCAAATATTGACATAACACAGTCAATTTTCATAAGACACAGAGGTAAAGTTGTTGTTATTATCGAGGACACATATCAGCATAATTCTGTTTTTTGGGGGCTACAGATAAACTGTTTTTTAGGTCCACATCTCCTTGTCAACCAGCTCAAAAAGATTCTGGGTTGTATGTACAAAAGGGGGAGGGGTGCTTAATGGGTCAAATATGGTACCAGTAAAGTTGGACATTACACTACTTAATAATGCACTGCATTCTGATTAGGTCTACATAAGGCCTAGAAGCCATAGAAGCTATGTATCATATATTGTATTGTGATGTCATATCACGTGTAACTTATCAACACCTTAGGGGTTGACAGAAGGAAATCATTTTCCGTAAAAAGGAAGGAAAATTCTGTGAACCATGGGAGAACTTGGTACATACAGCCAATGAAAAAAAAAAGTTCAAGCACTTTTCCAGGACATATCATAGTGTTTTTCAAGCACTTTTCCGGGACATATCATAGTGTTTTTCAAGCACTTTTCCAGGACATATCATAGTGTTTTTCAAGCACTTTTCCAGGACATATCATTATTTTTCGAGCACTTTTCCAGGACATATCATAGTGTTTTTCAAGCATTTTTCCAGGACATATCATAGTGTTTTTCAAGCACTTTTCCAGGACATATCATTGTTTTTCGAGCACTTTTCCAGGACATATCATTGTTTTTCGAGCACTTTCAATAGGTATCAGCTGTCAAGGTATCGCAAGCCAAACTGAAGACAGAAAAATACTCTGTCAGCAAAGTTCTTTCACAGTTCAAAGGCAATCCTTAAAATACCACTTCCCACTAAACATAAATAATTGATATAAAGCAATGTTCAAAATTTGGTTAAAATTTGAGAAATTGAGAAATTTGAGTTATCTGATGGAATGCTGCGACTAGGACACATACAGACAAACAAACAGACAAAAGAAGAAACAGACAAACAGATCAAAGGAAAAATAGAAAAATGGAAAAAAAAAACAGGTAAACAGACAAATGGAAGAACAGAAAAATGGTCAAACAGACAGACAAACAAACAGGGCCCGAAATCACCGAATTTACTCAGTACTCAAGCTCAACTTTAATTTCTTCATTTTGATTATATAATCGTTAGTTTGGGTTTTGAGTGATTATGAAACATATTATTTTTTTTCATCATTCACATATAAATTCTTGCATCACATTTATGATTTTCCCGTAAAAAAATGAATAAATGTTTTGAGTACGGTACTCAAAATTTGAGTACGCACTCAAACAATATTTTAATATTTCTGAAGTTTTTTTCAAATGAGCAATAATTCTTATCATTATTTACAACTGTATGCTGTCAATATACACACATGTCCAGTTACAGAATAAATTTTGTCTGAATTTACCTGAAAATCATGAAAAATTAGTTGAGCTTGAGTACAGAGTAAATTTGGTGACTTCAGGCCCAGAAAAATGGACCAACAGACAAATGTAAACAGACAAATGGAAGAACAGATAAATGAACAACCAGACAACTGGAAAAACAGACAAATAAAGAAACAGAAACAGAAAGATGGATAACCAGCATGACAAACAAACAGATAAATGGACAAATGGATATACAGATAGACAGACAAACAAACAACCAAATAGAATGACAAAACAGTGTAAATGTATACAGAAATCTGATCTTCAGACAAGAGATCCCAGAGGGATGTTCTTCATTTGATCTATGTAAGACTGTTCTTTTCTCTTATTTTGTGGCTCAACAATGAATATGAACTTAAACCTAAATATATGTCAAGTGCTTTCTCACAAGATTACAACAATACCAAACATAAAGTGCTATAATTCAAGATAGCTTAACCATACTTGTCAACATCTAAAAGTGAAAATGCTTTGATATCAAATGTTGCAAAGTATAGTAAGTATATATATCAGGTTCTGGAATAGATCCCCGCATACACTACTGAATGTGTTTTCCCATAACAAGCAATAACACATAAGGTTTAAGGGTTGGTCTGTGAATGGTTTTTAAGTTATAAGCAAAAATATCAATTCCAGGGGGTGGGGCAGGACCTGCATATGCGCCACTAAATGTGTCTCCCCATAATAATCCAAAATATATATGGTTTAAGGGTGGGATTATGAATGGTTTTTAAGTTATAAGTAAAATATAAATTTCAGGGGTGGGGCAGGAAACTCCAGTGACCCTATCATACACCAATGAATGTGTGTACCCATGACAAGCAAGAATATATATGGCTTAGGGGTAGACATGTGGATGGTTTCCAAGAAATACATAAGAAACATTGTTTGTCAAAATCCAAGATGGCCACCTGGCAGCATTTTGTGATCCGACCCTCCTGAAAATGTACACTGCACAACTAAACTGCAAGAAAAACCTATATGTCAACTTACATAAAGATCCCTTTAGCACTTTCTGAGAAATAGCGATAACAAACCTTAACTGTCAAAATCCAAGATGGCTACCTGGCAGCTATTATGTGATCCAACCCTCCTGAAAATGTACACTGCACAACTAGATCTCAAGGAGAACCTATATGTCAAATTTTATAAAGATCCCTTCAGTACTTTCTGAGAAATAGCGAGAACAAGAATTGTTTATGGACAGATGACGAACAACAGACCACTGACAGGGCGATTTAAATCTCCTACATGTACATCTGTTGATGGTGGGCTAATAAAAAGATTACAAGTTACTACAAAATAAATGTCAGTGTGGCTCATCTATTACTTTAGTGCAGCTCTTTTAACTTTGAAAGACATTGTTAAGTTTCCTCTGACCAGATATCTTGGACGCATTCAAAAAGTGGCCTACATGTATATGGTAAAAATCTAATTTTTTTTTACTGAAGTATGTACTAAAAGGGTGAAAATTTCAGTATAATGATACTCTCTATACAGTATTTGCATTTTCATTTCTTTAAATTTTTTACTGCATTCAAGAGTGTTGACTTTTAAATAATATATGTCAAAATAATATCCATTGACCAATGGATAAAAACTATCTAAATATCCTATCTGTAAAAAGATGTAAGCTTTGTATAGCTCATCCTAATTTGCATAATTGACAGCAAAAATCACTTTATTTCTGGTCCATTTCCTGTACATGTCTTATCTGAACATACCAGGATTTAAATCCAATCACAAACCAATTCCTGAGAATCTCTACATTGGTATATTTTAAGTTTTACAATACTTAAAAGAAAACAAAATCTGACTTACATTTTTGATTGACTGATATGCAGTAAGCTGGCTGGTCAAATTTTTTATTTCATATCCAAAATTATCAGCATAATCATTAACTCTGCAAAAAAAGAAAAAGTAAATATCTTAAAAACACAATTATCTAACAAAAATGACAAACCAATATTGAAAGATGAAGTATGACAGAAACGTTCAAAAGGGCAGCTCAAGGGATATATCCTGAGAAATTTTAAAAGGGGCAACCCAAGGGATATATCCTGAATCACTTGTCTTAGAAGACCACCTGTCTGAACTAACCATGACCCATTTGCTCAGAATATTCTGAAATTTGAAAACATTCTTATCCTGAGTTGCTTAGCCAATCAGAGTTCAAGATTAGCTGAAGTTGATTAAATTCTTACACTGAAATGTAATACTTATATAAGTCTTATGTAAGAGAGTCAACATTAAAATTTTAATTATTCTACATGTACAATGAAACTTATATATAAAGACCCCCTTAGGGAAAAAACCTTTATATGGAGGTGGTTTTTATATAGAGGTTGATTTGTACACAAATGGTACTATTGGGGACAGCAAAAACAGTCTTTATGACCAGGTGGTCTTTATACATAGGTGGTCACTAAAGCAGGTTTTACTGTAGTCTTAATGTGACCACCTTTTTATGGTGTTTGGCCATACACACATATACATATGCAAACACACACACATACACACACACACACACAAACACATACATAGGCACACACACTTATATGCTCATACATATACACAAAAACACACTCACACATTCATATACTCACACTTATACACATTCACACACACAAACACTGATACATACTCTCATACATACATACATACATACATACATACATACATACACATACATACATACATACATACATACATACATACACATACATACATTCATACTCATACATATTCACACATACATACTTATACTCACATACACATTTCAGCTCACACACACTTATACTCAAACATATATACTTTTACTCATATCAAAATTGAATGGCTGGTCCCAATTTTTTTGGATTGATTAATATGTTGATTAATATGTTAATGGTTATCTTATATTTCTGATATCTCGAAGTAAAACGGGCGATTCCTTGAATTTGAAGATAATGATATTTCACTGTACATGTTTACACACATTATAAGCTGACGATTTTGAGACCTTCAATTAACTCATCAACCCCTGAAAAAATGGACTCTTCTGTAAATCAATGACTTAGACCAGTCCAAATGTGTCTTTAGGGATAAATGGGTTAAGACGTCTGACCTCTGATAAGAGATCACTTTCATTATTTCCTTGGGGTGACCACTTAATGCAGGTTAGACTCTGTGTGTGGGTATATATATATATATATATATATATATATATATATATATATATATATATATATATATATATATATTTATGTAATATTAATGTAGTTTAGTACTATTCATGTATCCATCACATTAATTCACCTTTGTTTGGGTCATTTACAAGTTTACAACAAAAATACATGTATGTAGAAGCCTATGTACTACAAGTTTCCATCACAAATGTAACCTGATTACTCATGTCGGCAATGTTTTGTATCGTCTCTACGAAATAGTCACTATTTTTATATCATACAAATATCATATCCTGTAATACATCAATATCAGCTAAATGTTATCGATTTCATTTTCCAGACGATATATATTTTTTTGTTAGTCATGCTTCAATCTTTTAATGACATTTTAAGTGCTAATGCACCTTGATTGAAATCAAACTGGTGAAAATCTCAGATGAGAAAGAATCAGGTTTTATATTCGACTTTTAAATTATTCATGGATTAACAACAGGCATACCAAAATCAAATTATCTCAAACATTAGCAAAATGCTGTTCTTGACTTTACAACAAGAAAAGAATTTGAACGTGTAAATGACTTGACAAAAAATGTACAAAACCCACAAGAAAGTGACAAGATTGGGTTATTTATTTTATAGTTTTACATGTAAAACAACAATTTAAGAAAACAATAAGGGAAGGAATAAATATTCATAGAAAAACAAAATGGCTGATATCAATTTTGTTTGTTTTTGTTTAGTGCTCCCTAAAGACATTGTATTGTTTTAATGGAACTTTTGCCGTAGATCCATATTTAAAAATTGTGATTAAAAAATTGTTTAAATAAACTTTTCTGAGCAACCACCACCATCTTTAGATGCCACATTGCTTTGCCCTTTTATGTTGGAAAGCATATTCACTCGGTATCTTAAAATTCACTCCAAACCACCACAGGCATAGACTCATGGATTGCAATAATTGTATCTTTGTGCTAATTAATTATTCAACTTGAAAATTTTGCTTTCATTTTAAATTTGCCCTCTCGTGTTACGACGAAAATTAAACAAGAAACAGCAAAAATTTCCAGGTATAAAGTTTTGCTATGTTGCTGTGAATAATGTTTGTCAATGTGTATGTGATTCCTGAGTAGAACCTGTCTTTAGAGACCAATGTCATGAACGATGTGTCTTTAGAAACCACATTTTGAAAACCATTAAGTTAAATATCTTTGTAAACAAAACCTCTTTTCAGACATCACCTGTCTTGACAGACGACATTTCAATGGCAGATGGGGTGGTCTCTCAAGATACCACATTTCAGTGGCAAACAGAGTGGTCTCTCAAGACAGGTTCTACTGTATTTAAATATATATATGTCACATGTTTTTGTGTCTCCTTTGAAACAGATGAAACCATCCCCAAATAATTACGTCATAAATTCTAAACGTGCAAGCCAAAGGCTAGGCCCATCCTTATAATATACATGAATAATAAAAATCTTGACATCTCAATTAACTATCGGCTTTCAAATGTCTTTTCAGGTTGCTTATGATAAAAGAGGAAGTAGAGAAAAAACGCCAGTGACAACATTGATTGTCATTTCATCTAAATTTAGATTTGGTTCCGAATATTGGTCATTGTTAGGTAATAAGTAAGTCACAGTTAATAAAACAAAGAACTGAAGAGGAAATAACGATATCGGCAAGAATTATGTACTTTATAAACAGCAAGACACCGATGTAAAACTGAGTACATTGTTAATTAAGGTACATTACGTACACTAATTAAATTTACAATCCATTTCACTTACTACCTGCACTTACAGTCAAACTTGTCTTAAAAGGCCACTCAAGGGAACAGTCAATAGTTATAGACATGTAACCTTTATAAAGAGGTTTATTCACTGTAGTTATATTTGAATGGCCTTTAATGACAGGTGCCCTTTATGGAGAGGTAACCTTTAATGCAAGTTTGACTGTATTTCATCCTTTTGTATGATGATTTGTCATAGATTGTCCATGAATAAAATATTATTTGTGTGTAAATTTGTTTAATTTTGTGTCTCGGTCACCTCTAAAGAAATGGAAGCCTATGAGAGAGGTTGATCACTTTCATGGAAATGATATCTCAGTCTCTTTCATTACTGCTTTATTCAAACAAAATACACTATATACAAATTAATATTCTGTTTTATCACCCGAATCAATATAAATGATCAGTTGACTTTTCACAAAGTTAAAATATTAAAATCCATCATGATAAAGAATTATTTAATTGACATGAAAATATCTGATGATACAACAAATCATATTACAGTAATTGATTAATGTACGTTAATCAAATAAATATTCCAGAAGTTTGATCAAAATCAAAATTGAAATGATTTAAGTATCAAAATTTGAAAGATTAGGAGACAAAATAATAGATATCAATAACTCCATTTCCCCTTAGAAGAATCAAGTTATGATATGGACCGATGCACAAACGGTTATAAAGATACAGTAACATGACATAAATGAGTTCGCAAAATTTATTTTTACTATATACTGGTCAAGAACCAGTAGTCGGCTAGGACCAGTAGTCTACTGTTTTATTATTTCACCAATATACAACACATTTTTGTTTTGTTCAATCATCAGTTGTAAGGTTTTTTTCTCAAACCGAAGAAAATAAATATTGTTGTGGTTGATACTAAACACAAATAACACCATAGCCGACTACTGGTCCTAGCTGACCACTGGTCCTTGACCAGTATTCTTAGTAAATTCATGTTTTTCAATAATTCCTCTAGAATTTGTCATTTACAGTAAAACCTGCTTTAGTGACCACCTGTGTATAAAGACCACCTGGACATAAAGACTGTTTTTTTGCTATCCTCAATAGTACCATGTGTATAAATCAACCTCGATATAAAGACCACCTCCCTATAAAGACCAACTTTCTTGTGTCCTTAGGGAGGTCATTATATAAAAGTTTTACTGTATCTAATTTTAATGAAACGATTCACAAGAAGGTGAGGGTTTTGGTACTCCTACGCTAAAAATCCCATTGCAATCAATTTGTTATTTTAAGATGAATGCACTTTTCTTCCTGGGAGTAAAATTCTAGGATGACATTTCGATGTCAATGAGTGGATCTATGACGTAATTCATAAACACCAAAATAAAACCATTGTTACTTTTAAGTAATTTATGGATGTAACCTAGCAAAACTATTATCAAAATTAGGCCCAGACTTCCAGGGTAAAAAGTGTCATTTTTCATTTATTTTGGTTATCTACCAAATTCAGAGGACAAAATCAAACAAATGTAGAATTACTAAGATTATATTTTTGCAAATTCATTTATGTCCTAATACTGTAAATATGAGAATCTCAATGTCAGTATTATTTGGTTATGCTTGTTCAGTAATATAAAATAACAGTGGTCTCACCACAGGCTTCAGAAAAATAGGAACTTGCAAGCTTCAATTATGTTGAGTGTTATATAGGTATACAATCTATTCCACTTAATTGCATACCTGTTACCGTATACGTGGAAATTTTAGTGATACACAAATTTAGTGTTTTGTACTCAAAATTTGGTTGATAATTTAGCGAGAACTAGTTCTAACAATTTTATGATTATAAATAGATATATATTACATGTGAGAGCTGTTGTGGCTGTGCAGTAGAGTGCTCAATTCGCAATCTGAGGGTCAGAGGTTCGAGCCTCAGTTGAGGCGGCCGGCTTTTCCTGTCCTTCAGATGAGAAAGTAAAAACCGAGGTCCCGCGTCACACTCAATATCTGCATGCTAAAGAAGCCTCACTGCTCAATGGCCCTTAAGTGCCAAGCATAGGCCAAAATTTGAAGCTCTTCACTGACATTTAGTGACGCCTCCATATGAGTGAAACATTCTTGAGTGGGACTTAAAACAACAATACTACTATATATTACTTTAGTAGAATACACTATTTCTGTTAATTGTAGATGTTTATTCTGGCATTTTGGTTGTGCAAATCTAGAGGACTCAACTTTATATACAGAAGCCACCAAAAATAAGTGTGTGCATTGTGTGTTTCTAAAGAGTAGATATGTCTAATTAACATCATGATGCACATGAATGCAAGTGTGTCTCTGTGCTGTGTGTATGTGTAAGTATATGCGTGTGGGGGGCATCTGTCTTTGTGTGTGCATTTGTGTCTATGTACATGTATGTAGGCCTATGTGTTAATGTGTTTACATGTATGTGTTTATGTGTGTGTTGTTTGCACATGCATGCATGTGTGTGTGTGTGTATTCCTAGCTGTCTGTGTATGTGTAGGCCTACTTAATTTTATATACAATGAACTAAACCTTGGCACCAATCAAATTAAGTTTATGCTATAGGCCTATTATTTACATATTAAATAGATTATCAATTATATATTTGTTCTTTCATACTTCCTCAACAGAAAATGGAACCTGACAGAATATAACCCAATAATGATCAAATTTAATAGAATGACCATATTTAGGACTGAAATCTTGTTTACTTTCCACTTAAAATGGATGACTAAGTTCAGTTCTATTGATATTGTCGATTTATTTTGTAATGGTTGTCAAGCTTTAATACACTTCATTATAACCATAAAAACTGGAGAGTGAATGAGTAGGCAAAATAAACGACTGCATCTGAAAGGCTCCGATGTAGCCCAACTCCCAGAAGACTTGAGATAATATTCAGTTTCTAGCGATAACAAAACTACTGTCAATTCTTTTCATCATATTAGTAAATAATTTATTGTACTCTCCGATGAAAGTCCAAGATTGTGTTAAGTTCAAGAATCTCTACTGAGTACTTAGTCCAATACATTGACTAAGTATAAAAGAAAACAGGTATCCCTTGAAGCCAGTTACAGTAATCCGGGAATTCTGTTAATCGAAGACAAATGCAATTGTCCCAGCAAGTGTCATATTTCCTAGCAGTAATCCGTTTAGTCTTTTCCTTTGACAGATCTATATTATTACCTAATAACATATTTTTTCTCTGATCCCGGTTCCATTGAATCACCTTGTTAATGATGAGAATGGTGTTGTCATAATTTTTCAAACTTTTTTGGCCAAAAATTTGGGTCAACTTGTGGGCCGTGGGCATATTTGAGCATCATCAGCCATTTATGACATGCAAAACATGTAAAATATTCCTTCTTGTTTGACTATACACAAAAGATCAACATAGGCTGACAAAATGATAGGTTCTAGGTTACTACTTGACTGTATACAATAGATCAACATAGGCTGACAAAATAGATCAACATAGGCTGACAAAATAGATCAACATAGGCTGACAAAATGGAAGGTTCCAGGTCAATACTTGACTGTATACAATAGATCAACATAGGCTGACAAAATGGAAGGTTCCAGGTTCCCACTTGACTATACAATAGATCAACATAGGCTGACAAAATAGATCAAGATAGGCTGACAAAATGGAAGGTTCCAGGTCAATACTTGACTGTATACAATAGATCAACATAGGCTGACAAAATGGAAGGTACCAGGTTCCCACTTGACTATACAATAGATCAAGATAGGCTGACAAAATAGATCAAGATAGGCTGACAAAATAGATCAACATAGGCTGACAAAATGGAAGGTTCCAGGTCAATACTTGACTGTATACAATAGATCAACATAGGCTGACAAAATGGAAGGTTCCAGGTTCCCACTTGACTGTACACAATAGATCAACATAGGCTGACAAAATGGAAGGTTCCAGGTCAATATTTGACTGTATACAATAGATCAACATAGGCTGGCAAAATGGAAGGTTCCAGGTTACTACTTGACTGTATACAATAGATCAACATAGGCTGGCAAAATAGATCATCACAGGCTGACAAAATGGAAGGTTCCAAGTCAATACTTGACTGTTTACAATAGATCAACATAGGCTGACAAAATGGAAGGTACCAGATTACCACTTGATCAACATAGGCTGGCAAAATAGATCATCACAGGCTGACAAAATGGAAGGTTCCAAGTTACTACTTGACTGTATACAATAGATCAACATAGGCTGACAAAATGGAAGGTACCAGGTTACCACTTGACTGTATACAATAGATCAACATAGGCTGACAAAATAGATTGACATAGGCTGGCAAAATAGATCATCACAGGCTGACAAAATGGAAGGTTCGAAGTTACTACTTGACTGTATACAATAGATCAACATAGGCTGACAAAATGGAAGGTACCAGGTTATCACTTGACTGTATACAATAGATCAACATAGGCTGACAAAATAGATTGACATAGGTTGGCAAAATAGATCATCACAGGCTGACAAAATGGAAGGTACCAGGTTACCACTTGACTGTATACAATAGATCAACATAGGCTGACAAAATAGATTGACATAGGTTGGCAAAATAGATCATCACAGGCTGACAAAATGAAAGGTTCCAGGTTACTACTTGACTGTTTACAATAGATCAATATAGGCTGACAAAATGGAAGGTTCCAGGTCAATACTTGACTGTAAACAATAGATCAACATAGGCTGACAAAATAGATCAAGATAGGTTGACAAAATGGAAGGTTCCAGGTCAATACTTGACTGTATACAATAAATCAACAAAGGCTGACAAAATGGAAAGTTCCAGGTTACTACTTGACTAATATTCATTCTTGATTGACTATACACAAAAGATCAACATAGACTGACAAAATGGAAGATTCCCGGGGCCCGTTTTACGAAAGGTCCTATATCCTAAATCCTAACTTTTAGTCCTAACTACCATGGCAATGCATCGCTGAATGGTCAGTCCTATTACAATTAGAACTAAGACTTCGGATTTCGGACTTAGGACCTTTCATAAAACGGGCCACAGGTTCCTACTTGAATGAATGCAATAGATCAACATAGGGTGACAAAATGGAAGGTTCCAGGTTCAAATCATAGAACATATGAACCCTACACACCCATGCCCTGACATGAGGTAAAATTTATGGAATGCCATTCAACTCATTAACACATGCAACTACAATAGACTAACCCATTTATATTGATGGAAAAGTCCACTCTCAGAATTCAGAGTTGTAGTTTACAATAGTTGTATTTGAAATAATAACTTACTTACCCCTATTTTGTGAAAGTGAATCAAACTATTAATTGATATTGGTGAGTCTAAATTTGATTTTCGGGGTTGATGAGTTATGTGACATCTTCATACATTGTAAATGTCAAGAATTTTTGTTTGGTGGGATCTCAAATTGAAAGTAAAAATTTTACAAAGGGGCATCATACAATAAGGGGGGCTTCTGAGGCTGAGTGATTACAGCATCACACTTTGAACCATGACCTTAAGTCCCTCACTTTTAGTCAGCGCAGGTTTGAGTCTCACTGGAACCTAAGCTGAGTTTTGTGAGAAAGTTTGCCAGTTTACTTGTGGAATGTCGATGGCCTCTTCCTGGGTACATTGTTATCAGGTTCTCTCCCCTACTATTAAAAACTGGTCGCCACCAAATAACTGAAAAATTGTTGAGTGTGGTGTAAAACAGCATTAAAAATAAAACTTTAATTCAAACAGAACAACAAAGATATAAAGTTAATTTTGTGATTACTCTGTATTTAAAGTGCAATCGATTACTTCCTCACATGTTTGTCTGTAAGTGACAGGTCGGGATGGCATATTGATAATCAGATACTAAATGACTTTGTATATAGATATCAATAAATACTCTTTTATTTAACTCATCAACCCCTGAAAACCAATGGACTCTTCTGTAAATCAATGATGTAGACCAGTCCAAATGTATTTTTAGGGTAAATTGGTTAAAGTAAAACTAGATAACAATATTTTGTAAAGAAATCAGTAAAAAGCACTGATTTAATTTTGTTTTGTGGAACCATTTCTACCCTACAGGCCATATAATAGACTGGTCTAAGACAATAGATAAGTGTTTTATGCCACACTCAACAATTTTTTCAGTTATTTGGTAGCGGCTACTTTTAAATGGTGGAGGAGAGAATGCAGTTACAATTTACTCGGGAAGAGACCACCAGCCACAACCATGAGTAAATATATGTACATGGTTGCATTTTACACAGTAGCTTTTCTAATTTACTGCACTTTTTCACAATGATAACTGTACATAATAACAGGTCATTTGCATATAGTCTGCATAAAGTAATTCTACTTCACTAATGGCAAGTAATTTGTTAATGTGATTAATACTCTGATGTAGATTGCCATTATTGCTGACTGTTGTTTTACATAAACTATAATTGACTCTTTTCAACATAAAAGGGAGGAAATTCAATGATGGATCCCATTTCCTATCTATTTTGCAAATACTGACAACACAAAAGGAGTGTTATTTTCATTCAGGAATTCTGGGATGTCAAGTTTGATAAAACTCAATTGATATATTATCAGATGACAAAAAGTCGTTGCCCTTAATAATTACAAAAAATTCTAATCCTCTTGGTGGTTTTTATCTGTTCTAGAGAGACTGGTATCAATTGCTGCATAATGAATAATGAATTCTCCCTTGAAAATGAAAATGGTAAAAAAATAAGGTTTACACACGCAAACTGAAATAGTATATATAATCCGGATTTATGTTTCAAAGAAAAAAATGAGAACTAACCAAATGTGTTGAATGAAGATTCAATTAAGACACCGCAATAATTAAGTAATTTGTTTACGAGATAGAACAAAAGCAAAGAACATACGATAAAGTTGAATTCACGAAACCAATTTAAGTATTAAAAGATGTCACAATCATTTAGTTTCCCTCGACAGTGCACAAATAATTAACTTAATCCTGTATTTTTACCACAAAGTCTTTCATTACGGAAATTGATGATACAAAGGTGATAATACTCTGTCAATCATACTCAGTGTCGCTTCGAGAAAAAAAAAAACAAACAAAAACCGCAGAAAAGTATGTATGTACTGCAAAGCCGGATATAGGCAGTATTTGTGTTCAGAAATCTGCTAATGCTATCAATGTTTTTTACAATTAAATTTTGAATGACGATTCTATTGAATATCTTTTTCTTAAAACGAGTTTTAGATTTTGATAGTTATCAGAAAAAATGCTGCGCATGGCTTCATTTTCAAATTAATATTTTTAAGAGATAGTATTTAAATTTGAATTCTAAATGGCGTTTTATGCAACAATCAACAATTTTTCATTTATGCGTTGGTAGACAGGTTTTAAATGGTGGAAAAGAGAACATGGTTACTATGTACCCTGGACGAGACCACCGGCCTTCCGTAAGAAAACTGGCAAACTTTCTCACAATAATCAGCTTAGGTTTTAGCAGGCATACATACAAATGTAAAATGAAATCAAGAATTTCCATAATTTATACAACGTCACGGATTAACATCATCAACATACATGTACAGATTGGGTAAAAGGCCCCATTCCCAATGTGAAATCTGCTATTTTTTTTCCAATTTGGAGCAAAAATTTCCCAATTATGTTTACCATGTCATTCACATTCAGTATTAAAGAATAAAAAGGAGAATTTATGTAAAAACTGCCCTTTAAAGTCTTCAGATGAAAACCGTATTGTCAGTTAGATAAGAGAAGTCAAATGAAACACAAGTTTTGTGCCTTTATCCTTATGACTTAAATGACCATAGTTACTTTTTTCCCAATTTGGCCCGATGCAATATGAAATTCCCAGTTGGAAGGATATAAGACCCTTTCCCAAAAAGGGTCTGTAACATGTAACCCCTGAATGTTTATGTTGGGAGAACTCTTTCAATCTAAAGGAGCTCTTTCTATCACTCAACAGATATTTTTGCAGCGATCTGCGACTCATGGAAAATGTGGCATGTTCAAGAATTGTAAGTGCTTTAATTGACAGATGCCATAGAGTACAGGTCAAAGTCTTTTTATCTATAGCTGGGGACACCTTCATAGTAGCAGAAAACTGTGTACTAAGTCATAAAAAGACTGAAACTGATAAAATATTACAGATAATTATTCACCAACAGGAGATGGAAAATCCATCAATTTCCATTGATCTTTGTGAATATTGCTAACTACAAAATGTCAAATTCTAGAATTTGTACATTTTCCAGAAATGGCAGACTAACGAATTATGTATTTAAATTTTGTTGTTCATACAGAAATAGATATCTTATATTGTCAGCATAATAGTATTGGCTGTCATATCATATCTTGACATTGACAAGATACAGACCTGCCACTCACACAGATTACAGACCAAAACATCTATTACAGACCTAATTTCAAATCAATATATATGAATATTGACTTATTTTGTCTACAACTTTCCAACACAGGAAATAAGTGTAATGAAATAATTAAGTTGGGGAACTGTCTAATTTTTTAATTTCTTGTTAACCTATTTGTATCAATTATTTATTTACAAACAAGATGTTTTGTTTTGTCTTGTGCATTTGCATTTTATCATCATAATCATTCATTGCATTTCCTACACAGTCAAACTTACATTAAAGGCCACCTCTGCCTAAAGAGCACCTGCATATAAAGGCCATTCAAACATAACCTTTCTTCGCTTTTTTAATAATAAATAAACCTCTTCATAAAGGCAGTCTGTCTATAATGGCTATTGTTGCCTGGTCTCTTGAAAGACCTTTATAGACAAGGTTTACTCTAGCCTGTATTGTATTAAATTTTGATTTAATTATTATGAATATTGTTCTGTAAACATCATATTTCAACCTTAATCTTCCTCTGGAACCCAAGCTCATAGTTACTGGACCTTCTATGACAGTAGTCAGCCGACCTGGCTCAGTCGGAAGCACGCTCCACTCCTGATCATGAGGTTGTGAGTTCGAGTCCAGCTGGCTGCAGGTTGATTTCCTGTCATTTGGATTGAGACAGTAATAACCAAGGTCCTGTGTCACAATAAGTGTCAGCATGTTGAAGAATCCTCACTGCTCAATGGTCGTAAGTGCCAAGCATAGGCCAAAATTTGAAGCCTTTCACTGGCATTCAGTGATGTCTAAATATAAGTTAAAGATTTTTGAGTGGGATGTTAAACAACAACAAACAATCAATCTATGACAGTGGTCTCACAAGACAGGTGATCTTCTATGACAGTGGTCTCACAAGACAGGTGATCTTCTATGACAGTGGTCTCACAAGACAGGTGATCTTCTATGACAGTGGTCTCACAAGATAGGTGATCTTCTATGACAGTGGTCTCACAAGACAGGTGAATGTCTATGACAGTGATCTCACAAGACAGGTGATCTCACAAGACAGGTGATCTTCTATGACAGTGGTCTCACAAGACAGGTGGTCTTTTCTGACAGTGGTCTCACAAGACAGGTGGTCTTTTCTGACAGTGGTCTCACAAGACAGGTGGTCTCACAAGACAGGTGGTCTTTTCTGACAGTGGTCTCACAAGACAGGTTCATTTCACTCTACCTTACATAATTTTGCATGGATATCATAAACAAAGATTCTGAGCTCAAGCACCTTTCAAGTTCTTTTATATGTATGACTGGTCAAGGTCTCTGATATTGCATGCTACCAGGATGGCTGTCGATTCTCTACAATGCTGAACATTTATCCAGGAAAGACATTGATAAAAGTCAAAAGTTTCCCTGGGGGAGAAATTGGCTGGCCAATTTTTCTCTCTCATGGTTGAAAATTCAATTTAACTTAATGGCAAGAAAAAATTTGGGCAAGCCAATTTTTTCAACAGGAAAACTTCTAGAGCAGTGAAGAATGGACTGGTACACTGGCTAAATTTGACTTCCATTAATATTTGCTACAGCTGAACTAAAATACTGACTCCAAATCAATATAGAACATCAAATATAAAAACAATGCAGATATTGAACTATTTATCTGATATAAGGATTCATGAACAGACTCTACATAAATACACAATCGGCACTTATACAACCTATGATCAATCATGCTTATCGACAATGAGAGAAAATCAGAAATAAAAAAAAATAAATAAACCGATAAAAAACTCCAATGAGCAATGGAAGCCACCTTCAGACATCATCTGTCATCATTATTTTTATCCAATGTCAATTTCTCTCAGAAAAATATTTTGTACCTTATTCTGCACACCTACAGGGACAAATATCCAAATTTCAAAGACAGAATTTCACATTCCAATGTTTTGAAACATTTTTAACCTAGTGACAAAATATTTCTTTTTAATTCTGTGAATTTTTTTTTTATAAAATGTAGTACATCATCTGAAAATTATCTTTTTGAAAAGTAAATAAAAATCTTGAATATATTTGCCTAATCAATTTCCTTTTATTTCATTATTTTTGTTTTAAATCAATATGTATTTTTGGGTTGTTATTAAGTAATTCCCCCTTTCCTGGGTACCACTTAAACCTGGAAAAACGGGCATCAAGAGGAAGAGATAATTATAAAGGCCTTCAAGGACTTTCCATTCCCTTTTGGAATGGGCCTTGGGCCTTCTGAATTGGCAATTTTAGCAACATTGTATTGAAATGGTAACCCCCCCCAAAAAAATACACAAAAATACATGTATTTGAAAATACAAGAATCTCTTCAAATTCATTGTCATTTAAGTGTGCCCACGGTGTAATGCATGTAGACCATTTACCATGATTCCTATGTCAACAATGTCTTACTTGAGCCAGCATTTGTCGGGACATTTGCCAAATAACCGAGAGGGGCGAGTTTGGTGGGGAAGGATATTTTGCTGGGGAAATCTCTACATTTATTTGGGTTTTCTACTTCATCATTTCTGAAAATGGCTAGGACCTTACAAATATCTGAAAAATTATTCAGTAAAAACAAATAAACAATTTGTTGTTGCTAAAAAGTCTCCTCAGTAAATCAGAGTTTTTGAAATTAGCAAGTTTTACCAACAAAACTGGTAAATTTTACAAAGACCAGAGAGCCGCCATGGCTCCATGGTAGAGTGCTAGAGGTCATGGGTTCGAGCCTTGGCAGCTGGCAGATTTTACTGTCTCATCCGAAGGACAGGAAAAGCTAGTCGCCTCCGCTGAGGCTCGAACTCGCAACCATTGGTTTGCACATCGAGCACCCTATCATAAAGCCCGGCAACTCTCTTCACTGAAAAATGTGTCTCTGTAAAGTCAAATAGAAAACCGAGCAACAAATAAAATCAATAACGATTTAGAACGTTAATACCCCCTTCAAAGAAACACTTGTTAAATAAGCCTTGAATACATCTCAGCCAATCTGTGCAGCCCATTCTCTGCTATCAGCTAAAGTACTTCATCGTTATTGCTAGTTCACTAACGTTTGACTCTAAATTGAATTTTAACACATCAAAACCTGGAGTTACTTAATCAACAACAGAAATAAAATTGCATGATACTCAAGTCCTTGCATTATTTCATGCTTCACTAGTTTATAATAAATAAATAAATATATGTGTAGTTTCTTTGCGTTGGTTCCACAATTGTTCCATGGAAATTGACACTGTTGCACATAATGTCAGGGAAACCCATGAAAACTCTGAAATTATGGTATTGTAAGCTGTAATACTTTTGTGAAATTCATTGAACCTATTCACCCCTAAAGACACATTTGGACCTGTCTAAGTCATTGATTTACAGAAGATTCCATGTTTTTCAGGGGATAATGAGTTAAGTGTGCAGTTAATTGGCAGATAATCACATAGGTACATTTGTACCAATATCATTATAACAAATAATAATTTGAATACATTAGATATAGAGGTCACCAAATTTACTCAGTACTCAAGCTCAACTTTTATTTCAGTATTCTGACTTAATTCGTTGTCCTTTCTATAACTTATGGATTCGACTGATCAGGTAATGCATTATCTGTTACATAAGACATTTCGGGTCACACTTACAATTTTCTTGTAAAAAATAATTAAATACATTTGGTATGGTACTCAAAATTTGAGTACGTACTCGAACATTTTTTTAATATTTCTGAAGGTTTTATGTAATGACTAGAAGTTTCATCACTAATTTACAATTACAATGTGTAGGTCATCAATATACAAACATGTCCAGTTATAGAATCAAGTTTGCATGTTTTTGCCTTAAAATCCTGAAAAATTAGGTACATGTAGTATAAAAAGATGAATTTGGAGACTTTGGTCCCAGGTGGGTCGTTGTATCAGAAATACACTTGATCTGATGTGAAACAATGGTACCTGTCTTAAGAAAAGACTTGATCGACTTTGAACATGTAGTAAATCAATCCAGGTGACCTCTCAAAAGAGGTTTAATATGTTGAATTTCTACAAGAGTAGACTTCAGGAATAAATCTTTTAATTTATGAGCAGATTGAGTTATAAAAAAGAAGACAGTAAACTTCGTCATTTGCGTATAGCATGATTTTTTGTCTTTTCATTTTTTCATTTGATAATAACCTAATCTACACAAAAATTATTTCATTCATGCTTTGTGATTTTATCTACTTGGTCGGAGTCATTTCTGTTAGATTTTCTGAGTCACTAGTCCATCTCAAAATGAAAACCATGGAACAAAAACAAATACCATGCACTTAATTGAGGAACTACATCAAACAGGATTGGATATTTGCTGATACAATACACAGGAACCTGTCTTGAGAGACCATCCAATCTGCCATTGAAATGTGGTCTTTCAAGACAGGTGGTCTCTCAAACGAGGTTTTATCTAAAGATGTTGCTGTCATAACATGGTCTCTCAAGATATCACTATTAAGTCCAACTAACCAACTGACTCAAAGTGGTCTGATTAGTGAGATGTTGCAGTCTAACCGACTGACTCAAAGTGGTCTGATTAGTGAGATGTTACAGTGTAACTTACCAATTAAGACCAACTAACGGACTAACACAAAGTGGTCTGATAAGTGAGATGTTGCAGTCTAACCGACTGACTCAAAGTGGTCTGATTAGTGAGATGTTACAGTGTAACTTACCAATTAAGACCAACTAACGGACTAACACAAAGTGGTCTGATAAGTGAGATGTTGCAGTGTAACCTACCAATTAAGACCAACTAACGGACTAACACAAAGTGGTCTGATTAGTGAGATGTTGCAGTGTAACCTCAAAATTAAGACCAACTAACCAACTGACTCAAAGTGGTCTGACTAGTGAGATGTTACAGTGTAACCTACCAATTAAGACCAACTAACGGACTGACACAAAGTGGTCTGATTAGTGAGATGTTACAGTGTAACCTACCAATTAAGACCAACTAACGGACTGACTCAAAGTGGTCTGATTAGTGACCTGATATATTTATTCATATATTCATCCGATTTTCTTCAGGTATTTAAAACAGCGTTGAAAAGCATATATTTTACATCATACATGCACTTTCCAATAAAAATCACGTCCTGTATTTTAAAAACAAATATAAAACACGAAAAAATCGGCTGACTTTAACATAGTCCGAGCGCATAAAGGACTGAGATCCCCTAATTATAAAGTACATTTGATATGGCGAATGTGTTTATCTGAAAGGTCATTGCATACAGAAATACAGCTTGATTTTTTAAGGTGCAGGAAAACTTAAATTCTAATAAAACAAATAGCTTTGAAAAGAAGATCTTTTACAATGTTTTACGTGTCTGATAATGTATTTGAGCACACATATTATCATATTCTCGACTATATGTCAGGGGATAAAAATAATCATTGTGACAGCTTATATCACTTTAACA
The DNA here is from genome assembly GCA_030159075.1 of Atrina japonica. Lineage (NCBI taxonomy): Eukaryota > Metazoa > Mollusca > Bivalvia > Pterioida > Pinnidae > Atrina > Atrina japonica. The sequence continues at coordinate 220,782 of BROG01000713.1, read as the reverse complement.
TGTACAATATAAGCTTACTAACAATGCATGATGAATAATGGCCATCAGCTCCATGACATTAAAGTGCATTTTTCCTTCACAAATTACATTTCATGACACATACGATTTTCTCCCGAAGGATAATTAGATTTTTTGGATCACGAAATAGGTGTGCCTGACTAAATATGATTGAAAATTTCACATTAACGACAATACGCAAAAATTATTTTAACATCTGAAGACATGCACTCTTTATACTAACAAACAGCCAAGTGAGTCAGATTGCGTATTACTACTCACGTAGAGTCGAACAAGCAATACATCTGGATCTTACCGACAGTAAATCCCAGATCACTTTAATACTCTTATGTTCTTACTGGGTTTTTGAGACAATCAAGTATATTATGCCATTGTTTTTAGCAGGTAAATGGCAAAAAGCGAGTACAAAGAAATAATCAGTTAAAAGCAAGTTGTGCTAGTTAAATACAAATAACCTGGAGCATGAGAAGGAAAGTAGGATCTGACATGCATGTGTAAGTTCCCCATCAAAAATGATGCATTAGATTTTCATTCATTTCTGAACGAAAAATCACAATATATGAGGTATGAACAAAAATTTTCTCTTAAATATTGCCAAATAGAAAGATTAAGTATTAATGAGTTAACATTTATACATAAGGAGATACACAATGTACCTATCTGATATTTATTGCTTACCCCTATCTCTAGGATCTCACATCTGTCTAGGATCTCACACCTATCTATAGGATCTCACACCTATCTATAGGATCTCACATCTATCTATAGGATTTCACACCAGTTAATGATCTCACACCTATCTAGGATCTCACATCTCTCTATAGGATCTCACATCTCTTTATAGGATCTCACATCTATCTATGGGTTATCACATCTGTCTAGGATCTCATGTTAATAGGATCTCTCACATATCTATAAGATCTCATACCTGTCTAGGATATCACATCTCTCTATAGGATCTTACACCTATCTATAGGATCTCACACCTATCTATAGGATCTCACACCTGTCTAAGATCTCACAACTGTCTATAAGATCTCATACCTATCTATAGGATCTCACTTGTCATGGATCTTACATCTCTCTACAGAATCTCATACCTATCTATGGGTTCTCACACCTGTCTAGGATCTCACCTCTATCTACAAGATCTCACACTTGTCTAGGATCTTACATGTCTCTACAGCTGAGTCTCACACCTGTCTACCTGACAAAGCATGTCATCATATTTTTGTTTATCTAACATTACATGTCAACCCTATCTCATATGTGTGTAACTAACATCATATTTGTCTATCTGACATCATACCGGTCTACATGACATCATACCTGTCTACTTGATATCATACCTGACTAAATGGCATCACACCTGTCTACATGACATCATACCTGTCTACATGATATCATACTGTCTACATTACATTATACCTGTCTACATGATATCATACCTGTCTACATATCACACCTGTCTACATTACATTATACCTGTCTACATGATATCATACCTGACTAAATGGCATCAAGCATGTAGGCATGACATCATACCTGTCTACATTACATTATACCTGTTTACATGATATCATAACTGTCTACATATCATATCTGACTAAATGACATCACCTGTCTATATGATATCGTACCTGTCTACATTACATTATACCTGTCTACATGACATCATACCTATCTACATGATATCATACTTGTCTAAATGATATCACACCTGTCTACATGACATCATATCTATCTAAATGACATCACACTTGTCTACAATACATCATATCTGACTAAATGACATTACACCTGTCTACATGGCATCATAACTGTCTATATGACAACATTCTTTTTGAAAATTGTCATGGAAGGTCAAGAGTTCACAAGACTACAGCCATGATATACAACTTATCTAAGTTCCTCCAATCACAAATAAAATATTGATTTAAAATATAGATCTAGTTTCCTATTAAAAAAGGACAAGTTTTTTTCTATAAGGTGACACCGATAAGTAATCGAAAATTCATTGCACATCAATTTTGTCAATAAGGATCGTCATAAATTTGAAGCTGCGTATTGACTGGGCAGAAATGTGCTAAAGTAGATCTTAACTAGTCTAGACAAATATATCAAAGAAATATTTCCCTGGATAAGTCTCAGGTTGTTCATAAAATTTCTTTAGAATGTTTTCTAAGTACTCTTTTTTTCAACCTGGTGCAAAAGTACATCAAGTCACAGCAATGAATTAGATAATGTATATATATACGTTGGCATGCTTAAATGAACATACTAAACCCATACTACTCTCTGTCCCTATCCGAAGTTTAGATTAAAACAAATTATTATTGGTAATTAGCTATAGCAATAATGACCTACATGTAAAATGGGATTATTTTCTGACCAAATAATATGAAATTCAAAACTCAACCAATATTGACAAAACTATCGAGAAAACAAAGTCAATACTGAAAAACTTGGCCTATATTGAAGCCTCGTGACCAAATGGTAATTCAAGTGAGAGGGGTCGCCATTTTTTTTCCAAATCAAACCATAGGCACATCTTTTCTGCACAGCTTTGCCCTTGTTGCATTTCATATTGGCTGAGTTAATTAGTAATATGCTCGTTAATCAGTGATTTCCACAATGGCTTAGTTATTGAGTCCTGGTCTGTCATACTGGCCTGAGGCAAAGTCGACCTCAGTGCAACAACTACATGTAGGCTAGTATGGAAATCACTGATTAATAAACCTTTAAAGCATTAAGTATTGGGTGTCCGAGTAGCACAGTGGTTAGCGCCCTCGCTTCTCACCAATGAGTTCGATTCTTGGATTGAACAGGGGAGTATGTGAGATGGTATGGTCAGACACATGGGTTTTCATCAGGTACTCTGGTTTCCTCCCATATTAAGGACACTCGCACACCAACAACATAGCCAACAAGAGACATTAATATGAGTTGACATAACTTGTTTGCCAATCGTTGCAAAATAAACAAGTTTAAACTTTTTAGTAATAATATTTCAATATTGCTTTTAAATTTAGAATTTATGACTATTTTACAAAATTTAAAAAAAGATAATGTTCTCCACAGAGCCATCTCTTTACTTTTAGGATTCCATGGGGCTTCATCAACCCCTGAAATCATATTTGGGCCTGCCCATTTCAAAGAATGGTTAAGTCTACTGTCAGAATTCAGGGGTGTGTGATTAAATTTTTTATAGTTGACCATACTATTGATTTGGGTGATTCTAAATGTGACCACAGGGGGTGATGAGTTATCTATACAAAAATATTGGTGATATCAATAATCATATAAGTAGATAAAAGAAATGGTCAATACTAAAGAAAAATTCATTATCTTTGCAATTTCATTTTTCTTTGTGGAGAATACAGCAATGAAAATTCTTTTTGATCTTGTTACGTGCATGTAAATCTGCAGATAATTGATTGAATAGAAACTGATTATCAATTATAATTCCAACTCATGGTTGTTACATGTACATGTACATGTATTACAATAAATAAACTGGCACATGTTTACAACACAAAGGGGTAACAGATTAGTTTTCGGCACAAAAATATTAGAGCTATGCTACCAAATTTGACCCAATAACCAGGCCTATAGGATACTACAAAAAATACACAAGAGGGCCTCAATTGCTCACCTGAGAACCATCTACAAATGTGGAAAGAAGACCAAGAAGAATAAGTTAGCTGATCTGGCTAAGAATCACAAATATTGCAGTTTTAAGATTTCAAAATTTTTGCACAAAAACATCTCTTCATCTATATACAAAATAAACACATGAAATGAATGCAAGGGGAGATAATCAAAGAAATCATAATAAAAAAACCTAAAAAAAAAAAAAAAAAACCTCAAAAATGAATATTTCAATTTAGCTGAAAAAATACAAACTTGAATCATACATCCAGGTAGATCACTCAGAAACAATCTGCTTTTCAGTTCATACAGAAGAAGATTTTCCAATACAGATACTTTTTGTGACCTATTTTGCCTCATCCTGGATCCACCCCTGGACCAGTCTGGCCCAAAAACACAAATTAAGTAGAGAACCCTAAGTACCCACTTATCATAAAGTTTCATCAAAATCCCTTTAGTGATTTTGAAATACACAAAAACAGGAAATTGAATCATGCATCCATGTAAATTACTCAGATGCAATTAGTTTTTCAATCCATGCTGCAGTTCTAGAGATGATTTTTTAAAGAGGAGTACACCCTGAGACCTATTTTACCCAACCCTGGATCCACCTCTGAATTGATCTGGTCAAAAAACACAAACTTAGTAGGGGAAAATTTCTTCCTTTAAAGTTTTGTCAAAATCCCTTCAGCGGTTTTGAAGAACAAGCTGAGAGTGTGTAAAAAATACCCCCTCCCCCTTCTTTTAAGTTTTAAAAATTCATGAAAATTTCAAAAAATTAAATTTCAGCAAAATTCTTTCTTGAAAGCATTTATCTACCTAATTACAGGTAAAAACACATAAAATGAATGCATCATGATGAATAAATGGGGAGAAAATCATAGAACTTATACAAAAATGAATGAAATTTACAAAATCTAAAAAGAGGTCAAAAACGTGTCAAAAATTTATTTTTCGATTTCTACGAAATATGTAGATCATTCAGATGAATTTAGTTTTTCCATCCATGCAGTTCTGCAGAAGATTTTTAGAAAGGGATACCCCTGAGGCCCCTTTTGCCCCACCCTGGATCCACCCCTGGGTCAATCTGGCCAAATGAACAGACCGGATAGAAGACTTTGAGAGCTTGCTTCCTATATAGTTCCATCAAAATCCCTTTAGTGATTTTGGAGAAGAAGTTGAAAATATAAAATGTAAAAAGTTAATGGACAGACAGATGGTAAGACAGACAAAAGGTGATCAGAAATTCGGTGATAGTGACATGGGTGATGTTTATGATCATACCAGGTAATCTACATGTTTAAGTGTGTAAATGGATGTGTACATTATTTAAGACTTTATTGATTGCCATGTTGCTAATGAAAGGACCAAAAGAGCAGAAAATTTTATTTCTGAGTTAGGTAGAACTGAAGATGAAAGATAACCAATACTGAGGCCCTCAAAAGGAGGTATTATCCTTGAATAGGAAAAAATATATAAAAAACCTGAAAGTATCACTCTCACACATTCTGTTTGTTTACATTTTCTGTTACAAGAAAATTACAATTCAACTGGAAAATAATTCATTTACATATGCAAATTTCTGCAACTAAAGAATAATAAGACTCGACAAAGAAGCATACCAAATTCCCCATAATTGATACTAACAAATTTATTGTTAGTTTATGGTAGTAATAATAACTCTAGGGATGTTTTGCATGTGGTTTGCTGAATTAAATATTCATGCAAATATCCAGAATGGAATGTGGTTCAATACAACAGTACTAAAATACAGTGTACATATCAAATACTACAAGGTTAGCAGTGCATTTAAAGGAAATCAACATCCTGCATCTTTGATAGACAGGAATGAAACTGATTGGAGGTCAGATCAAGTACAAAACCTTTCATTCATGAATCTTTAAAATTGAATGTACCCTTATATCTAAGAATATGTGTATAAAGTAGCAGAGAGTTTTGATTGTTTAAATATTTTCTGAGTAAAATGAAGGCATATCTTCAATACATTCTGTAGAATCAGAATTTCTTGTGGGGTTAAATTTTTGTTGTTTTAAAAAAATGAAAAAACTGTATTGAAATTAAATTTGGTTGGAATAATTATAATTAAAAAAAAATAGATTAATCTTTTCCATCCAATGTCCATGGCCAAGGGTTGTAATGTCATGAAGTCTCCCACATCTTGTCAGCAAGAGTTGCAACCCCTGGTGGATTCAATGCTAGATTTTGTGAGACAGTTTGCCAGTTTACATGCTGAAGTCTTGATGTCTCATCCTGGCTACATTGTAACTGGGTTCTCTCCTCCATCATTAGAACCCAGTCGCACCATATAACTGAAATTTTGTTGACTGTGTCATAAAACGCCATTCAAACAAACAAAGGACCACACCACAATTTATAAGTGATAGGATGGCAGCCATTTTTTAAAACTGTAAGAGAATTCCTTGAGGAAACCGACCTTCCTGAAAGTAAACCGATAAGCTTCCCGAAAAAAAATCAACTCAATTTATACATCCCTGAAGACATATTTGGACTAGTCTGTGTCATTAATTTATAGAAGAGTCCAATTTTTTTCAAGGGTTGATAAGCTAAGTTTCTGTGGGACAAATTACAAAAGGATTGGTGATGAAAGAGTATAGATTATTTCATTTGAAATAAAAAATTTTCCTCTCCAATTTGCATTCTACAAAAGTAAAAGGGCCTCATTGGCCAAGTGGCCAATATGAACCATGAATTGTCACTTCTGGTCTGCGCAGGTTCGAGCTCTGCTGGAACCTATGCTGATTTTTGTGAGAACATTTGCCTGAGTTTACTTGTGGAAGGCCAGTGGTCTCTTCCCTGGTACATTTTAAACGGGTTCTCTCCTCCACAAATGCATACTGGAAGCCACCATATAACTGACAAAATGTGGAGTGTGGCGTAAAACAGTATTCAAAATCCAAGAAAGAGGAAACAAAGACATCACAGATATACATGGTAGCCACCATATAACTGACAAAATGTGGAGTGTGGCGTAAAACAGTATTCAAAATCAAAGAAAGAGGAAACAAAGACATCACAGATATACATGGTAGCCACCATATAACTGACAAAATGTGGAGTGTGGCATAAAACAGTATTCAAAATCAAAATCAAAGAAAGAGGAAACAAAGACATCACAGATATACATGGGCGAGAAAACTTCTTTGAACATTTCATTGGATAATCTCCCACATCTAAACCTAAAATGCGATAACAATGGTTTCCCTGGTAGATATTGCACATTAGTAGCTTTTAATGTGATGTGCTGTCCGGAAGACAATGTCAGGAAACAGCATATTGGAACAACAAAGACCTAATGATTTCTTTTTTGTATTTACTTAGAATTAAGTGAAGTCAAATATTGGTGAAGATCAAAGCTGAAAAGGACAAAGGACATCTTGAGTCCATGGCCGAAATGTCAGAAACTTTGTATACATAGAATAGGTAAACTAAGTCTTTGAAAATGTCTCCAGATTTAATTTCATAAATAAAGATAAGAATGTCAAAATCACTGATTCAGAAGTATTAATCCCCAGGATGTTTAGGAGACAATATATAAGTCTGGAGAAAATTGGACAAACATGAACCTCTGGAAATCTAGAGGTGGGATCAGGTGCTAGGGAGATTTCTAACATACAGTAGACATTCTACAGTACAGGGAATATTTGCTTTGTCATTTCTGTTAGATGGAATTTTATATAGTAAAACCTGCCTTGAGAGACAACCTTTTCTGCCACTGAAATGTGGTCTCTCAAAACTGGTGGTCTCTCAAAAAAGGTTTTATTAAGAGAGCTATTTAACTGAATGTTTTTCAGAAAGTGGTATCAAAACACAAGTTCTACTGTAACAAAAAAGAAACAATTTACCATTCTCACTGACAAACAACCCAATTAAGATGTAAAAAAAATTCCCTCAAAAGAATCCCGCAAACTGCAGCTGCTAAAAACTACTGTATTGCTCAAGACTTGGGAGTTTTATTCAACTTCTGCTAATCCTGAAATCTGATTGGCTTGTAAGCTATATGCATGTTTACTCATCAGTCCCTGTGGTCACACTTAGACTCACCCAAATCATTAGATAGCATGGTCTACTGTCATAATTCAGGGGTGAACAAGTTCATATCTCATGTAAAATTATCATAAAATTTTCATTCTAAATCAGACAACACTGAATTCTGACAATGGACTTATCAGTAACTATTCTTTGAAATGGGCAGGTTTAAATGTGACCTCAGAGGTTGATGAATTAATTAAGAAAATTTATAGTGTTCTGAATTAAGTAGGATCGGTATGCAGAAGTTATTTTGTACTTGAAAATAGAACAGAAAAGTTTGTGACATTGTTAACTGGATCGGTACCAGGATCTGACCAGTATCAGAAAGTGACCAGTATTACTAAGTGATCAGTATCAGGAAGCAATTAGTATCAATAAGTGATCAGTATCAGAGGTAATCAGTATCAGAAGTGATCATTATCAGGAAGTAATCAGTATCAGAAGTGATCAGTACCAGGAAGTTTGTAATCAGTATCTGGAAGTTATCAGTATCAGAAGTGATCAGTATGTAATCAGTATCAGAAGTGATCAGTATCAGGAAGTGGTGAGTATCAGAAAGTAATCAGTATCAGAAGTCATCCATATCAGAAAGTGATCAGTATCATCAGGAAGTAATCAGTATCAAGAAGTGACAAGTATCAGGAAGTGATCAGTATCAGAAGTATTCAGTATCAGGAAGTGATCAGTATCAGAAAAGATCAATTTTCAGAAGGATACAGAGGTCATATAAGTGTGAGATGTAAAGAACTGTCACATACTGCATTTCACTCAGTTGATTCAAAATTATCCCTAAATTCTGACAGTGGACTTATCCATTAATTGAAATGGACAGGTCCAAATGTGACTTCAGGGGTTGAAGAGTTAATTAAGAATATTCTCAAATTTATTTCAAGAATATTGACAAATTTTGAGCAAGCAGACTTAAGTGGATTTAAAATATATAATTTTGTGACAACTAATCATCAAAGACAAAATCCCTGACAAACTACAATGAAGTTCTAAGGATCCTTTAACCATTTTAAAACCTTCATAAACATTCTTTGATATAAACTTTCAATTATACCTATACTTTTTTACTTGAAGGTAATATGTTTCATTTGACTGAAGTCATTAAATATCAGTTTGATCGAGAAGGCCATTTTGTTTTGCAAGTACAAAGAAAAGAGTAAACAATGAAAACCGATGATATGCATAGTACTGTTAATAATTTCTTTTAAAAAAATCAATATCGAACCTAAGTGATACTGTAAACCAATATATAATAAAACAATATATTCAATTGTGGGGACCAAATGGCATGGTATTCAATAAATGATTACAAGAAAATATGCGACTTAGTTACAAAATTTGATTTAAAATTTATACTAATTATGGAAGCTGTTTTTGCAAGGTACACAATGTATGGACAATGAATTAGTTTATTGGGAAAATACAAAGGTATGAAAACATGAAATAGTTTATGCTAAATTGAAAATCAATGTCTTATTTTTTGTAACAACAATATTTCATTTGTTTGTTTTATCTTTGTTCTGCATTCTGTTTATAATTCTTTAATTATATGGAGAAAATACAAGCTTTAAGTGAAGTACCACAAATTTTGATCTGTGCTACTGACTGATGCTAATGTAGTGAGAGATCTTCAGTGATACAGAAGCTCAGTATGTAAACTGACCAATGGAAATGCCAGTTTGACTATTTCCAGCATTCTTACTCAGATATATGGAATTTGTTTTAAGTACATCATTGCATTTTCTTAACGAAAATTCATAGTGTATGAAATTTAGAGGGATCGGTATGCAGAAATAATTTTGTATTTGAAAATACGAGGAAAAATATCTGACATAGTTAACAACATCAGTATCAGAAAGTGACCAGTATCAGTAAGTGGTTGGTGTCAAGAATTTTTGGAAGCTGCACCATATATATATACACATATATATGCAGTAAAACCTGTTTTAGCGACCACCTGGTCACAAAGATTGCTTTTTGTTGATCCCAATACATGTAGTATGATTTTTTATGTACAAATCAACCTCTATATAAAGGCCACCTTCCAGTGGGAGTAATAATACACAAATTTCACTGTATGTATATATATATATATATATATATATATATATATATATATATATATATATATATATAAAACCTAGAAATCATCTGGACAAATACATGTAGATTAAAAAAAGGGGAATAACTCTAAACTTAAGGGTAGTACATGTAGGAGCACAATTTTTGTATGAAGCACTGCATCTACTTAACTCGTCAACCCCTGAAAAACAATGGACTCTTCTGTAAATCAATGTCATAGACCAGCCCAAATGTGTCTCTGAGGCTGAATAGTTAAGATGCATAGATGTACTTGACCAAAATATGAGGAGCCTAGCTGAAGAAATGAGGAAAAAATGGCCCAGACAAAGCCAAATGACAGATATATGGACAAACAGACAGAAACAATGCAAAACTACAGTCCCCCGAGAATCGGTGAGGAACTTGTAAATTAATAAATTGATAGATAAATAGTTTTGTTCAAATGCAACTGCTCATCAATTTTGATAAACAAAATTAAGACCATCAATTTAAAGAGATTTGATTATCAACAAACCAGGATAACATATTTCACTGTTTTGTAAATTCAATTACTTTTGCAAACCTTTTATACATACAACCAATGCATCAAAAGAATCACTAACGCAATTGATCAAATATGGGTATTAGATTTAAATAAATTGACGACAACATTTGCCATGGTAAGTGACACCAAGCTCACAATTTATTTGTCACGATACTCGATTTAGTGCTCGATTGTAAACAAATTATTTACTTGACAAAGTGCTCGATTGTAACAAAGATGCCATCAACAGCAGCAACACATAAACCAGTTATATATTTGATTGTTGTAAGAATAAAATAGCCATTAAAATCACATTATTATCATGGTTATTTCAGGAGAAACAAATATTTGTTAGATTGTCACTAATCAATTTATTGCCAGTGGGCTCTGTTGGTTTATCTATTATCCAAGCCTGTTTGTTTTTCTTTTCTTCCCTATATATTTACACTGGAATAAGTAATAATAACAGGCCTATCTGGAAGTATTCAATATATAGGCACAGAACTGAACAATACATTTAAGCTTTAATGGACCTCTGTTGACTATTTCATTGGACAAGAATACCATATTAAACCAAAAAAGTGCCCAGGGTGCTACAAAAAATATGGTAGGAAAAAATGGGTGGGTGCTGGACCGCTTAATAGTCAAATTCACGTAAAGCAGTTATTTTTTTATAAGACACGGTGTTAAAGTTGTTGTACATGTAATTACAATGTAATACCAAGGACATATATCAATATTCTTCTGTTGCGGGGGGGGGCTAGAGATAAACTGTTACTTACATTTTTTCTGGTCAACATCTCCTTGTCAAACAGTTAGAAAAGATACTGTTTAGTTGCTTTTAATCGTGGGGGATTTAATTTCACTATATTCGCAATTATAGAAAATTACGTGAAATTAGATATCTGTGAATATAATACCTTACATTTATGAAGTTTCAGAAAGACAATTCGTGACCTATCTTGTGCAAAATTTAATACCCACGAATGAGAGGAATACACTCTTTTAAGAAAAACATTAAATTTTCTCCCCGTGAAATTAAACAGCTATACAGCACTTGATTGTGTGTGAAAAAAGAGGAGGAGCAGTGCTTATAGGGTCATGGGTGCTTATTGGGTTTAATACAGTAATCCTTGCAAGCCGATGGTCTTATGTTCAAATCTAGGCTGGGCAAAAATATAAAAAGGTGATCCTAAAAATACTGAATTCATTGGTTGAGTGGTGGGCACAAATGTCAGCCAAATGATACAAGAAAGAAATTATTTTAGGTCAGAATCCTGAAAAAAAAATTATTTTGTTCATTTTTAAAAAACAAGCAGTTTTCAAATAATTTTTAAGCTTCCGAGATTGAGGAGAAATCTTGATGTTGATAACTAGGAATAAAAGTACAGTATTTGATTAAAAGGCCATAAAAGAACAAACCTGGTTTGATCATTAAAAAAAAACTCACAATCATTATTTGTCTTAAGGTTTCAGTAGCAATATTCCAACAGCGTTATCTTAATTACATCTAATAGACGCAATTAAGGAAAACAGTATTTGAAATGGTTATCATCACAATTTTAATTATTCTGATCTATTACTGGTTTTTATCATTGTACAAATTCATAGCCTGCTACTGCAATACATACACCTTGTACCCCCCCCAAAAAAAGGTAAAGTGGCACATGTTCACAAACACAAGAATGTAAATCAAACCATAACAGAGGTGACAAGCTACTTGTCATCACAAAAGTTTTAGCCATTCTGTAATGCAAGGAGTCCATGCAAGGCAATATGTTTGACCTGTACAACCTATTTTTGGAAAGTAGACCGTATTGTTTGCGTTTTTGACTGAACCTGGATGTGCCACTTTACAATGGTAGAGCTATACATTATACGCCAATCATGGGTCTGTGAGCAATTTGTCACAAAGGGTTATTATTGAATAAATATTGAATACCAGTAGATAAAAAAAACTGCAGAAAAAATGTTTGCACAATGCAAAGAAAGAGAACAATCTGTAGCTGAACACTGTGAAAATATTGTCTTGCAAATGGATTCAATAGCATTGCTCCCTGGAAATAGAGTCCAGAATATTCTTCTTTTTCTACAATAATAAATTACTTAAGTTATTGAGTGGAAACTGTTTCTGCAAATCTTTAAGGGGCCATAACTCAGTATATAGCCAGCGAAAAATTTTGATTACTATTCTTGTCCAAGCTTTTATGGCAATAAACCTTCTCATAAAGTTTCAAATTAATCCGTTGAAAATTACTCAAGTAATTGTGTCGAAACTGTTTCTGCAAATCTACAAGGGGCCATAACTCAATAAATAACTGGGAAAAAAGTTTGGTTATTAAACTTGTCCCTAGCTTTTATGGCAATAAACCTTCTTCTAAAGTTTCAAATTAATCCACTGAAAATAACCAGTTATTGAGTGGAAACTGAAGTACAGCCGGATGACCGCCAACATGAAAACATAATACTGCCCATCTTTCGAAGAGCATATAAAAATACATGGAGATGTACATGAAGAAAGACCATGAAAAACACCTGGGGAACAGTAGAAAAGCTGCCCAATATGCCATTCCAGATAGTAAGTAAGTAGGCCTACCTTAACTGTTAATATGTACTGAAACGTCCGTCAGACAGCAGTATGATTGGGATGTTTCAATAGAGGTAAGAGTTCTGTTTGGAACATCCCCCCTCTACTTACCTCAGAATGAATTAGACTGAATAAACATTTTCAATATCCTGAATTAAATATTCAATCAGTCATTGTCAGAGTCACTATATAATGTTGCACACATGCACACACACACAGACACACACACACACATACACATATACATTATATATATATATATATATATATATATATATATATATATATATATATATATATATATATATATATATATGCAGTCAAGTCCTGTCATAACCACCAGGTTGGGATCCAGTAAAATGGCCGTTATATCAAATATGCTGTTATATCAAATTTCCAGGCTTCAAGGTGCCAAAATAAGATATTGCATGAACATCCTTTGTTGTTAAACCCTTATTAAATGTTAAACCTCAGTTCAATATGATTGCATGAATAAAAATAAAATGCCTACAACATATAAAATTACTTCTTTTGTTATTTTCATTCAATCAATTTAATAAATTATGGCAACAATTTTTCCTTTTTTATGCTCCACTGTTATATAACAAGTCAATTCTATAGGTCAAATGCATGTTTGTTGCCAAAAATAAAAAATCATTGCCGATGCCGGAAAGCAAATATGCCATTATATCAAACAAATTAACATGGATGTTAATTTGTTCCAATGAAATTAAATTTCTGCCATTTACCAAAAAGGCTGATATATCAAATGTTGTTATAATAAGAGCTGAATGTGTATATATATATATATATATATATATATATATATATATATATATATATATATATATATATATATATATATATATATATATATATATATATATATATATATATATATATATATATATATATACACAAACACACACACACTTGGATAGGTGAAATAATTTTACGAATCAGGTTGGGGGGTGTCCAAAAAGAACTCTTTCCTCAATAGAAACGCTTGACCTTTTTGTGCACCTTTCCAAAGAAACCGTTATAAAATGAATTATAGTTTTACAAATAGTAAACACACACACACACACACACAGACACACACACACACACACTCAAAACTAATACAATCCAACACATCCCCACCCCCGTGTATATGGAAAACAAATCTTAAAAATCTGAATATGTAAATTTGTATGTTAGACTTTTTGACACATATTTTTTAATAAATACTTTCCATTAATTAAATTTACACAATCAAAATTACATCCAAATTTGTTATGGGACTATGTTTTTCTTATAATATATTGTACAAACACTTTAGATTTCTTCTGACTCCAGCATCCTCTAAAGTTATTTATTGTTATGAACATTAGGATATCTGATACTTGGTTTACAATTACAGCATCCCAAAAGTCTTTGCACAGAATCCAAGTCTATGAAATAAATCAAAATTTGTGGTCATTCACCCTTATCAACAATGTACTCAGTGTTAAAGTACAAATGAAAAAGTCACCACTGGGATGTTTATAAACTCTGTACAACCGAATATGTTAATCTAATTCTCTTTCATGTAAGTTGAATAGCTCTGTAATTGCATAAATAAAACATGTAAAAATGTCATTAACAATACTACGAAAAACAACATATATTTCAAACTAATACAAACAAATCTTAAGTCACTTTCATACGATGATGGTGTTGGTGACTGGTCCACCTATCCCATTACATTAATTCCGTTGTAAAAAACGCGGTCTGTCGAGTCAATATACATAATATTGATTCCAGCTACATTTGCATTTGACAGTCATAGTATTGTTGTTTATTTAACGGTACGCGATGTCAACTCAAATTGATTTCGTTCTTCACAACAAGTCTTTGATTTTGTAAAATTTACATCAATTTACATCACGTAACTTTTCGATGATGTCGCGATAAAAATCGTACATCCATTAATCTGCTGCCAGTGATGTTTTAGTTTTGTCGTCGTGTCCATATTACATAATATTAACAACTAAGCAAAGCGCTATTTGTACAGCATGCATAATCGACCATTAACTTTAGCTTACCCAGATCTGTATAATCCAACGATGCACCATATTGTCTATTACTGTTTCTGAGATTTTTTTTTATTAATTGTTTATCAATTATTATTGTTTCACTTATGTCTGAGAAAATACCATTTATAACATATGGTACCATATTTGACCACCCATGTAAGCACCCATGTAAGCACCCATGTCCCCATATGTGTCCCTCCCCTTATAATTCAGATTTACTTACCTGTTTAACGCATAGCCGAATTACGAGATGTGGGCTAGAATAATGTAAGTAAGAATTTATCTCAAACCCCACCCCCAGCAACAAAATGATGTTGATGTGTGTCCTACGACAACTTTACCAGTGTGCCTTATAAGAAATTAACACTATGTCAAATTGATTTAAATGCACCCAATAAGTGACCATCCCTTTCTTCTATTTTTCGTAGCACCCTGTGTGCTTAATGGGTCGAATATAGTATTAAAGATCAAGTCAGACTCGCATCATCACTTACTACAGGTGATATGCAAATATGACCTCAGGTGAGAACATTTGAAGCCTTGCTATTTAAAGGTAAGACAGATTAAACCAGTACTCTTCAAGGGTCCATTTCTGGATGGAGAGGACAGAGACCTCATAACTGACCAGAGGTATGAAGATTTGAATCCTCACTCTATAGGGTTGAGATGGCTCAAAACATCACTAACTTTTGATGAGCAGGCCAGAGAACCTTAACTCATTCACCCCTAAAGACATATTTGGACTGGTCTAAGTCATTGATTTACAGAAGAGTCCATTGTTTTTCAGGGGCTGATGAGTTAATGTTTAGAGGTTGTAACTATTCAGAAGAATGTTCATTTAATCACATAATCATGGAGACCCTCATCACGTGAAAGAGATGTTAATTACAGTGCGACGTTGTTAATTAGACCACTTAACTACATGTAACTGACTCAAAGTGGTCACAATAGCTAGCTGGTCTCTTAAGTGAGTGTCTTCTCATATCTACTGATTACAGTGATTACAGTGCTGTCCCCAACAGTTCCATCTGTGTACAAATCAACCTCTATGTAACGACCACCTCCCTATAAAGACAGTTATCTTGTGTCCCTAAGGAGGTTATTAGATACAAGTTTTACTGTACATATGTATGTAGTATCAAGTTTGTGTATGAAGTACATGCACACTGCCTAATTGGCTTTTTCAAAACCTTACTACTTCAGCAAATTGCCATAAAAAGAAACCCCAGAAGATGTTATATAGTCAGGAAGCTGATTTTTACAGAAATTAATTTTCTTATCTACTGATTAGGATATTGAAACCAAACAAATACACGCAGTTTTCAGAAAATTACAATTTTTTTCTAGTTGATTTACCAATATTAAAAGTACATATGTTTGCGTATAAAGAATCTCCATATCACAAAACAATGATTATAGTTTTAGATATGAAATCTTGAAGATAATGGATTTATAATTAATAATCAATAATAGCTTGTGCAATAATCAATAATAGCTTGTGCTTTTGTCTATGTGTCTGATTCATGGTGCTTTGTTTTTATAATGTCTCCCTATTACATGATTTCTTCCCTAAAGTTAGCTTGTGTTACACCAGTGCTGTGGTTCTATTATGTCTCGCTATTATATGATTCCTTTCCTAAAATTAGCTTGTGCTACACCTGAGTGCTGTGTTTCTATTATGTCTAGCTATTACATGATTCCTTTCCTAAAATTAGCTTGTGCTACACCTGAGTGCTGTGTTTCTATTATGTCTAGCTATTACATGATTTCTTTCTTAAAGCTTAGGTCTCGCTATTACATGATTTCTTTCTTAAAGTTAGCTTGTGCTACACCTGAGTGCTGTATTTCTTAATAGTGTCCTTCTAACAAACTTTTATTATTTATTTTTAGAATAAAATTCTGTATTTCGACAATAAAATTTTGTAGTATGACTGTTTTTAAGCTGTCTTTTACATTTAGTCTTTGCCGATGCTTGTGTTCTTTTGCATTTTTTTTCTGACCACATTGGACATGTGCTTTGTAGATGTAACTTTGACTCAACTGTTTTAGTTGTTTGAAAACATAAAAATGGAAAATTGTCCCTTAGCAAGTCCTGGCTGGGTGACATAATTATCTACTAGTAAGAATGGATTGATTAAGATAAGATAAACTTTATCTAAAGTCGGTATTTGGTACAAACATAGACAACATTAGCTCTGTAGAGCTATTAGACTGACTGCATATTATTATAAGTTACATACATGTATAAGAAAATACATAAGTTAAATGAAAACATGTGCATACACAATATAAAAATAATGTATTATAACATAAAAAAATCATGCACAACATGCAGGCACTACATGTGTATATCTAGTGACAGCACTTATAAAACGGATACATGTAAAAATGCAAGACTTGCTAAAGAACATATTTCCATTTTTATGCCTTCAAACAACAAAGAAAGGTCAGGTAAAAGTTCAACAAAACATTTAAGTGGCCAAAAAAAAAAAAAAACCCTGTCATTTAAATACTTATTCATTCATTGGTTTTCAGTGTTTGAATTTTCAATAGTACCGACTTCAAGATTTTAAATCAGGGATTTCCCAGGAACATTTTTTATTCCACTTACAGGACCCATTGGCATTCCCAATGCAAAAATCAACCTTGAAATTTCCAAAAAATATATGAAACATTTCCTAATTTGAAGTTTCCAAAAAAAAAAAAAAGAATGAAATACTTTCAAACAATTGTCCCAAATTGATTTTTTTTTTATATTTTCCCAGTTTTTCGGACCCTGAACCCAGAATTTAGGAGTTGGACAAATCCCTGTAGATACATGTACATTTGCTTTTAAAATCTTATTACAGTGGAACCTGTCTTGAAAGACCACCCCTACTGCCACTGAAATGTGGTCTTAAAAGACAGGTGGTCTCTCAGAACAGGTTTTATTTTAATTTGATTATTGAACAAAGTGGTTTTCAGAAAGTGGTCGCATTAGACGGTGGTCTTCTATGACAGTGGTCTCTCAAGACAGGTTCCACTATAATCAACAGCAGTAACGAGCATATTCTATAATACCATCAGTTGGACAGGAGACATTTGCATTCAGACAAGTTGATTTTCAGATTATCTTGTTTGCCGGACAAGCGAACAGTTTCATAATGATTGGCTCCTAATAAATGTACAGTGGAGTCTGTCTTCAGAGACCACCACATCTGCCATTGAAATGTGGTCTCTCAAGACAGGTGGTCTCTCAAAAGAGGTTTTATCTAAAGGATTATTCAACCAAGTGGTTTTCAGAATATGGTCTTAAAAGACAGGTGGTCCTTCATAAGAGTGGTTGTTCAAGACAGGTTCCATTGTACATGTATATAGTGTTTTATGAACTCTTTATACAGTGGAACCTCACTATTAAGACCACCTTACTGACTGACACAAAGTGATCTGATTAGTGAGGTGTGACAGTGGAACCTTGCTATTAAAACCACCTGACTGACTCAGAGTGGTCTGATTAGTGAGGTATTCCATGTATTTTTAGGGCAAATCGAAATAATGAAAGAGAATAATAATTATTGGAAAAAATCTGTTTTGTCAATAATGAGGTGAAATGGGAGCCTCAATATGGCCTAGTGGTTAGGGCATCAAGCTTCGAAACATGATGTTTCTCACCTCTAGTTAGTATTGTTTCAAGCCATAAGCTGAATTTGTTCAAAAGGTTGCTAACTGTGCTCATTGTTCCTTAACTTCAGTACATGCATATAAAACTAACCGTCCAGCCACAAAAGCTAGCTGATGGACTAGACAGTAGCATTGCAGAGGGTATCGGCCCTATATCAGCCTGGATAGCTCAGTTGGTAACAGCAACCTGCTAGTGTTAGGAAGGGCCTGGGTTCAATTCCCTGTCTGGTCGCACATTTTTCCTTGCCTACTACACAAGTTTAATTACAGAAGGCCCGCGGTCTCTACCTGAGTAAAATCCAACTGGGTTTTCTGTTCCGCCATTAAAATTGGCTGCTACCATATGACTGAAAAATTGTTGAGTGTGGCATAAATCACCATAAAAAAAATGAAGTTATGGAATTCTTTAGTTTAACCCATTCACCCCTAAAGACATATTTGGACTGGTCCAAGTCATTGATTTACAGGAGAGTCCATTGTTTTTCAGGGGTTGATGAGTTAATTTCATACAGATAAAAATTTACAGTTTATCGTAAATAATTCCATTTCGTTTTATCTCAAAAACCATATCAGTTTTACTGTAGACCTAGTGTAATGGCTGTCAAAGAAAAATCTGTTCTGATATAATTACAGTATTATCTTATAATGAAACAATATATTTTTACTAGAAAATTTTATAATCATTTGCTCATGAAAACATTAATCCAGTAATTATCATGAACAGGAAGTTTATTGGTGCGTCATTTGTTAAGGACGTAAATACATGAATATTCTTAGAGTTATCATCCCATTATAGAACAAATATTGAAAAAATAACTACGATTACGACAACAGTTTAATCGATTTAAAAAAGAAACATGAATAGAACACGGTAAAATTAATACATGTAGGTGTTAGAAGGTGACAAAAATAGTAATTTTGTCTGACAGAGATAGGCATATGGAAATTATTGATAAATTTTATCTTCGGAATGTTTGAATTTCCTGTTACTGTAGCATTATGACAATGAAACATATGCCAGCAGAAGTTCGTTCTGATAGACTACATTGTCAAAATGTTCATGCTCAATATCTTTGGATTATCAGGCATCCTAATAATTTAACAATAATGTGCACTTTCAAATTTGTATTAACAGTTAATCATTACATGGGTGTTTACCGAGTTTTTGTGTTTGTTATTTTTAAGTGATAAAGCACAATTTCAGACAATCAACGCTAGTGACTGTTCCTTCACAAAGCACTTGGCATACAAATTGAAGGTCATGTGGATAAGACTTTAAATTGAAGTCACGTACCATAGTAGGTGTGACACATAGAAGAACCTTCGTTGCATTGTTGTCAGGCCATAGCACTGGTCAAAATTTGTAGCACTTCAACTAATGCTGGTGACATTTTAATATAAGTGAAAAATTATCAGCAAGATGTACAACAAGTGTCATACAATCAGACAAATATATGAGCTAATGGTTGAGAAAAGGTTCTTTACGATACGACCAATGAAATGCAAGAAAAAAAGGAATCTGGTCTGACAAAATATTTGATTTTTCTTGCTGGAAGTAGAAAGAACTGATGTTGCCTGCACTCCTTCTCACATAATTTTTGAAATCCACAAATGTTCAAGGTTCTGAATATATAAAAATAATAATTGATTAATTCCCCCCTTAATATTGTCCTAAGGACCTATTTCTCAGCCGTTGGCTCATATATGAATAATTTTGTGCAATTGTTGATTTGATAAAATATAATTTTTCTTCCAAGTAACATGGAGTTGAATGTTCCCCAACATGGAATATGGAAAAGTTTTTTAAAATAAAGAAATCCAGAGAAATGTGGTTAAGTCTGCTAAAAAAAACCAAAAAATCGGAAAATTAAGTCTTGAAAAACAAAGAAATACAGAAAAGTCTGGTAAAACAAAGAAATGTGGTTAAGTCTGCTAAAAAAAAACAAAAAAAAATCAGAAAATAAAGTCTTGAAAAACAAAGAAATACAGAAAAGTCTGGTAAAACAAAGAAATGTGGAAAAGTCTGCGGAAACAAAAAAATACAGTAAGGTCTAAAACAGAGTGAAAAGGTTTAATTATAGAGTTGAATTATGTGATAGAATAGTACAGTTCTGTACTATAAATTGCTTTTAGAAATAGCCAAAGCTTTCTAGCTGAGCCATACTCTATATTAGTATATACAATGTAAATCATTGTTAACAATTCACTAATGACAAGAATTCTGCATAATTAAATGTCTTTGCTTGCTAATGAGGAAAATGTAAAATGCACCAAAAGTTGGAATATCACCTATTACAGGTGATAAACTTGACTTCCATGGCAGTCGTCATGTGACTGACATATAAAGAGTTACAATGAATACTAACTGTGTTTACCAAAAACAATTACATTGATTTGTTCTATTTTTACTATTAGTACTTAATGTACGTATACACCAACAAATAAGAGCTATACACAGGTATAAAAATCTTATATTTCTATAGATTTTGTGAAAATAAGGTCAGGTCCAGGTGTAGTATTCATATACAAATGGTTAATCAGTTGCGAGTGAAAAAAGTACCAAACCTGGGTTTCTCAAGCAAATTTCACAAAATGTGTAGGAATTTAAGAATTTTTATGCTCGTGTATATCTCGTTTTTGCTGGGTTTTTTTTTTAAATTCTTTATTTTCAAGTCACCTTTATACAGGACATAACAGAAACATGACATGACATTCACAAAAAAATCAACACAAACATACATACATGTAATGGTATGGACACAAAATTATTATGGAAAAGCTGATATATATTAACACTTTTTTCTTACAATTAGACTGTAAAAAATAAGTAAACCTAAAATTACTATTTACAGTTAATAGTTAGAAAAGCGAACCTACTGTGCAGTCCAAATATGTTTCTTCAATTGTAAGATTGTGTTATTTTCAACAGCTATGGTATAAACGTTAACTTTCTATGAATGAGTAGGAAATGGGAAAATCGTGTAACATAGAATAGTATAGAGGATGAGAAATAGTTATAAAGATGTGTGAGGTGGTAGAACAGATGAAAACAAGAATACATGTACATGCCAATGATGCCATGTATATATAGACAGATTATCCCTAACAATTTAACTTTGTTCAAGGTTTACATGATTTTATTATAAATTTTTTTTTAAAAAACTACAATATGCAATTATAAATATATAGGACTTCAATATTTCAATTAAAAAAATAATGAATTATGTATTTGTTTTAAGATTATGATGACCATTGTCTGAAATATGAAATTGTACAAATATTATAAATAAATACTCAAAATATACATATACAATGTACCTCTTTTTTGTCATGTACATCCATCTACATCGTAAAAATGGAGGCTAATGCCCCTTTAAGGTTATTTAAACTTTGGAAGAAATATTTATTTTTTATTACTTAAGGGAGTTTTACACTTCATGATTTACTTAAACAATGTAAATTGTGTATCCAAAGTTTGATTAATCTACCATGTTCCATTTCAAAGAAATAGACCTTAACATGTAAATGCCAAAACATATAACATGGACTGTTACAAATGTTGACATTGCCATCTTAGGAAAAAAGTAAGTCATGACCTGTGATCCGCTTTTTATAACTCCACCACAAAAATTGCTAAAAAAAAAGGCAAAAGGGGTGCTGTCAATCAATTAAATTTCAGCCCTACATACAGAATCCTGAACTCATGTGTTGTTAGATTACCACAATTTTGGTTACCTTTTCTTCCAATGGATAGTCATGCCATATTTGAAGAGAACTGAACAAGCAGTTTTTTTAGGAGAGGATGAAGAAGAAAATATTCAAAGGTTTACACAAGATATACATTTGCATAAGATATACCTGGTGACAACAGACAGGGATTTTCATGGGCCACTATGGAACCCTTTAGGATCCTTTTCCAATGCAAAAAATTGTGTATTTCCCCCAAAATATGGAAAAATTCCCATTCTGGTGTTTCAAATCAATATGATAAATACAGCATTTCCAAAGAAACTTGTCAAATTAACTTTTTGTTTTAGTTAAAATGTCGTATATTTTCCAAATTTTTCAGACCAGAATTCAGTAAACATTGATAGGAAAAACCATGACAGATCAAGTGTTCAATAGACTTTTTACTAGATAATTAATTGTAATGACTAACATTATATAAAATGGGAAGAAGAAACTGTCATAGGTTAGGTGGAAGGGTTGAATTGCAAAGCAGTACATCTGGAATTTGAATTTCAAGGTCAGAGAAGGTGAAGGTCAAGGTAAAAGGTGAAGGTCATTAATCAACTGATAATTTGATTATGCATTACCAGTGTAATCATCTTGTGAAGTCACAATGTTAAACAATTTTCTAACAACAGAGCTGATGCAACAACTAAAATAAAATTGTTGACATCCACAAATGGAGAGATGATCATGTATTCATAGACCTGCCTTCACTTTACAAACTTAAGTCATTAATTCACTTTATAGAGATTTGATAGAGAGGCCATTAAACAGTGAGGGTTCTTTAACATGCAGACATCTACTGTGACAAGGGCCTGTTTTACAGTGGTGTCTCATGTCATCGTCATTGACAACAAATCTTTGTACTCATTTGTTATGAGACCCCTCCCCCCCCAAAAAAAGAATGGTTTTTTTTGGAGGGGGTGGGGGTGGGTTCATGGTCTTTAATTACAACAGGTGGTTTACCACATGGTCATTAACAACAAATCTTTGTACTCATTTGTTATGAGAAAAACCAAAAAAAAAAAAAAAGAATGTTTTTTTTTTTTTTTTTTTTTTTGGAGGGGAGATGTCTTTTTTTTTAAACCACGTTGTAGATTAAAGACCATACTCCCCCCTCCAAAAAAACAAAAAAAAAAAAAAAAAAAAAGAATTTTTTTTTTTTTTTTTTTTTTTTTTTGGAGGGGGGAGTATGGTCTTTAATTACAACAGGTGGTTTACCACACCTGTAGTCCTTAATTACACATTTTACTTTATAACATCTGTTCCGTGTTATGATGAGACATGTGTTCTCTCAAAACAATGGTCACTCAAGACAGATTGCCTATAGCCTATTCTTAGAGCGGTCTACAACAGGTTGTTTATTTTCTACTTTATAACATTAATCCGACTGACAATAAATCGTTTCTTAATAGGGTGATTTCTCTAGGCCCAAATTCTGCACGGATTTAAGTTACATTATTTATTTTTTATTTAATAATTTTTTTTTTGTAAAAACTTTAAAATCAGGGCAGAATTTCAACCAATAGTTTCTCATGACAAGGATATTTTTTCTCACGGCAGGAGATACGTCTAGCTATACAAAAGTGTTCTCTTTGAAGACATGTTCACCTGAGTAACTAACAAAATTAAAACAAACTTTATTAGCCTACATACCTTCCAATGTATTCCATCTGTCTTGATCCATACGAAAAAACTATAAACAAGAAACACGTAATTAGAATCCTGGGAATTTCCTGGTAAAGCATCATTTTTGTCTTACTCCAATACCAGGCAGGTGAAGAAATATATTATACACTAAAATAGAAACGCATCAATTTCAGATCTATTTTTCACTAGACTACTCGCACGTCTCAATTTTTCCAATATGAATTCCAACCGAAGTTCAACCAATGCACAATATTAATTTCGTTGATTTCCAACAGCCATCGGACTAGGTCTTATCCTATGAGATAACTTAATGTTACACAAATATTTAACAACAAAACATAAAATTACGCACACGATAGTTCTCAGATCGTAAAAAATGTGTGCGGCACTTAGGAAAATTGCATGCAGAATGTTTCCAAACAAACATAGCATTCATTTACACTGTGATCCATATATATCGTTTGTTCAATCCGCGTGTACTCTCATTGCTTTCAACACCAATCTGAAGTACATATGTATGTACATGTATATATATATACACCCATACAAAGTATCACGGCTGCCTAGGCTAAGATAATTCAGTGAATATTTTAATTCCAAACATAGAACAACTCACATGTAAATTTAATTAACTTCTCGTACAATTATTCACTGTACCCGACATTGTGAAATATACATTAACAAACATGATAGATGTCTAAATCAATTTCAAAGACCAAACGTTGACTTGTTCAGTCTGTGGCGGAGCCATGGATTTCAATACAATTAACACAGCAATCTGTCCAAATTCAGTTGAGTTTCCAGTGTTCATGAATAAATAAAATAGTATAGAACAGATGGTCGGATAAATGGAGTAACGACCAATTAACTATTCATACTGTTTTACCTGTATCAGTTCCTTTTTGTTACATTCAATATTTCTCCATTCAATACTTCTCAAAAATGTGGATGCTTAGTTTATTATAAAGATACTCTTGCAAATCCTATGGGTTTTCTTCAATTTTTCGTCAAAATGAAGTTTATGTACACACGCCAAATAAAGTAGAAAACATTGTACTTTGAAATAAAAACATCAGACTAGCCAACTAAGCTTGTATTTCTCTGTATAAGTTAGAAACTGCCGTGTTTTTTAATGGATGGATGTAAAATATGATTGACATTATTCCAAAATGATACCGACATTTATACATACTGTACTTGTTGAAATCCAGCCATAGAATCAATAACTACATTAATTTCCTTTTATTTCTGGCATTTTGTTTTGTATTAATATCCAATGTAGGTTTATGAATCTGTTCTCGATGTTATTCAGCGATAGTAAACAGAAATGTATTCAGTAACAGCGCCCTTTTATGTTAATAACCACGTTTGTGATGCCAGAGGATAATTTACAAAATTACAGAGAAATCGTTAACACTTTAGTATGTCGTGCTCGTAAAGTGATGTAACCACCGTTACTGTAGCGGAAAATAGGTCTCAAAGCTATACGCTGAATCAAAGCATGTACAATATATCAAAGCCTCATCAATAGTGCAAAGAGATAGGAATTGATAAATCTATTTTTTCTACCAAATCACTTGTTTTTCGATAAAAAAAAATTGAAAACAAAACTTATTTAAAACAATTATGAATCACGTATTCTTGGATTGGTCTATTTAACAAGAAAGGTCATAGCAGAATGGAAATCGAGCAATCAATTGATCTACAATATCGAGTTCTGGACAAACCATGACAAAACATCAACAAAATTGCTTTTATTGTGCTATCACGTCTTTTTATGATTAACAAATGATGATCCTGATGACAAAATATGAGTTGATATTAAATAGTATCAAGCTGAACATCAGTTAATAAAGGCAGGTGTAACCGTGTTAGCAATCATGTAATTGTCTCAGTTTCTCCATTTAAAATACGGGAGTGAAGAGGATAGGAAAGTAATAACAAAAAAAATATGATAGTCAAAGCAGACATATTGTGTAACATCTAGGAGTAAAGACGAGTTTTCAGGTATAAATCAATGCCTTCAATACTTTAATGGTTTAACTGCAACAGTCTGCGGAAAGATTTGTCGGAGAGTTGTCAGGGAACTAATCAGTAATTTATGACCCTTTTTGTACCAAGCTTGGCTTAAAATTACATTATTAACTTAATTTTAGAAAAAATAAATAAAACTGTCCACAGCACTGAGTACATCGCAAAAGAAACGTTAACACCTGTTTCAGCCATTAAAATATAGCCCAAAGTGCCACCACCAACTAACGTCAACATTTAAATTTACATAAGTCATACACTGTAATTCTTCTACGAAAACAAAGAATATTTAAAGTACCAGCCAAATATAAGCGTAAAGGGGCATTTGTTGTCTTTTTCTTTTTTTTACTACTTAGATTGATATACAATAACAAAAAGAGATATACATTGGTATAACAATTCTTAAATTCTTATACACTTTGTGAAAATTGCTTGAGAAACCCAGTTTGGCATCATTCACTTGCAATTGATTAATTCAGCCTATATACAATGGAACTTGTATGTAAAGACCCCTTAGGGACCCTTTATAGGGAGGTGGTCTTTATATAGAGGTTGATTTGTACACAACTGGTACTATTGGTTACAGCAAAAACAGTCTTTATGACACAGGTGGTCACTAAAGCAGATTTTACTATATTTATATATATATATATATATATATATATATATATATATATATATATATATATATATATACATACATATTGTAGTGTTTATCATACCAGTTTACAAGATAAAAATAAGTAACTAACTTTGTTTACGTAACACAACTTGGTCAAAAGATTCCTGGCTCTCAATTAATCACTATTTTTAACAGTGATAAAATCGATGACATCTAACGTCCTTATCGGAACAAAATCAGATAAAACATTTAATCCCAAGTCTCAGAGATAACCTGTGACATTTAATGCTTTCATGTGCTCTCTCCATTCCCAAGTGGCGAGAGAATTTATCTGACCATTCAGACATCTGCTTCATATAAGTACGAGTAGTATGTAGTAAAACTTGAATATAACGAACTCGGTTTGTACGAATCCATGCACATAACAAATCCAGAAATAATCCCCCGACTGCACCTTTTTATATTCTTAGTTGAAAAACAATTATATTATGATCTTATATAACAAATCTTTGCTTATAACAAACGAAGCATAAATAGGATAAGTCTCTGATTTGGTAAACAGCCTAAATAAAAGGTAATAGTATTTTCTGAAGTTTCGATTAGAAAAGCCCAGAAAATATTGAATTGAAGTAACGGGTTTTCATTAATATGCATGAGGTGGTGGAGTTTATAGATTTTAAGCCAATCGTTTGATTGCACGGGTTTTTGTGAGGGAAGTACGAGTTGTAGTGGTCACTTTTCTAGTTTTCGGCCAAACTTTTCTTTGAGGAACAATGTTTATTTCATTCTGAAGCACACAGGTTTCTAGAGCATTTTATTCGTTTTTAAAATCGGTTTTTATCTCTAGTTTTTCTCCTGGGTTGCAGTCAACTGATTGTTTAAGTTTAAGATTAATGAAGCTATGTATCTTGAGTTTTGTATTGTAATAAAATCGGGGTCCATTGCTAATTGGCGGCGGACTACGCAAATGCTATTTGCGTGTTTTTGTTATTTTCTTTTTAATTAAGTACATGTAATTAAGTTAATACCAAGAACGATTTAACAGATCTTAACAAATTGCATTGTAACCCTTCAGCCCACTTTTCTATAACTATATAACATACTGTCCTTACAACGAAATTAACAATACGGTCTCTTGAAATTCATTACAAACAGGTTTTACTGTGTACTGAAGTATCAGAAACTAATGATGGAAAGTGGCTCATTTGGAAGACTTCATAGAATCCCATTAGTTACTAATGCTTTATTATAAGTTATTTCTGTTGACAAGGAAAATCAACTGCTGCATTGTTTACAGGACTGTCTCCAATACTAAGTTTTGGCAGCACAATAAATTTACAGAAATTTTGAAAAGAAAAGGTACATTATTGTAGCAGATATCTCATATGTCTTTTGATATTACTTATTGAATAAGTGATATCACCAATTCGAAAGAGTAACTGGTATTAAAAAGTAAAACAGCGCCCCATATTGTACACTGCAGTGATGTAAAAACCAGAAACACAAATGGTGATCAGAAGTGATGTAAAAACTACAAACACCAATTGTAACCAGAAGTGTTGTAAAAAACAGAAATACTAATTGTGACCAGTAGTGTTGTAAAAACCAGAAACACCAATTGTAACCAGAAGTGTTGTAAAAACCACAAACACCAATTGTAACCAGAAGTGTTGTAAAAAACAGAAAAACCAATTGTGACCAGAAGTGTTGTATAAAACAACAAAAACCAATTGTGACCAGAAGTGTTGTAAAAACCACAAACACCAATTGTGACCAGAAGTGTTGTAAAAACCACAAACATCAATTGTGATCAGAAGTGTTGTAAAAACCACAAACACCAATTGTAATCAGAAGTGTTCTGAAAACCACAAACACTAATTGTGACCAGAGGTGTTGTAATATCCAGAAACACCAATTTTAACCAAAAATGTTGTAAAAACCACAAACACCAACTGTGACCAGAAGTGTTGTTAAGACCAGATACACCAATTGTGACCAGAAGTGTTTTTAAGACCAGAAACACCAATTGTGACCAGAAGTATTGTTAAGACCAGAAACACCAATTGTGACCAGAAGTGTTGTTAAAACAGAAAACTAAACCAAATTACTTATTGTGACCAGAAGTTTTGTAAAAAACAGAAACACTAATTATGACCAGAAGCGTTGTAAACACAAGAGACACTAATTGTGACCAGTAGTATTGTAAAAACCAGAAACACCAATTGTGACCAGAAGTGTTGTATACATCAGAAACACCAAGGTAGAAATGTATGTAACAGAAAACATTGTAGACCATGATATAATCTAAAGTCACATGGTATAATCTAAAGTCACATGGTATAATCTAAAGTCACATGATATAATCCAAAGTGACCTGTGCATGATCCCAAGTCACTTGAAGTCAGAATAGGTAAAAATAAAAACATACAAAATGCATTTTATAAATATCTATATATATATATATATATATATATATATATATATATATATATATATATACATATATATATATAAAAGATCAGAAAGTGGTAAATGACAATGTCATATCCTGGCCATTTAATGATAATTCTATATACTTCTGCTCTGCAAAATGTGTATTCATTTTTATAATTAGGTAAAGGTTGTTTGTCATCGATGTAGAAAAATCCATCTAGTACATTTGTATTTACCCTCCATTATATATATCTTTACAGGAAAATGAAATTTATACCTCATGACCTTACAGTTTGTGATGAAGTAGGAAGGCATGGCATAGTGAAAAGGACTGCCTCTTGGGTGGCATATTAAATGTGACCTCTCACTCCTTTGGCTCAGCACAGAGCCAAGGAAAAGAAAAAGTCACAATTTGAACACACATTTCTCAGATTGGACAGGGGAGTGTGCTAGAACACTTGGTGGGACAAGCATTCAAAGATTGGAAGGGGAGTGTGTGAGATGGAACACCTGGTGGGATACACATTCTTCAGATAGGAAGAGGAGTGTGTGAGATGGAACACATTCCTAAGATTGGAAGGGGGGTGTGTGAGATGGAACACTTGGCAGGACACACATTTTTCAGGTTGGATGGGAAGTGTATGAGATGGAACACACATTCCTAAGATTGGACAGGGAGTGTGTGAGATGGAACACCTGGTGGGAAACACATTGCTCAGATTGGACAGGGGAGTGTGTGAGATCGAACAACTCTTAGAACACACATTCCTCAGATTGGACAGTAGAGTGTGTGAGATGGAATACCTAGTGGGCCATGCATTCCTCAGATTGGACGGGGAGTAAGTGAGATGGGACACTAAGTGGGATTTCTTAGATTGGACAGGGAGTGTGCGAGGTGGAAAACCTGGTAGGACACACATTCCTCAGATTGGGTGCGGAGTGTGTGAGATGGAACACTTAGTGGGACACACATTCCTTATATTGGACTGGGAGTGTGTGAGATGTAATACCTGGTAGGACATACATTCTTCAGAATGGACAGCAGAGTGTGTGAGATGTAACACCTGGTAGGACCCACATACCTCAGATAGGACTGGGAATGTGTGAGATTGAATACCTGGTTGGACACACATTCCATAGACTGGACAGGAGAGTGTGTGAGATGTAACACCTGGTAGGACACATATTCCTCAGATTGGACTTTGAGTGTGTGAGATGGAACACCTGGTGGGACACACATTCCTCAGAATGGACGGGGTGTGTGTGAGATGGAGCACTTGATGCAACACACATTCCTCATACTGAAAGGGAAGTGTATGAGCTGGAACACTTAGTGCAACACACATTCCTCAAATTGAAAGGAAAGTGTGTGAGATGGAACACTTAGTGCAACACACATTCCTCGGATTGGACTGGTAGTGTGTGAGATGAAACACCTGGTAAGACACACACTCCTCAGATTGGAAAGAAAGTGTGTGAGATGGACCACCTGTTGGAACACACATTCCTCAAATTGGACAAGGAGTGTGTAAGATGAAACACCTGGTGGGACACATATTCCTCAGATTGGATGGGTAGTGCATGAGATGTAACACCTGTTGGGACACACATTTCTCAGATTGTACAGGGAGTGTGTGAGATGGAACAATTGGTACGACACACATTCCTCAGATTGGACAAGGAGTGTGTCAGATGAAACACCTGGTGGGACACACATTCATCAGATTGCACAGGGAATTGTGTGAGATGGAACACTTAGGGCAACACACATTCCTCAAATTGAAAGGGAAGTGTGTCAGATGGAACATATAGTGCAACACACATTCCTCATATTGAAAGGGGTGAGATGGAACACTTAGTGCAACACACATTCCTCATATTGAAAGGGGTGAGATGGAACACTTAGTGCAACACACATTCCTCGGATTGGACTGGGAGTGTGTGAGATGAAACACCTGGTAAGACACACACTCCTCAGATTGGAAAGGGAGTGAAATGGACCACCTGGTGGGACACACATTCCTCAGATTGGACAGGGGAGTGTGTGAGATAGGAAACCTGGTGCATTCCTCAGATTTTTATGGGGAGTGTGTGAGATAGGACACTCAGTGGGACACACATTCCTCAGATTTCTTAGATTGGATAGGGAGTGTGCAAGATGGAACACATGGTAGGACACACATTCCTCAGGTTGGACGGGAGTGTGTGAGATGGTACACTTAGTTGGACACATTCCATAGATTGGACTGGGAGCGTGTGAGATGGAATACCTGGTAGGACACACATTTCTCAGATTGGACAGGGGAGTGTGTGAGATGGGATACCTGGACAAACATTCCTCAGATTGGAAGGGGAGTGTGTGAGATGGAATACCTGGTAGGGCCCACATTCCTCAGATTGGACAGGGGAGTGTATGAGATGTAAAACATGGTGGGACACACAATTCTCATATTGGATGGGTAGTGTAAGAGATGTAACACATGGTGGGACACACATTCCTCAGATTGGACAGGGAGTGTGTGAGATGTAACATTTAGTTGGACACACATTTCTCAGATTGGACAGGAAGTGTGTGAGATGGAACACCTGGTAGGACACTCATTCCTCAGATTGGACAGGGGAGTGTTTGAAATGGAACATTTAGTGGGACACACATTCCTCAGATTGGACAGGGATAGTGTGAGATGGAACATTTAGTGGGACACACATTCCTCAGATTGGACAGGAAGTGTGTGAGATTGAACACCTGGTGGGACACTCATTCCTGAGATTTGATGGTGAGTGTATGAGATGGAAAACATGGTAGGACCCACATTCCTCAGATTGGTCAGGTAGTGTATGAGATGTAACACATGGTGGGACCTACGTTTCTCAGATTGGACAGGGAGTGTGTGAGATGTAACACATTGTGGGACCCATGTTTCTCAGATTGGACAGGGAGTGTGCGAGATGGAACATTTAGTGGGACACACATTCCTCAGATTGGAAGGGGAGTGTGTGAGATGACCACCTGTTGGGACACACATTCCTTAGATTGGACAGGGGAGTGTGCAAGATGGGATACCTGGTGGGACAAACATTCACAGACGGGAAGGTGTGAGAGGGAACACTTCGTGCAACACACATTCCTCAAATTGAAAGAAGAGCGTGTGAGATGGAACACTTAGTGCAACACACATTCCTCAGATTGAAAGGGGAGTGTGTGAGATGACCACCTGGTGGGACACACATTCCTCAGATTGGACAAAGGAGTGCTAGATGGGAAACTTGGCTGGACACACATTCCTCACTTCGGACAGGGGAATTTGTGAGATGGAATACCTACAGGGACAAACAAGTTTTATCAGGGTACTGCAAGTTCCTCCCAATATCAAGACCCATCATTCCAACATCAGAGCCCACAAAATACATTTATTGTAAAAAATTGTATGTCAATTGTTGTGAAATAAAATAAGTCTATATCAGAAAAAGAATTGCAAGACTTAAAGTGCACTTACATTCATACCAGTGATATTTTTGTAGACAAGTTTCAATATCTGGTGATGCATGGTCTCCATAACTTGATTACAATATGAATTATATACAGGTTCCCATCAAGGATGCATTTATAAACAGTTCAGTCTGCTTTCTGGAGATTAGAAGATTACGCTTGGATTTAATGAGACTTTACAGGAATAGTGTTAACGCAATGCATCTTCCAAATTTAATTAAAAAAAGTTGATGTATTTAAACAAAATTTTCTTTGGATTGCTTCTAGGTTATTATTAAACTTGATTTCCTTGTAAAATACCCACAGACAAAATTGATTTTTTTTTTGCACCTGAAATATATTTTTAGTTTGGTCATCACAAATAACTAATACCGTATTCAACCCAATAAGCACCCCTAACCCTAACCCTCTCCCTTTAGTTCAGATTTACTCACTTTATTTACAGACCACTGAGCATCCTTTTTTACTAGTTTATGAGGAAATGTGGACCAGAAAAAAACGTATCCAACAGTTTATCTGTAGCCCCCATGCAACAGAAGACTCTTGATAGCTGTCCTTGATATCAATTATAACAACTTTAACATCAAGCCCTAAAAGAATTAACAATATGTCAATTTGATTATAAATAAGTCCCCAAAAGTGTGCACCCCTCTTTCCTAGTTTTTAGTAGTGCTCTGGCAAGTGTTTTAGTGTTAAGTACACAAAACATTTCAGTGTTAAGTACACAGAACATTTCAGTGTTAAGTACACAGAACATTTCAGTTTTAAGTCTATGGAACATTTCAGTGTTAAGTACATGGAACATTTCAGTGCTAAGTCTATGGAACATTTCAGTGTTAAGTACATGGAATATTTCAGTGTTAATTACATGGAACATTTCAGTGTTAAGTACATGGAACAATTCAGTGTTAAGTACATGGAACATTCCAGTGTAAAGTACATGGAACATTTCATTGTTAAGTACACAGAACAGCTCAGTGTTAACTACATGGAACATTCCATTAGGAAAAGTACAGAGAATGTTTCAGTGTTAGGTAATGGACCATTTCAGTGTTAAGTACATGGAACATTTCAGTGTTAAGTACACAGAACATTTCAGTGTTAAGTACATGGAATATTTCAGTGATAAGTACATGGAACATTTCAGTGTTAAGTACATGGAACATTTCAGTGTTACATACATTGAACATTTCAGTGTTAAGTATGTGGAACATTTAAAGTTTTGACTTATGGACCTTTACAGTTAGAGATCTCTTACTATTATAGATCATGGACCAGTACAGTGAGGGTTCCTTTACAGTTATAGGTCATTCCTTTACAGTTATAGTTCATGGACCATTACTGTGAGGGTTCCTTTACAGTTATAGTTCATGCACCATTACAGTGAGGGTTGCTTTACAGTTATAGGTCATGGACCATTACAGTGAGGGTTCTTTTACAGTCATAGGTCATGGACCATTACAGTGAGGGTTCCTTTACAGTTATAGGTCATGGACCATTACAGTGAGGGTTCCTTTACAGTTATAAGTCATGGACCATTACAGTGAGGGTTCCTTTATTGTTATACCTTATGGACCATTACAGTGAGGGTTCCTTTACTGTTATACCTTATGGACCATTACAGTGAGGGTTGCTTTACAGTTATAGGTCATGGACCATTACAGTGAGGGTTCTTTTACAGTCATAGGTCATGGACCATTACAGTGAGGGTTGCTTTACTGTTATAGGTCATGGACCATTACAGTGAGGGTTGCTTTACAGTTATAGGTCATGCACCATTACAGTGAGGGTTGCTTTACTGTTATAGGTCATGGACCATTACAGTGAGGGTTCCTTTACAGTTATAAGTCATGGACCATTACAGTGAGGGTTCCTTTACTGTTATACCTTATGGACCATTACAGTGAGGGTTCCTTTAGAGTCATAGGTCATGGACCATTACAGTGAGGGTTGCTTTACAGTCATAGGTCATGGACCATTACAGTGAGGGTTCCTTTACAGTTATAGGTCATGGACCATTACAGTGAGGGTTGCTTTACAGTTATAGGTCATGGACCATTACAGTGAGGGTTGCTTTACAGTTATAAGTCATGGACCATTACAGTGAGGGTTCCTTTACAGTTATAAGTCATGGACCATTACAGTGAGGGTTCCTTTACAGTTATAAGTCATGGACCATTACAGTGAGGGTTCCTTTACAGTTATAGGTCATGGACCATTACAGTGAGGGTTGCTTTACAGTTATAAGTCATGGACCATTACAGTGAGGGTTGCTTTACAGTTATAGGTCATGGACCATTACAGTGAGGGTTCCTTTTACAGTTATAATGTCATGGACCATTACAGTGAGGGTTCCTTTACTGTTATAAGTCATGGTCATGGACCATTACAGTGAGGGTTCCTTTACAGTTATAGGTCATGGACCATTACAGTGAGGGTTCCTTTACAGTTATAGGTCATGGACCATTACAGTGAGGGTTCTTTTACAGTGAGGTCATGGACCTTTACAGTGAGGGTTCCTTTACAGTTATAAGTCATGGACCATTACAGTGAGGGTTCTTTTACAGTTATAGGTCATGGACCATTACAGTGAGGGTTCCTTTACAGTTATAGGTCATGGACCATTACAGTGAGGGTTCCTTTACAGTTATAAGTCATGGACCATTACAGTGAGGGTTCCTTTACAGTTATAAGTTACATGGACCATTACAGTGAGGGTTCCCTTTACAGTTATAGGTCATGGACCATTACAGTGAGGGTTCCTTTACAGTTATAAGTCATGGACCATGGACCTTTACATTACAGTGAGGGTTCCTTTACAGTTATAAGTCATGGACCATTACAGTGAGGGTTCTTTTACAGTTATAGGTCATGGACCATTACAGTGAGGGTTCCTTTACAGTTATAAGTCATGGATCATTACAGTGAGGGTTCCTTTACAGTTATAGGTCATGGACCATTACAGTGAGGGTTCCTTTACAGTTATAGGTCATGGACCATTACAGTGAGGGTTCCTTTACAGTTATAGGTCATGGACCATTACAGTGAGGGTTCCTTTACAGTTATAAGTCATGGACCATTACAGTGAGGGTTCCTTTACAGTTATAGGTCATGGACCATTACAGTGAGGGTTCCTTTACAGTTATAAGTCATGGACCATTACAGTGAGGGTTCCTTTACAGTTATAAGTCATGGACCATTTACAGTGAGGGTCCTTTACAGTTATAGGTCATGGACCATTACAGTGAGGGTTCCTTTACAGTTATAAGTCATGGACCATTACAGTGAGGGTTCTTTTACAGTTATAGGTCATGGACCATTACAGTGAGGGTTCCTTTACAGTTATAGGTCATGGACCATTACAGTGAGGGTTCCTTTACAGTTATAGGTCATGGACCATTACAGTGAGGGTTCCTTTACAGTTATAGGTCATGGACCATTACAGTGAGGGTTCCTTTACAGTTATAGGTCATGGACCATTACAGTGAGGGTTCTTTTACAGTTATAGGTCATGGACCATTACAGTGAGGGTTGCTTTACTGTTATAGGTCTAGGACAATTAAAGTGAAGGTTCCTTTACTGTTATACCTTATGGACCATTACAGTGAGGGCTTGTTGACAGTTAAAGGTTATGGAACATAAGAGTAAAGGCTCTTACAATTACAGGTGAAACATCACAAATACTAACCTATCCTTTAGAACCATTGCAATGAGGGTTCTTCAACAGTTAAAGTCAAACATCAACTCTAAAACAAATCAGTTTTTAATGGTAGAGGATATGCCCAGAGAAACCGGTTACAATATACCCAGGAAGAGTCTGTTGGCAATCCACAAGTAAACAAGCAAACGTTAAAATAACCTTAGGCTCCAGTGGGACTCGAAACTATGCTGATCAGGGGTGAGAGACTTCATGATATATAGCGCGATGCTTTTACCACTCAGCCCGGAGGTCCCAGAATTATAATATAAAAATTCTATATTACATTGCAACGATCATTACTAAAATTATAAATCATGTCTGGTGAGGCTAATAACATACCACATTACATTATTATCTATCAGTCTGAGAATTACCGGAATATTTTGGGATAAAAGAATCCACCTGATACTGATTGTATACCACAATGATTGATAGCTTGACAGTCAATTTTATCAGACACACCAAATATTGATCATAATGGGGAAAAAAATTAGGTTCATTTGGAATCAGATACTAGATCAGACTATGGATTACAATAGAGCAATTAGTGCTTAATTAATTAATTGTCACTAGGGTTAAATTTAACTAAAATGTTAATACATTGATTCATCTTACAGAAAACGTCAATAAATCAAACTGTATGAAAAGCTGTCAAAGGATGTAATTCTATACCCAATAAAAATAGAAGGTAGGCTATCTTGGTACATTTATAAGTCCACTTTGTTTATTGGATTGTTGTTTAATAATAAACATCTATTTCAAATTGGAACTGATGAAGTCTAATTGAAAGAAACAATTGTCTTGAGAAATATAACTTTGATATTATGTTTATAATATTTATATCCACTGGGTCGACTGCTGGTGAACTGTTCAAATCCCCGAGCCGAGGGTATACATAAACCTAAAACCTGGTATTTCAGTACCAGCTGATAATCTTATACTAAATAATATTTCGCACTGTAACACCATTTAAAATCAAAATTATTCTAAAGCATCTTTTTACAGTGGTTACCCTTACACGGATTTGGTAATACATCTAGATTTATTATTTGGCCTTGTATATCACTTTCTCTTTAGAAATAAATATCTATTTTAAATTGAAGCTCAACTGATGAAGTTGGATACCATCATATTTTACAATTTTTAGTTGATAATAATTCTTGGGGAAAATCATAAAAAAAAAAATTATCCAACACATATTTTGTTCACAAATAATTTTTCATATGCTTATGCTTAGCTGCTGAGAAAACAAACAATTCTTTACCAATATGTAGGGCAAACAGGTTTGAAAGAAACTGAATTAAGCAAGGCCTAGTCAAAATTAGATAGACAAAGCGATGGATTCATGATTTCAGGTTAGAGAGGAGAAAGAGTACGCATGATGTGAACATTTTGGAATTTTTTTTCTTTTTAATCATTTATGCATTACTGAAAAATATTATGCAGTTTGTATAAAGATGATTTTTACTTTTTTCTTGACCTGAACAAGTTTAAATCTTAGGTAACAAAGCATTACAAGTGATACTCATCCCCTCACAATGGAAATATTGTACAATACCTGTATACTGGAATATATAAGTTTCATGAAATTCAATTGAGAAATAATTCAAAATTTCATAAATATCTGACAATGTTAAAATTTTGAACAATCAGAAGCCTCAGTTTGCTATAGATGGCAAATAAACCCACATCAATGAAACTGCAATCCCTTGATACCCATTAACTTAAAATTTTATCAAAATCTGACAATGGAAAATTTTGAACAATGATCAGAAGCCTTTTTTACCATAGACAGCCACGAAACCCATATCATTGTAATCACAATCCCTTAAAACAAATAAATTCCAAATTTCATCAAAATTGGACAATGTTAAAATTTTGACCAATCAGAAGCCTCAGTTTACCATAGACAGCAACACACCCATATCATTTAAAT
The DNA here is from genome assembly GCA_030159075.1 of Atrina japonica. Classification (NCBI taxonomy): domain Eukaryota; kingdom Metazoa; phylum Mollusca; class Bivalvia; order Pterioida; family Pinnidae; genus Atrina; species Atrina japonica. Next base: position 182,530 of record BROG01000713.1, on the reverse strand, counting down.
AGCAATCCCTAGATACACAATAATTCCAAATTTCATCAAAATCTGACAATTTTGAAATTTTGACCAATCAGAAAAATCAGTTTGTATAGACAGCAACAGAACCCATATCATTGAAATCACAATCCCTCAATACCTATAAATTCTAAATTTCAGAAAAATCAGAAAGTGTTTAAATTTCAACCAATCAGAACCCTCAGTTTACCATAGACAGGAACAAAACCCATATCAATTAAATCGCAATCCCTTAATACCTATAAATTCCAAATTTCATAAAAATCTGATATTGTTGAAATTTCTACCAATCTCTAGCCTCAACTTGCCAAAGATGCCATCTTTTTTTGTTTGTTTATTGTTGTTTAATGCCACTTTCAATGATATTTTTGTTATATTGTTGTGATTCTTTTTATGAAGACACAATATACATTCTGCACACCTAAACCTAAAATCGTATGAAGTGTCATGAAATTCCATTGAGAAATATACTTCTTAGAGTGCTGATAAAAATATTTCATTGAAACAAACAAAGGGCTATAACTCTGTAAATAAGATAGCACCGGTTACGAAATACAAACTCGTCCAAGATATTACCAAAATAAACCCATGTATAAAGTTTCATGAAATTCCATTGAGAAATAAATTTATTAGAGCGCTGAAAAATAAAGTGTAAAATATGTACGTATGTATGAGCCTAATCCTATATCCCCTCCAAACTTCGTTTGCAAGGGGATAATATAGCATCAAATTAGATTTACACTGACTAGAGTAATCGTTCCTACTTGTCATCATACATAAGAGAGTATCCAGTGAGGAATAAAACATTTTTCCTGTGCAGCTTGTCATAACCGAAGTGAGTAGAATCATCCATATGATAATCAAAAGGTTACTCCGCCCCGCCATCTTATGTGAATCAGACAATATATGTATACTTTTATTTACTTATTCTGTTTACTTATATGTAAAATTGAAAAATCTACCTTATCTGGCCTGATAAGTGACGTGGTCTCTTAATAGAGGTTTTATATACTTATTAGATATTTATCAGGAGACTGAAAATATATGGCCTGAAATGTGATCTGAAATCACCTGAGGGAGATGGTATTTAGGCAATGTTCCACTATATTACATGAACTACAGATGTACTTAAATTTCAGTACAACACGATAACATGAATTTATGATCAGTAGATCTTCCTTAATTTGTAAATATTGGATTTTGGACAGATCATATGCTGCCAACCGATGTCTGCAAACCTAGGATCCTGTTTGTTTGTTGTGAATATGCCAGTGTTTAGACATGCACCGGTCTATGGAATTGATGAGTTTGCTCCGGAAAGCCCTAAGATAGTAGACTAAACAATATAGCAAATGAAATCAATTACATAAAATAATCAAAAATTTTATTTTTTTATTACCTAAGAGAGAGAGAGAGAGAGAGAGAGAGAGAGAGAGAGAGAGAGAGAGAGAGAGAGAGAGAGAGAGAAATAGAAGAGTAGGAAAGTAAAAGACTTTAAAGATGCAACATATATAGGGAGTATGATATAGAGAGAATTATAGATATTATGTAGTCGATCACATTTTGAAATCAATCTGATGTACTTTAAATTGTGGTTTTAGCAATACCAATATACAAATATGTACATGTATTTGATGCTCTATCTACCAATATGTTTATATATTGGTTTCATCCATCCAATCAATTTTCGATCAATGAAAGGTCAATGTTTAGGGGATACAGACAAGGTCTAAAAAACTAATGCATTGATTGATTTTCACATTTTGAACATCAATATTAAAGTTTCTTCATAACACAGGTAAATTGATTGGTTTTAGCACATGAAACCAGTTCAATACAAAGTATTTATTACATTGAACCCAACAATCTTTGAGACCACTGCTTCTGGCAAACCTTCTAACCAATCAATATTCCAATGGGGGCTTAAAAAGACTTGGTCAAATGCAATGCTCTAACCATTGGCCCCTTTAAACAACAATGAACCTTTTAAGAACAGTCAATCAATTTTCATTGGTTCAATGAAAGGCCTCTCATTTACTGATTTGATAAGGGATATCTTCCTATCAGTGTCAAAGGTTATTCTAAATGCATCAAGGATATATGATTTTGCAGAGATACAAAAAATCAAATCCATCAACTCTGGTTGCATCAACATTTAAAATAATGTTAGTCCTCTATTTCGTACTGAAAAAACTAAAACATTTCAAATTTTTGAAGTGTTTTGAAATTTCGTTTTTACACACTCAACAAATTTTTCAGTTTGAAATGGTGGCAGCAAAGTATGATTGTCCAGGTTTATTGGTGGAGGAGAAACCCTGGTTACCCGGGTGAAGACCACCGACCTTCCGCAAGAAAACTGGCAAACTTTCCCACTTAATTCGAAATGACCCTAGCAGGATTCGAACCAGAGGTCGCTATTTTCGAAGTTGACTGTATTAGAAACTGCTAAAAGTGGTTTGGATGATTTGTGAAGCCTTGTAATTTGTGAAAATCTGAATGGTTTTCTCAGAATAGAACTGAAATAAAAGCTAAACCAAATTGTTGATGCAGACAGACAGACATCATCTCTTCATTGGCCAGATTTTGCTTTGAAATCTGACCAAAATTGACCTATCACTAAATGTCTGACACATGACTCTCGGTGCATTTTTGACATCATTCGATTGTGATGTCATAAGCATCGAATGTTTGACAAGCCATTTAATTGTGATGTCATTATGGAAAAGGTTACCAAAATGTGCTGTGTCGAGTCTTTCTTGAAAGGTCGGTTGATCTCCGTTTTACTAATGCACTAAGCTTCTAGAATTGATCAATAAAGCTCTATCCCAACAAAACATCAAATTTCTTTAATTGAATATGAACAGGGTGATAAGGCACTAACAGACAACAGAAAAAGCAGGCGCCATCAACATCTCTGTACAGAAATAAAATCATATGATTTTTCTCCCATCTGATTTCAAAATTTACGTTTAATTACCACTTAGAACATTGTAAGCTAGCCATACACATCAGTCAATGTAAAAAAAAAAAATACTGTAGTTAGAAAAAAGTGTCAAAGTGTATAGATGGCAGATTTTATCGAAAATTCATTCCTTCTGAATATTCTATAATATGCTTCACAAAGGAATACAAATATTGCTGCCAATGTTTGATTTAGGAATCAAATTTGCACAATGTTACGATAAAATCGTATTTGCTGAATGTGGTATCAAAGCAATCAAAATGCTATGACAACCATTTTGAAAACAGAATAAATATTGACACAAATAAATTCTTATTCGTTGAATTTGAGTTATTGTAAATAATAACTGTTTATTTCCTTAACTTTGTGTTCAGTTTGGTTTGATTGTGGAAAAACCAACATTTCCAGACAGGCTCGAAATCACGTTGATTTCATGTGAGAGAAATTGTAGTTTCAACTGTAATACTCGAGATGACAAAACTTGACCACGCACAGAAAAAGCAATGTTCAAAAGACATCATCATTATTATTCACATATAAGAAAATAATGTGAATATTTTTATGTTTAATCCTTGTGAATGTTTTCAGGTGAATTTCTTTCATATATTTTCAGGTGAATTCCTCATGAATGTTTTCAGGTGAGTTCCATGTGAACATTTTCAGATGGATTTCTTGTGTATATTTTCAAATAAATTCCTTGCATTTATTTTCAGATGAATTTATTGTGTATATTTTAAGATGAGTTCTAGGTGTATATTTTAATCAGGTGAATTTCTTGCATATATTTTCAGGTAAATTCCTCATGAATGTTTTCAGGTGAGTTCCATGTGAACATTTTCAGGTGAATTCCTTGTATATATTTTCAGATTAATGTCATGTGTATATTTTCAGATGAATTCCATGTGCATATTTTCAGATGAATCCCATGTGAATATTTTCAGGTGAATTCATTGTCTATATTTTCAGATGAATCCCATGTGAACATTTTCAGGTGAATTCCTTATGTATATTTTCAGATGAATTCCTGGCATTTACTTTTCAGGTGGATTCCTTGTGTATGTTTTCATGTGAAAGTTTCAGGTGAATTCTTTGTGAATATTTTCAGTTGAATTCATTGTGAATATTTTCAGGTGGTTTCCTTTTGTATATTTTCAGGTGAATTCATTGTGTATATTTTCAGATGAATTCTTTGTGAATATTTTCAGGTGACTTCCTTGTGAATATTTTCGGGTGAATTCATTGTGTATATTTTCAGATGAATTCTTTGTGAATATTTTCAGGTGACTTCCTTGTGAATATTTTCGGGTAAATTCCTTGTGAATAGTTTCAAGTGAATTCCTTGTGATTTTTTTTCAGGTGAATTCCTTGTGAATATTTTCAGGTGAATTACTTGTGAATATTTTCAGGTGAATTCCTTATGTATGTTTTCAGGTGAAATCCGTGTGAATGAGAATATTTTCAAGTGAAGTGGCATAACAAGCTGTACACAATGGAATTGCTAAAAACAAAAAAAGGAAGATACTCATTCTAAAGAGTTTAGTGAACACAGGCATGTACTCTCTAGGAAAAAACATAAATGTTTTTGTGTATATAGATTACACAAAAACAAAATATGAACATTAACATTTCATGCAAGTAATTATCTAATTTATTGGATTACTAAAACCTCTTTCATTTTTCAATCTGTAAAATGTTCATAGATAATGGCAAAAATATCATACCAGTTGTTTTCTGAAATATCTCAGGTTTTACAAAAATCTCAAGTTTCAGAATGATTCTAATTAGCCAATAAAAAAAGAACAAACTTAGGGTAATTAAGCACTAACTTGTAATGTCACTGTTTGGTGTATTTACAAGTAAGATGGTAAAAATCATTATTTTTCATCCAAAAATCAATAAAACAGTGTTTTTACAAGTAAAATGTTAAAATCATTATTTTTTCAATACTAAAATACTAAAAATGTGCAAACAATTATATTACAGAGAAACTTGTATAAAAAGACCTCCTTAGGGACACACAAAAGCCGGTCTTTATAGGGAGGTGGTCTTTATAGGGAGGTGGTCTTTATGTAGAGGTTGACTTGTATATAAATGTTACTATTGGGACAGCAAAAATGGTCTTTATGGCCAGGAGGTCTTTATACACAGGTGGTCACTAAAGCAAGTTTTACTGTATTCCATTTTACTTTTTTTATGGTTCCTGTTGGGTTTTTCTCTTTTTTTATTATTGAAGTTTTGACAGACTCGAGGCTGAAATAAAAAATATTCATGGTTTTTACATCAGCAATTAGGGCATTATCTGATATACCTGGGAGAAAACGAGCAACACTTTACACTCAATTGTGATTTTCCACACACCTTTTTCTCTCACCTGTTTGTTTCATCACATAACATAGTATGGTTTCCTTGGAAACTGTAGATAATGAGAATGTTGTTTACACTCTAACTGACAAAACTGCAATGAGACAGGATTTTCCTATTGAAAGTATGGCTTTCTTGTTGTTTTGAAAAGTCATTAAAAAAGAATACTGTTTGCAGTGCTATCATACTGAAATTTTGTAGAATCTCCCGTATAGCCACACAGTATTGTTATTTACATGGATAAAAATTTATAAACACAACAGTTTTATATATACATATACTAGTGGAAAAAAAGAAACTGTGTAAACTTAAAAGTTAAATAAAAACATAAAAAGTATTCTTTGATCACTCTTTATTCTAAAAGGCATAGTTTAATATACTTAAATGTGTATTTGCGTACTCAGTTTGTTAAATTCACCTTGATGGCCACAGCACGCTTTTCTGGAGTTTCGAGCCTAAGTGACACGTGGTTAGTAATCGATTTGAATTTCTTGCATTTACTGACAGTATTCAATGTATTGAAACAGAAAAACATTGGTTTTGAAATAAAATTTTGATTGAGAGATGCCTCACATGATTGAAAATGATCGTTTGGGTACTATTGGGATGCTGGAATCTGGGATGCCTCAAAGCAATGTGGCAAGGCAGTTTGGAGTTCATATTAACACTGTAAATGCTTTATGGAGACAGTATCAGCAAACTTGCACCATTTGGGACTGCCCTGCTATGTTGGACGCTTTGCGTCGTTCTCTATTGCGCATATGATGGAACACTCCCCAGGCATTTTTGCATAACCTGATTCATTCAATGCGTCATAGATGTGAAGAATGCATCGGTGCTAATGGCGGTCATACACGCTATTAAACTTGTGAAACCTTTTTGCACCCTCCTTACTTTCAGTGGCTGTCCGTATCAACCGTAATGGACATAATCCGTGATTTGATGTTTAAATTGAAAGACAATACATTATATTATGATATACATAATATTTTGTATATGAATCTATAATGTAATAACTAATTTTTTTCATGCTAGTATATATATATATATATATAACACAGTAAAACCTGCTAAAGTGGCCAACTCTATATAAGGATTACCTGTTTATAAAGGCCAGTTTTTTCAAGTCCCTTGACTGCATACTTCAACTTTATTGAACCTGTGTATAAGGGTCACCTGCACATAAAGGTCAATATTTTCTGGTACCTTGGGTGGCCCCTATATATATATATATATATATATATATATATATATATATATATATATATATATATACTAGATATTTGAATTAGAGAACAAATTCCTTTGTGAAATTTTTGTGAACATTAACCTTTTTAACTCTATAAACCCAAAATAGACTGTTCTAAACAAAATAAAGGAGCATTCCATTTAGATTTTCATGGATGAACAAGTTTATCTCAAAATAAGTGATTTAAAGTAATTCAAGTGATGATGTATATCGAGTTATTTTTTTTTTTACATTCTTCCACAAATTATTCATATTGATATGTCACCAGCTTTAACTGAAGAGCCACAAATTTTTACCTGTGCTATGGACTGATGCCAATGCAATGAGGGTTCATTTACTTGCCAGGCGTACCACGAAAAGGGACAGTGGTTTTATGTCTCATACAAATGACATACAACTTACGACTTGTTTGCCTAGAGCTAGTCCATGGAGCCGTCACTACCACTTTTAAAATCTTTGATATTACTCATTAATGGGATTTAAATCCAGGACCTCCTGCCCATGAGTGAAATGCTCTAATACTAGACCACCACAAGCGATCTCTTAAGCTCCCAGTATTTACGTCACCACAGAAGTCCAACATGTCTTATTAATTAACTATAGTAATATTGGCCGTAGCTAGATTTTCTGCCCAAACAATATGAAATTCCAAATTCAACCAATATTGACACAACTAAGCCAATATAAAAAAAACAACAACACAAAGCCAATATCGAAAAACTCGGCCAGTACTGACGTCACATGATCAAACAGAAATTCAAGTGAAATCAAACTGTACTCGCATGAGTTAAAAAATTAAGGATTTTCTGATCATTTGAAACTACCTAAAGAATGCAGATAAAATAAAGGTGAAAGTTCAAAATCATTAACCCATACACCCCTATAGACTCATTAAGAACAGCCTGTGTCATTAATTATAAGTAGAGGCCATTATTTTCAGGGGTAGATGAGTTAAATCAAAGCTTTTGTAAAAATTACGTAATTTTTTTGAGAATGCAAGACTGTTTGCAAATATCATAATTTCCAATGGGACTTTTTCCTGGAGATATTTTCTATGAACCGTTTTACCAGTGTATTCCCTGAGGGATATTCCTATAATTACTACATTAAATAAAACACTTTTCAGTGGTTTTATTTCCGATACAAAATTATTTCTTACACATTTCCAGTTTTTATGTGATTCTCAAAAGAATGAATTATGTAATTAAGTTGCCGCAAGTGGATTGGGTGGTTCCATATCAACCCAACCACTTGCAGTGGTCTAACGATGAAGTGTTCAACTCACAAGCAGAAGGTCACCAGTTCAATTCTCTCTCATAGGTCATGCTTAATATGTCAAAAATGATAGCGATTGTTCCTTCACCAGGTCCTCAGCAAAAAGAAGTTCAAGTCTTGGGTCTTTTGGATGATAATTACTATGTGGATCTACTGCAATGGTGTTAGTCCATAGCACAGAACAAAATTTGTGACACTTCACCTAAAACAGTGGTTAGAGCATTGCGCTTTAAATCACACGGCCTCTCACCTCTGGTTCGAATCCAACTAGGGTCATTTCGAATTAAGTGGGAAAGTTTGCCAGTTTTCTTGCGGAAGGTCGGTGGTCTTTACCCGGGTAACCAGGGTTTCTCCTCCACCAATAAAAAACTGGACGCCATCATATGACTGAAAAATTGTTGAGTATGGCGTAAAACAAAAAATCAAATCAAATCAAAATCAAATCAAACTCCTGGGACCCGTTTTATCAAGAACTTGAAAGTCCTAAATTCTAAGCATTAAGTTTTTGATCTTGAGACAAAACAAAATACCATTTTATCAACGCTACCCTTGGTCAAATTTTAAGTTATTTTCACATATTTTTAAAGAAGATCTTGATAGATTATAAATACTTTTACCTGCTACAATTACAAAGACAAATTATGACAGTGCTAAAATAACTTGGGTCTACACACGGCCCCTGGGTAGCCATAAAGACCTGGACCCAGATGCACAACAGGTTGTTAAATCTAACATGAAATTAACCAATGTTAAAGCAATGGGCTAACTGTAGGTTAAATTTAACAATGTGTTGTGCAACCGGGCCCTCAACTGATATGATTGTGAGTCACAATACCCAATTCTTTGTTAAATGGTCGCAAGTTGTAAGTGTGGTCTTAAGACCAAGTTTAAGACTTAGGACCTTTTTGTACGGGGACATCCCGATAGTCCGACGGTTCGATAGTCCGACGGTCCGATAGTCCGACGGTTCGATAGTCCGACAGTCCGATGGTTTGATACTTTTGGTACATTTTTTACCTTTTGACCTTGACCTTTGACCTTTTTTCAGTTCATTATAGAAAATACATAGGCGTAGGGAGCGGGGGGGGGGGGGGGGCAGCCCCCACTTTTTCTGACCAAATTTTTTTTAATAATATCATTACATCTGGAATTACAAATTGCGTGGTGACAAAGCAGACACTGCGTCAAATATTTAAGTGACTTTTTGTTCTGTTTAATCCTCTTGATAGACATGAGATTTAACTGTCGGACTATCGGACCGTCGGACTATCGGACCGTCGGACTATCGACATGTCACCCTTTTGTACAATGGGTCCTGAGTACCTTGATGGTATCATTTCTTTTCTTTTGTATTACGCTAATTGATTAAAGTCTGTTGGGATGAAAGTCTTAAAAATAACATACATATATTCAATGGCAGATCATGCAATTACATGATTTTCCCTCTTCTAAAGTGGAGGTGCAATCACATAATTTTCCCTCTTCTAAAGTGGAGGTGCAATTACATAATTTTCCCTCTTCTAAAGTGGAGGTGCATTTACATAATTTTCCCTCTTCTAAAATGGAGGTAAAAATAATCAACCAGTTACCGGTATCCTGGACTGACAAGTTCTGTCTCAAGATCAAATTCAAGAAACATGAACAGTAATTTTATAGATTTATTATTATTCTAGAAATCTTTGCACCTGATGACAATGAATTAGGACATAAATAGTTACCACCATGACGCATTGTTTTTCCAATACAGTTGTAGCAGCAAGAGGTTTAACCATAAATATAAAATTTTACTGGGGGAAGATTTAGGACTTCTAATTATGATGTCAGAGAGTGGAATTTCCAATGTGGCTGTTTTGTCTATTTCTGTAACTTGAGCGCAAGGTACCGAGAACACCAGGGGACAGAGCTCGTCAGTCTACCAAAATCCTAGCACTCTATTGGCCTTCTGCTGTAGTGTTGTTAATGTGGATATCCAATGAAAGTGTATGTGAGAGCTCTTCATTTCAGTATGGCTTCTGTTCTACAGTCTTTATTTGTTTGAATGTTGTTTTATGCCACACTCAACAATTTTTCGGTTATATGGTGGCTGCCAGTTTTCATTGGTGGAGAAGAGAAGCCAGTTATAATGTAGGCTACTCAGAAAGAGACCACTGGCCTTCTGCAAGTAAACTTGTAAACATTCTCATAATATCTGCTTAGTTTCCAGCAGGATTCGAACCTGAACTGACAAGAGGATGATAGGCATGGTTCAAAGCGCAATGTTTTAACCACTCAGCCATGGAGCCACCCCCCCCTCCTTATTCTACAGTCTCCTGTACGTGATATACAACGCGGTAAGGAAGGACATCCTTCACTCCTGTGATATGCAGGACATTATATTTTAATGAACTGAATATCAAGTGCCATTTTTGTATTGGTCCACTTAACTCATCAACCCCTGAAAAACAATGGACTCTTCTTTAAATCAATGACTTAGGCAAGTCCAAATGTCTTCAGGGGTAAATGGGTTAGAAAGGTGGAGAGGTCATTTTGGAGTAGTTGGAAGTGCAATGGTCAAATGGTGATATGGTCAGTATTGGACTGAAATCCTTGGTGATGGGGAACCAAATATTCTACCTGTAGTGTAATTGGGTGACTATTGAAAGAAGATACAGTGGAATCTCTCTAGAGAGACCACTCTCGTGAAAGACCACCTGTCTTCTGAGACCACATTATGAAAACCATAGGGTTCAATAATCCTTCAGATAAAACCTGTTTTGAGAGACCACCTTTCTTGTCAGACCACATTTCAGTGGCTGATGTGGTGGTCTGTCAAGACAGGTTCCACTGAACCACAGCCATGCACAATCGACTTTTTATTGATCTGGAGGAGTCTAAATGTGATTACGGGGTTTGATGAGTTAAGGATCTTACAAAGGTGCTGTGTTGATAAGGAAATCTCCACACATATTGAAAGAATCTGGTTGTCTTATCCAAGGGTTTCCCACTGGATTGGACTTTAATATTTTTGCAAGTTGGTTGAAATTTACATTTCCACTCATCACACACCAGTATTGAGCTGTGACCTTGCCCTTTGATCTGATGACCCACGTTATAAAATGATGGTATATTGTGAGCTCAGGGTGCATGTAGCTTCTTTACAACTTAGGGTGTGGACAGGGAAATTCTGGCTTGACGAAATAGTCAATTCTCAAATTATCGCCACTGGATTCATCTCCATTCTCGCAATAATGCCACAGTTTTTCAGGACCGTTTTTCGAGCGATATATAATTCTCTTTATAATGCCAAATTCATTATTGCCAGCCCCCACTCTGCTTTAAGAACTACCAGTTATTTCCATTTCAAAGTTTCGTATATCTCTGTATACCGCCATAGCTGATCGTGGTTAATGCTGCGGCTAATTGGTCGATAGAGATCACTGGTGAAAAGCCAGGAAGGAGTATAGTAAAACCAGTTTGTTTAAGAATTAAATAAACAAGATAATTACTTTATATGAACTGTTGTCCTGTTTTCCATTCATTATTAACTCGTTCACACTCAAACACACATTGGGCTTGTCCGTATCATTGATTTACAGAAGAGCCCATTGTTTTTCAGGCCAGGTTTATGAATTAAAGTTAAAGCTATGATACTAAAGAACAGTAACTCTGTTTTCTCCCAAAATGTAATAATTTAATTCATCACCAAACTCTTTATACCGCCATCATTTCTGAATATCAAAATGTGGCCGTTTATCGAGAATTGACTGTAGTAGATATGCCTGTCTAAGGTGGGAGAAGGATCTGTCTAACATTTCCAAGGCGAATTGTATGGGTTGGACAATTGACATGTGGGTGGTTCTTGTTTGGTTACATTGTTCAGTCCTTTCAATAGAAGCCGACAGCCAAACAAATTTCTTTCAGCAATTTTCATAAAAAGCAGTGTAAGTGATTGGTTACTTTAGAGGAAAATTGCTGATTTCTATCTACGCAATTGCAGCCTGTTTGCTGGCAACTTGTCTCCAATGCTAAAAACTTTTGAAAGGGTTGAATGTAACCAGATTTTCTCTTCGATCATTAAAACTGAACCGAACATCACCTGAGCGTGGTATAAAACACAAGTAAAACAAAATCTAACACGTTTTCCGAATGAATCAATATTAAATGAAAGTCTCCATGGATCAATGTCTGGTGTACATCCTCCTGGGTCAATTCTTCTGTGTTTTCTCTTTGAAAATAATTTCATACAGATTTCCTTTGGGATTAACCGGTGTATCCCAAAGGAATCAATTCTTAATACTATCATAGCCACTTTTAGAGAACTGTAGGCGTATGGGGGAAATTTTGTGGAAAGAAGCTGTTTCCAAGAGAAAATCTTTATGCATCAGCATATGCATGTATATATGTAAACAAGGGGCTAATATTGTTGGAAAGGTCACTTGAACTTTAAGCAATTTTTGCTGAAATTACCATGGATTTGAATTGTAAAATTATAATAAGGGTTAACCATTCACATCAGTCCCTGTAACATTCAAATGCATATTTCTTTTCTAGTTTTTGAGGAAAATGACATTTTCAGCTCTCCTAAGTGCCAATGTTTACTGATTTCTTAGAAATATGGCCTTCAAATTTTGTAAACAAAAGTTTTGCATCCTATCTTTATAATCTTTTCTAATATGTATACCTATACAAAAACTTGATTGTTTTTTTAATCTGGCTCTTTGTTTCTTCAGATGTGCCTTGAAACTTTGTGAACAAAAAGTAAAAAAATCTTCACATCATTCCCCTAAAATTCTCAAATGCATATACTTACATAAAACAAGAAACATGTTTTAACACATTGACATTTATTACCAAGTTTTAGCATTTTGATCATGCCCCAAAATTCCTCCATCCTGTGGCTATGAATAATACAATTTTAGTTGACACTTTAGAACATTGCAAACATTAAAATAATTTTTTTTCACCATGGTGTCAAAGTAGTGAAAAAGATTTATTTTTAAAATAGACCTTGTCACAATAACTGTAATCCTACTATTTTCACCTGCGCACAAAATCTTCTGAACAGCATCAAGAAGTTTTGCACCTCAAACAAATCGCACCCAATGAAAGACAAATCATACACAGCCCAAGAATATGATTTGTCTTTGAATGGGTAGAATTTGTCTAGGTATGAAACGTTTTGGGCATGAAACTCCTAAATGCTGTTAGGAACTTATGTGCACAGGTGAAATTTGTAGGAATGCAATTACAGTGAAACTTGTATATAGCTACCTACTTGGGGACAAAAGAAAACCAGTCTTTTTAGGGAGGTGGTCTTTATATAGAGATTGATTTGTACATAAATGGTACTACTGGGGACATAAAAAATGGTCTCTGTGACCAGGTGGTCTTTAAACACAGGTGGTCGCTAAAGCAGGTTTTGCTGTATCATGAAAAAGTCTATACCATGTTTATCTGCTGTTTTGCGACTGTGCTGTGCACACCTATTGACTTTTTTTATTATGTTTGCTTTAAATTGGCCCAGTACTGTCATACCCTGTTATACTGAACCCTATTATGTTGAAATCTCACTTTATTTAAAACGACTTGGATTCCCAAACTAAATTTGTTTATTACTATTATAGCCTGATATTTTTGAAACCTCTTTATCTGAAATAAAAATTCATTCCTTTTCAATTTCAATATATATAGGTATGACTGTGTTTCTTCAGAAGATTTTGAAAATGTGAAAAGTAAAGACATGACACAGACAAGCAACTACAGTGAAACTTGTATATAACAATCTCCTTAGTGGAACAAGAAAATTGGTCTTTATAGGAAGGTAATCTTTACAAAGAGGTTGATTTGTACACAAATAGTTTGGGGCAGTAAAAACAAATGATCTTTGTAACCAGGTGGTCTTTATACACAGATGGTTGCTAAAGCTGGTTTTACTGTATAGCCATAGATACCTATGAGCAAAGCTCTTGGCCCAAAGTTACCAAATTTACTAAATACTCAAGCTTATCTTTTATTTCATTATTTTGACTATATAACTTTTTGTAAAACTTTTGGGTTTAAGTGATTAGGAAACACATTATTTTTCATCATTCGTGTATCAATTTTTGTCATCACACTTATGATTTTTCTGTAAAAAATGAATAAATATGTTGAGTATGGTGCTTAGAATTTGAGAACTTACTCAAAACAATTTTTTTCGTCAAATGAGCAATAATTTTGATTTGTTTGTTTATTGTTGTTTAACATCCCACTCAAGGACCTTTCACTCATATGGAGACGTGGCCAAATGCCAGTGAAGGGCTTCAAATTTTGGCCTATGCTCGCCACTTACGGCCACTGAGCAGTGAGGGTTCTTTATCGTGCCGACCCCTACTGTGACATGGGACCTTGTCTGTCTCAATTCGAACGACAGGAAACCAACCTGCCGCCAGCTGGACTCGAACTCATGACCTCACGATCAAGAGTTGAGCTTGCTACTGACTGAACCAGGTGGGATCACAATAATTTCAAATTCATTATTTACAATTGTATGCCATTAATATACAAACATGTTCAATTACGGAATAAATTTTGCAAGTTTTTACCTTAAAATCATGAAAAGATAGTTGATCTTGAGTACTGAATAAATTTTGTGACTTTGGGCCTTGGAATCGAAGTCACCTAATTTACTAAACTAAAGTTCTATGATTTAAGATGAAAAGACAGAATTTATACTAATAATGAAGAAAATAATTGCTCAATTCCAGAAAACTTTTGAATTGTTTTCAAGTTTTTAATGTTGTTTTACGCCACACTCGACAATTTTCCAGTTATATAGTGGCGATCAGTTTTTAATGGTGGAGGAGAGAACCCAGTTACTATGTACCCGGGAAGAGACCACTGTCCTTCCGCATGTGAACTGGCAAACTTCCTCACAAAAATCAGCTTTGGTTCCAGTGGCAACTCAAACCCTATGCTGACACTTGAGTGAGTGACTTCATGAATTAAAGCGCTTTGCTCTAAACATTCAGCCACAGAAACTATTTTCTAGAGAAATTCAAAAAGTATTTCGAGTGTATTTGTGGGAAAGCGAAATTTTGAAGCTAACTAATTCAGAGGCAAGGAAACGCATGCCCTCCATCCATCCATAAACTATGGTGGTTTCAAGATGGAGGGCGAATATGTTTTCTGTCATAAAAGGGCAAAATAATCAAGGGCAAAAATTTCCAGGTATACAGATTTTTTTTTACTTTCTCACTTAATGTTCCGATACTTTTCCTAGAATATCCCCTTTTAAATATATTTTCCAAAAGGTTTTTCTGAAACCAGACAAAAAAAAAGGTCCAATATAGTCCACTGGCTAATAATGTGTTTGTTCCCCCCAGGGGGAATGCCTAATAATGTGTTTGTCCCTCACCCATCCCCCCACCCCCCATATACAATTAATCATTCATTTAAGGTCTTTTTTGCAATTAGAGTAATAATTGTAATTCCAGCAAACTTTTAGCTTAAATGTTGTTTTAAGTATGAACACAATAAACAATGGCGATCAGTTTTTTTTGGAGGAGAGTACAGTTGGTGTTTTGAGGTGAAAACCATGAAAATTAACCAAAATTGCTGAAAACTGGAAAACCTCAATTAATCCTTCAGTTAAGGCCTCTGTTTGCAATGAAAGTAATGGTTGTATAGTAAATATCTTAAATGATAAGTATTGACCCATTGAACAACCATTGTGCATCACATTTGGTGTTTTGGGGTAAAAAAATCAATTTTTGAAACAGTAATTTGTGAAAAGGCATTAGACTTTAAGCCACTTGTAATCCAGCTTTTACCAACATGTTTTTAAAGAGCATAATTTTCAGAAAGCCTATCAAAAATACTACAAATTGAGCTTTGTTAGCACTCTGGCTACTTAGGAGTTTTGGGGTATAATCCATATAGATTAAACAAAAATCGCAATTAGAGTAAAATTGCAAATTAAACAAATAATCCTTCATTTAAATTCTTTTTTGTAATTAAAGTAAAAACTGTATGGCAGATTACTTTAAATGTTGTAGTAAATGTCATGGTGTTAAAGAATGATCAATTTTTTATTACATTTTGGCATTATTTTGAGGTAAACACCATGAAAAATTAACATCAGTCAGTTTTATCACAAAAGTAAACTATAATCGAAGGGTAACTAGGTTTCTAATTTTCAGTACTTTCTGTTAAAATTTCTTGGTTTTGCCTTAAAACTTCTAAACTCTCAAACAGCTAAAGTTCTAACATAACACATTTTGTATCTTTTTTATAAACTTTGGTGCCAAAAAAAGAAAAAATAAACCCTAAAAATACCCTTTGTTGAAACTGGGGTTATTAGTGGTATAAATCTAATATTACTTCACAGATGACTGCTTTAAAATTTGGGGTTGGACCCCTATACAACACATATGACACACAGTGATTGCTTAATTTACCAGTACTCAACAATTGAAATATCAGCTATGCCACCATTTCTTGTATTTTATCCTGGTTTTAAAATTTTCAGTGATTTTTGCTAATGTTTCACCCCAAAACCCCTATGGCTAGAGTGATAAAATGTCTAATTTTGTTTGAATTTTGATAAGCTTTCAGAGAAATATACCATCAAAATTTAAAATTGGGGTACACATATTTAGTGGCCAAATGTGCAATATACTTTTCACAGATTTCTGTTTAAAAATTGGTTTTTGCCTTAAAACACCACATTTGATATACAATAATTGTTTTATAGACCAATACGTATTATTCCAGATATTTGTCATACAACAATTAAACTCATAGCAAAAAGCCAAAATAAATGAATGATTATTTGAGATTTTCCAATTTTCATCAATTATTTCTCCTATTTTATGGTTTTACCTCAAAACTCTTGAATACCCCAAGGGCTAGAGTGCTAATATGGCTCATTTTGTAACATTTTCATTAAGCCTTTTTTTCTGGCAAACATACCCTTCAAAATACCCCTTGTTAAAGACTAGGGTTTTAAGTGGCCAACAATCTATTCATTTTTTCCACAGATTTGTTTAGAAAATTAGTTTTTAGTCCCCAAAACACCAAATTTGTAACATAATGATTGTATAATGTGCCAAGACTTCTCATTTTAGATATCTCTCATGCAATCATCCAACTCATTGCAAAAACTGGCAACAAATGAACGACTAATTGAGATTTTCCAGTTTTCAGTGATTTTTTTTTTTTTTTATGGTTTTATCTAAAATTCTTAAATACCCTAGAGTCTAGCTTCTAACATGGCTCATTTTGTACCATTTTTGGTAAGCTTTCAGATAAGCATGCCCTTCAAATTCCATATGATAAAAACTGTGGTTTTTAGTTGCCTAAAGTCTAGTCAATTTTACAGAGATTTAAGAATTTGGTGTTTTACCCCAAAACATCAAATTTGATACACAGCTGTTGTTTAAAGGATCAATACTTATCATTTGAGATATTTACCAAACAACCATTACTTTCAATGCAAACAGAGGCCATAACTGAAGGATTAATTGAGGTTTTCCAGTTTTCAGTGATTTTTGTTTATTTTCATGGTTTTTACCTCAAAACACCAACTTTAATCAAACAAATCATTGTTTATTGTGTCCATATTTATCTTTTATGCAGTCTGCCATATAATTATTACTCTAATTGCAAAAAGACCTTAAATGAATGATTAATTGTATATTTCCAATTTTCAGCAATTTCTGTTAATATTCTATGGTTTTTACCCAAAAACCCCTAAGTGACCAGAGTGCTAACAAAGCTCAATTTGTAGCAGTTTTGGTAGGCTCTCATAAAAACATATCCTCCAAAACAGAATCTGGTAAAAACATGTGTTATAAGTGACTTAAAGTATAGTACTTTTTTCACAGATTTTTGTTTAAAAAAATGATTTTTTATCCCAAAACACCATACTTGATAAATAATGGTTCTTAAATGGGTCCATTCTTGTCATTTAAGATATCTACCATACAATCAGTACTTTCATTGCAAACAGAGGCCATAAATGAGGGATTAATTGAGGTTTTCCAGTTTTCAGCGATTTTTGTTAATTTTCAATGGTTTATACCCCAAAACTCCTAAATGCCCCAACAGCCAGAGTGCTAACATGGCTCATTTTGTAGAATTTTTTATAAGCTTTCAGAAAATCATAACCTTCAAATTCCCCCTGGGGGGGGGGGGGGGGGGGGGGGGGGGGGGGGGGGGGGGGGACAGGGGTTATTGGTGGCTTAAAGACTAATAAGATTTCCTCTTGAAACGAACATAGGTATTTCAATCCATTTATATCACTTGACAAAAAGATACATGCACTCTGGTCCTTTTTAAGATTCTATTGATTTTGGATGTATTACAGCCTCAGCTAATGTTAAAACTATTATGAAATTGAAGTTTTTCTGGTCTAATAATGAATGCCCCACTTGAGTTCTGCGACTGTCTAACTCAACACGGCGCAAGATGATATTGATTTGTCAATAATAATTTGAATTGCATGCAACAGCAAGTAACTGCCATTGTTACATTAACAAGTTACAACATTTCGTGTTGGAGTAATTATTGGGAAACACCATTTTAGTCCATAATTTGTAATTCAACAACAATTGGTAACAATATTAATACAACATGCAAGTAAATGAATTTCCATTGATGTGAATGAACTACTTATGGTCGGTTTCATTTTGTATGATTTTACAGTAACTGATCAGTAACATTCACCGGTATTGTCCCAGTTTTATGTTTTTTGTTTTATTGTAGTTTTAAAACCTGCCGACAATTTTCCACATTTGGAGATGGAGAACCCTCACTGCATTGGCATCAGTCCACAGCACAGGTCAAAATTTGTAGCAGGTCACCTGCTGTAAGTGAAGTGCTACAAATTTTGACCAGTGCTGTGGACAGACACCAATGCAGTGAGGGTTCTTTTATGTGCCACGGGACC
Source organism: Atrina japonica (assembly GCA_030159075.1). Taxonomy (NCBI): domain Eukaryota; kingdom Metazoa; phylum Mollusca; class Bivalvia; order Pterioida; family Pinnidae; genus Atrina; species Atrina japonica. The sequence continues at coordinate 163,762 of BROG01000713.1, read as the reverse complement.
GGTTTTAAGTCTCATCTGAGAGACCGATCACTTTCACCTCGTTTTCCAAGTGCTCGGCAAAGGTACAGTTACAACCATTTTTTAATGGCTCTACCACTAGACCACTGTGAGGAATAACTGTGCTATGATCCAATGGCAGCGCAGCGAGAGTTTTTGTAATTTACATACAACACAGATGCCAACTGACACGAGACCTGGGTTTCATGTCTCGTATGTATATCATCAACAATACCAAAGTTATAGTTTTACAAAACCGACCAAAACAATTGTTTCTGTAAATATGACTTCCTTGAGCTGGAATTTAATATAAATGTATATTTCTGAGATAAAAAGAAGGTATCATACAAGGCCAAATGATAAAACTAAATGTGATGCTAAATCTGTTTAAGCGTACCCACTGTAAAAATGTATATCTTAGTTTTTGGGAAGCTTAGAATTTGAATTATGGCATCTGATTGAAATATTACTTTATTATAAAATAATAGGCTCGTACCGAAATACTAGGTACTGGGTTTATGTATACCCTCTAGGACTTGAACGATTCACCAGCAGTGGTAATGACCCAGTGGTTACAAACATTATTCTGCAAGACCCACGATTTTCACTTTTTATGCCTAGTGCAAGACAAAGGAACAGTCAATATCTTATTGCTACTCCCTCCCCCATTACCTATCCTTGGACATAGAGACATACAAAGTTGTCTGTCTCTCCATCCGCAACAAATCTTGTTCAGAATTTAACTTCCCAACCCTTGCTCTGAATGCATTCAAACTTAAATATTTTATTGGTCATGATCTAAAGATGTATTATGATGTCAACAATGGGTCATTTCTTTAATGTCAAGGTCACAGTGCAGCTACAGACAGAAATTTATGTTTGGACTACAACTTCCTAACCAGACCACAAAATAACACAGAATTGATTGTTCAGGTTAGGTGGAGGTTATGACAAATATAAATCAGGTCATTCTAATTTCTAATGTTAAGCTTCCACCTGCATGTTGGTTTAGGACATCATATACTGTTAAAACACACACACAGTTGGTAAGCCAGGAATTCATATTGTTCCTTACAACACATGGAATGAAAGTGTTTTACTTTTTAGGTTGGTCAGATACAGACATAGAGTTAAGATAAAATAAAGATAATATACATGGAGATCTGCCATCAAATATTTAAAGATTCCTAGTGTACTCAGGGTACTGTAGCATACTCTGATTAGAAGAATCCATTTACTCAACTCAACTCCATAACCTGATGCCATTTATTTCTATTACATAATCATAATTATAACTGAAGAGTTTTGTGTTTTTCATCAGGTTGTGTGTGTTTTTTCTGAATAGGTAGTTAGGTTTTTTAATTCTGGGTGGACACTTCAAAACATAGAAAAAAAATGGAATGGCCTCACATAATCTCCTTTCATTTTCTATGATATTTAATTTTTTTTATTTGAAAATATAACATAATGTAATAACAGAATTACATATATTTTTTTGTCTTTACTACTGTAACCTGCATTTACTGTCATTCCTTTTATCATAACTTGTGAATGAATTACGACGATTTCTGTTATTTTGTGGCCTGCAAACCCATGTTACTGGTCATGACCTAAAGGTGTGTCATGACCTTGACCTTGTTGGGTCATATTGTCATGGTAACAATGCTGATTTGTATAAACACGGTGAATACAGAGAATTTTCATACCATTATTCTTTAGTATACAATACCAGACAAAAATTATTGTTACAACATGATACAACAAACAAAATTGCCATGGATATAATGTGGCGTCCAGGCGAAGACTAGTAAGGAATACCTTCATATAATTGTCATTTCATGAATTTATCCTCCAGTATCTGAAAAACAAAAACATAAAATCCAGTTATTAACAGGACAGTAGAACCTGTCCTGAGAGACCTCCCCATCTGCCACTTACATGTGGTCTCTCAAGACAGGTGTTCCCTTAAAAGAGGCTTTGTTCGAAAGTTTGTTTACATAGGTGGTTCTAAAAATATGGTCTCCCAAGACAGGTGGTCTCTCACAAGAGCGGTCACTCAAGACAGGTTTCCCTGTATAACATCATTTAAAAATGAAAATTTGTTTGGAAGGACATAAAAAACTTGACTCTCTACTATGGGACACCTTTTTATTGCGATCAATTACAATACTGTGTAATCATTCAACAGCAAAGATCATAAATCAAAAATGGAAAGTAACATGAACACAGAAATCCATTACTTGAAACTGACGAAGTGTACACAACTCGTGAAGTGTCAATTTCTCTGTGATAATACGTTACTGTTACAAGTATTTTGATATAAAGCATCGGTGTATCTGGCTTATAAATAAGACTTTAAAATCTAATTTACGTGTAATTCTATTGACATCAACTTTTAACCATCATGTGATGGGGAAATTATTGGATCTTCACTAAATTCTGCTGCCATCTTTATTTCAAGTCATGATTCTTCAATCAGGGAACACAATTCACAGGAAATACGAGTGAATTATGAGCACCATGATTTTGACGAAACCTTATCAGTAGCTTCACAGATTTAAGTGTACATCCTGAAATTGTTTTCGCATCCAATGATGTGAAAAATTACAAGTGTTTCATTAAGCTGAAACTCGTATCAAATTTCTTTCATACATCTAGATGCCTGTTAACAGATTGTGAAGTAATATGATCGAATCTAGAGCTGAAAAGAAATCCAAAATCAATATTCGTTTTTTTTCTACATGCATATTTTTTCTTTCATTCTTTGAATAACCCAAAGTCATTTCAGATAAGTGGGTAGATATTTAAGTGTCAAAGATTTAATAGATTTAGATGAGTACTAAAATGTTTCTTTTTCAGAAAATAAAAGTTTGACATTATTTGACATGAAATAGTACTTTTACGGGGAAATTCTTCCACACAGAGCCTTTGATGATACTGCATGCAAACATGAAAATTTACGTGTGGGGTAATTTACACTAATTTCACAAAGGGTATTTCGTGTTAATTACCCCCGCATACCAGTCCCAAAGTGGTGCAAAGAATAATCATTTAATACAGGACAGCTCACAATGAGTTATGACATAATGTATAAAGAATTTCCAAGTCCATAATAATTATTTATTCAGTCCTTACATGTAATGTTTTCAAATGCGTATATCTATACAAAAACTTGATGGTGTTTTGAAGAAATAGACATTGGGTACCAACGAATTTCCAAGTTCAAAAATCATCTTTGGCTGTATAACTTTCAAATGCATTTGCCTATACAAAAAGTCAATGGTTTTGAGGAAGTAGGAATATAAGCTTTTGATTATGTATGGTAATATTAGGGACATGCTTTTGTATTACCATAATATATAATAGGGATTATATATTGCTTTTGTATGGTTTTGGCTATGCCTTACCATAATATAAATAGGGATTATACATTGCTTTTGTATGGTTTTGACTATGCCTTACCATAATATAATAGGGATTATATATTGCTTTTGTATGGCTATGCCTTATAATATTAGGGATTATACTGCTTTTGTATGGTTTTGGCTATGCCTTACCATAATATAAATAGGGATTATACATTGCTTTTGTATGGTTTTGGCTATGCCTTACCATAATATAAATAGGGATTATACATTGCTTTTGTATGGTTTTGACTATGCCTTACCATAATATAAATAGGGATTATATATTGCTTTTGTATGGTTTTGGCTATGCCTTACCATAATATAAATAGGGATTATACATTGCTTTTGTATGGTTTTGGCTATGCCTTACCATAATATAAATAGGGATTATTGATATGCTTACCATTGTAAATAGGGATTTGGCTATGCCTTATCATAATATAAATAGGGATTATTTATTGCTTTTGTATGGTTTTGACTATGCCTTACCATAATATAAATAGGAATTATTTATTGCTTTTGTATGGTTTTGGCTATGCCTTACCATAATATAAATAGGGATTATTTATTGCTTTTGTATGGTTTTGGCTATGCCTTATCATAATATAAATAGGAATTATTTATTGCTTTTGTATGGTTTTGACTATGCCTTACCATAATATAAATAGGAATTATTTATTGCTTTTGTATGGTTTTGGCTATGCCTTACCATAATATAAGTGCCTGTGGGGCAAGTCAAAATTGATGAAACAAAATGCTTTTCACTGAGACACAAGATCATATCATATTTGACATGTGTACAAAATTTCAACAAAATTCCATACATAAACCTGGGAGAAGTAGGAGGTACAATTTTTGTGTCTGCAGACAGACAGATGGACAGACAGACAGACAGACAACCTGATTCCAGTATACCCCCAAACTTTGATGCGGAGGACATAAAAAAAAAAACAACATACAAATGGTTTGCATACGAAAATTACATAATTAATAACATGCAGAAATATTCATGTTTACAGAAAGTATTGGCAAAATGATGCAACACTGTAGCATATGCTGGTACAGAAGTCTTGAAATCACTGTCGTGAAAGACCACTTAACAGACAACTTTCTGAGAACCGCTCAGTTGAATATCTCTATAAATAAAACCTTTTTTGAGAAACCACTTGCAGAAAGCGTGGTCTCTCAAGACAGGTTTCACTGTATAAGACATGTGACCAAATACAGATGGTAATTTTTTGTCTTGACAAGAGCGTAAACAAATAATAGAATACATGTATTTGAAAATCAACAGCAATCAACGAATATTTAAACATACCTGTATGTATCAACTCTACTTAAAATATTTTGTTTGTGTAAAATTGTGTTAATGATAGTACAGTGGAACCGCCCGATCTGTCACTAAATTGCAATCTCTCATAAGAGTGGTCTTTCAAGACAGGTTCCGCTGTAGTAACATGGTGACATTTAAGAATGAAAGTAATATGGTATATAACTTCCATTGAAACACTATGCTACATGTTATGAAGGGGATTTAAGAATGTGGAACCACCCCATCTGCCACTAAATTGTGGTCTCTCAAAAGAATTTTTATTTACAAGACTATTAAACCAAGTGGATTTCAGAATGTGGTCTCAAAAGACAGGTGCTCTTTTATAAGGGTGGTCTCTCAAGACAGGTGATCTTTTATAAGGGTGTCTCTCAAGACAGGTGATCTTTTATAAGGGTGGTCTCTCAAGACAGGTGCTCTTTTATAAGGGTGGGTGGTCTCTATAAGGGTGGACAGGTGATCTTTTATAAGGGTGGTCTCTCAAGACAGGTGATCTTTTATAAGGGTGGTCTCTCAAGACAGGTGATCTTTTATAAGGGTGGTCTCAAAAGACAGGTGATCTTTTATAAGGGTGGTCTCTCAAGACAGGTGATCTTTTATAAGGGTGGTCTCTCAAGACAGGTGATCTTTTATAAGGGTGGTCTCTCAAGACAGGTGATCTTTTATAAGGGTGGTCTCTCAAGACAGGTGATCTTTTATAAGGGTGGTCTCTCAAGACAGGTTCCACTGTAACTTGGTGAAATGAACTACTGTATATCTTGAAACTTTCATTTAATTTTCACCATTTTTGTCATTAGATGAGAGGGCGAATTAAGAATGAAGCAACATTTTAAAGTTTTATGATAGAGGCAGGGACAATGAAACCGTGATGATTTAGGGCAAATTTAAGATGGCTTGAATATGTTTTCTGTTGTAAAAGGGCAAAAATAACCAGGGCCGAAATTTTGTACATATAAACTTTATCAACTTAAAATGATATCAATATAACTAAAGGCCTTTAATTCAGGATTTGTTTGCAAAAGTTTATGAGCGGCGTCGTGGCTCTGTGGTGGAGTGTTCAATTTGCAACCAAAGGGGCTCAGGTATGAGCCTCAGCGGAGGCGGCTGGCATTCCTGTCTTTGAGATGAGACAGAAAAAACCGAGGTCCTGCATCACAGTCTGTGTCATCATGTTAAAAACCCTAACTGCTCAATGGCCGTAAGTGCCGAGCATAGGCCAAAATTTGAAGCCCTTCATTGTCATTTGGTGACATCTCCGTATAAGTGAAAGATTCTTGAGTGGGACATAAAACAACAGTTTATTTAGAGGACTTTTATTCAAATTTTTTCACCCATTTGTGTTTTTATTACAGACACAATTTAAATAAAAAGACATGAATATTAATTTTCAGTTAATATTTACAAAAGCGTATAACTGCCTCATGTAAAACAATATTATCTTGAAATTTCAAGATATTATAGCGAAATTTTGAGATAATATTTTTTTTACATAAAAATTGGCTGCAATACGCTTCCATAAATATTTCAGTTACTCATGTGACCTACAAAACAAAACTCATCTATCATTATATAGTTCCTTCCATGTATTCTTTTTTTCTTTTTAATTTTGAATGTTGTTTAATGCCACACTCAATTTTGTCGCTTATATGGTGGCAGCCAATTTTTAATGGTGGACAAGTGAATGCTGTTACCATATACTCTGGGAAAGACCACAGCCTTCCTCAAGTAAACCGGCAAAGTTTCTCACAAAAATCAGCGTAGGTTCCAGTGGGACTCGAACCCACGCTGACTAGAGGGGATAGTCTTCATGGTTTAAAGAGCAGCACTGTAACCACTCCACCATGGAGCCCCCATCTCCTTTGTAAGTCTCACCCCAAATACCTTTGACATATACTCTATATCATTCATGTCATTTGTGGAGCACTCGGTAAGGAAATCACCACAACTGGTCGTAAGTCTTGTGGTATAACCCTAATTTATACCAAGAATTGACCCAGGGATGTTCCATTTGTGGGGTGTATGCTCCTAAGCAATCGATCCACCATGTGCAGTCACCAAACAGCAAAGAGTAAGAAAAACAGCATTTTCTATAGAATTTTGAACTTCTAGGACTCTGACTGGGAAATAAATGATATTGAATTTCCATTTTAGTTTCCACATTATTTCTGGGTAATGAAAACTGATATGTACTAAAAATGTAATCTAGAGATTGAATTACAAGTTTTTAAAATTGTGTTAGGGGAGTAAATAAAACTACTGGGAATTCTTTTACAAAGGATGTCTTTGTCATGATGAAAATGGATAATTTGAGAAGCTTCCGTAAGCATTTTTTTTTCTATGTATAACTTCATTAAATAAAGTTCTTGGAATGGAGAAGTAATTGCATTTCTTCAGTATAAAGTATGTCTAAACAGGATTCATTTTTGAGAAATTTTGCTGAAATTGAAGAAAATTAGGGAAAAAAAGCAAAGTTAGTTGAAAGTTATTGGCAAAAGAATGGCTATGGATGCATGAAAATGATATACATTTGACTGAAATTCTGAAATGCTGTAGGATGTATGACGACACTAAAGAGATGCCCTCTTATCGATTAAGTAACAAGAGACAAATTATACAGACGTATTTCCACAAAAGAATCTCTGATAGTTTTTTACACTTGTATTTTCAGTTTGAATCACAAATAAGATTTCAGAGCTGTTCCAACTCAGGTGGCAGTTGTTGAAAAAACATCAGCAGTTGATAGAGTGGAACCTGTCTTAAAAGACCATTGGCATGACTGTCTTGTAATACCACCATCATGAAAGACCAAACTTTCATAATTCAGCTCCAAATTCACTAATACCACAGGTTCCGTACACAAATCCCAACATTCTAAATGCACAGATTTAAATTCTTCAAAATGGTCGCACAATTTGGTGTGCAATGATTTAACTTGTTCAGCATTTTCATACAATAGCATGTGTTTCTCAAGACCTTTGTAAGTTTTTGGCAACTGCCCTAAATTTGAAACCCGATAACATATCAAACTAATAAAATCCTTTCAATCAATTTTTGTTTCTTACTGATCAAACAGTCACACGTTTGAGAATTGTTGAGGTTTTCTAAGGATTGTTTTTCATTTTTTGGACTTCATCTAGTATAAAGGCAATGCATTATGGAAAAAAATTCTGTGCGGCATGAAGTGCTGCACATTGAATTTTTTTTCCATAATGCATTGCCTTTATACTCGATGAAGTCCAAAAAATGAAAAACAATCCTTATATTTATATATATTACCATTTTCTTTTAATCTGTAGTCAGCTGGTTATGAAATTCATTTGATGTAATTGGCTTTGCGGTAGGAGGTTTTTTTCATATGATGTAACAGCTAAACTGCTGTGTGAGACCTAACCTACGTAAGTAGGCCCATTTCACATGACCTAATTTCACACGATGCAGGTGACAAATTGTTTCTGATAGGAATATCCAGTGAAGGCAAACAAATTGACTTGTTTATCAAGAGATGCTTGACAATGTTGCACTAGGCCTTACTTTCTTTCTTTCTGTTGTAACTATGAAGCCAGACGATAGTCTGTGGTTCTGGTCATAACATGACCTAGATATATCGCGATATGAGCCTGTAGGCTGTACAATGTGCTACAGATGTAGTCTTGTGTTTCCAATTTCTTTCTGTGATTTTTATTTGTTTTGTGGTAGGCCTAATGTATGGCTTTTAAGATTAAATATATAAGAAATATACATGTGATATTCTATTCTTTATTGATTCATTCATGTATTCTTACGCTGAAAAGTAAAGTGGTTAATACTCGGGGCACGCGACTTTATTTACCGGAATATGAAATATATTGTTCTATATACTTGCAATGAAGGGAATTGCAGTTGGTATGTAATTATATGAGTTTGACACTGAGAATGCATCTAATTTTTATATTCCATGGCATGGCCTGTAGATCTATGTAATAAGTGACGATTCTCTACAAAATAAAATACAATAATGAGTTAAATTTTCATATACACACAAATTAAATACAATAAAACATTTTGCAGTACAAGATAATTACAAGATACAAGATAATTGAGATCGATCAGATAAACTAGAAAATATAATCACACTCACAAAACTTTGGTGTGTCTCATAGGAAAAAACTCTAAACTAAGTAAGTCATTGAAGGTGACGTCATGGGTATATGACGTCCATGACAACATTATTATTACGGGAAATTTATTACAAAACATTACAACACAAAAAGTAGAACGGGAAATGTGTTAGCATTATCAAGAATAATACTACCTGTCATTTAAAAGACCACTATAATGAAAGACCACCTGTCATTTAAAAGACCACAATCATGAAAGACCACCTGTCATTTAAAAGACCACAATCATGAAAGACCACCTGTCATTTAAAAGACCACAATCATGAAAGACCACCTGTCATTTAAAAGACCACAATCATGAAAGACCACCTGTTATTTAAAAGACCACAATCATGAAAGACCATCTGTCATTTAAAAGACCAAAATCATGAAAGACCACCTGTCATTTAAAAGACCACAATCATGAAAGACCACCTGTCATTTAAAAGACCACAATCATGAAAGACCACCTGTTATTTAAAAGACCACAATCATGAAAGACCATCTGTCATTTAAAAGACCACAATCATGAAAGACCACCTGTCATTTAAAAGACCACAATCATGAAAGACCATCTGTCATTTAAAAGACCACTATCATCAAAGACCATCTGTCATTTAAAAGACCACAATCATGAAAGACCATCTGTCATTTAAAAGACCACAATCATGAAAGACCATCTGTCATTTAAAAGACCACTATCATCAAAGACCATCTGTCATTAAAAGACCACTGTCATGTAAGACCACTGTCATGTAAGACCACTGTCTTATAATACCACTGTCATGAAATACCACCTGTCATATATGACCACTGTTATAAAAGATCACCTATCCTGATCTACCACTGTCTGGATAGACCAGTGTCATTAAAGTCCACTGTCCTGAAAGACCACTGTCCTGAAAGACTAATGTCTTACATAAAATTTCAAACTCCTACCAAAACAAATTTCCATGGCTTCCATAACAGCCGGATAAAAACTAATCAGTTTATATCACAGAATTAATCTCTTTAAAACAGCTGCCAGACATCTCAAAACTAGCTTAAAGGCTTCTTGTTATGGCAATTTTCATTGAACACATTTGATTTGTAGAAGCAAGAAATGTCAATAGCCCTTGAAAAGACAATTTGAAACCATATTGACTTAAGAACATGCCCATGGGCCTAAACAGTAACCTGATTGATGTCTGAGTGAAAAGAGTTCATATCTTTATGAAACTGGTATTACGGAGTACATTTCTTAGAGCTGAAATTGTTAGGGCCACCTCTCTATAACAGCTCCTTTTGCCTGTTCCCTTGAGTGGCCTTTATAGACAAGTTTGTACCATCATATCAACATACAGTAGCAGGCCACCTGTCTACAGTCTATAACAGCTACTTTTCTCTGTTCCCTTGAGTGACCTTTATAGACAAGTTTGTACCATCATATCAACATACAGTAGCAGGCCACCTGTCTATAACAGCTACTTTTGCCTGTTCCCTTGAGTGGCCTTTATAGACAAGTTTGTACCATCATATCAACATACAGTAGCAGGCCACCTGTCTACAGTCTATAACAGCTACTTTTCTCTGTTCCCTTGAGTGACCTTTATAGACAAGTTTGTACCATCATATCAACATACAGTAGCAGGCCACCTGTCTATAACAGCTACTTTTGTCTGTTCCCTTGAGTGACCTTTATAGACAAGTTTGTACCATCATATCAACATACAGTAGCAGGCCACCTGTCTGTAACAGCTATAACAGCTACTTTTGTCTGTTCCCTTGAGTGACCTTTATAGACAAGTTTGTACCATCATATCAACATACAGTAGCAGGCCACCTGTCTGTAACAGCTACTTTTGTCTGTTCCCTTGAGTGACCTTTATAGACAAGTTTGTACCATCATATCAACATACAGTAGCAGGCCACCTGTCTGTAACAGCTCCTTTTGTCTGTTCCCTTGAGTGGCCTTTATAGACAAGTTTGTACCATCATATCAACATACAGTAGCAGGCCACCTGTATATAACAGCTACTTTTGTCTGTTCCCTTGAGTGGCCTTTATAGATAAGTTTGTTTTGTCTGTTCCCTTGAGTGACCTTTATAGACAAGTTTTACTGTACATTTGCAATCTTAACAAAACTGCGTCCTGAACAATTCGTGTACAATGGAACCTGTCTTGATAAACCACCCCTTCTGCCACCGAAATGTGGTCTCTCAAAAAGAGGTTTTATCTAAAGGAATTACTTAACTACATGTAAGTGGTTTTCAGAACATGGTCTCAAAAGACAGGTGATCTTTCACAAGAGTTCTTTCAATATAGGTTCTACTGTAATTTCATTTGAACTGAACGGTAACGCACATCTGCTTGTACATATGTACATGTATATCAAATATCAAAGTCCTCTCCGTCTCTAGTCATTGTAAATATACAATTAGACTCGTTACCATAGCTTTATGCAAATCATATTATTGCATACCATTAATGAATGGCAATTACTGTTTACATATGTTGCAAATTTTTTAATGATTACACAGAACTAAATGTTAATGCCAAACTCTTGGGAGATTGATACTGCAAAATATTTGATAATTAGAGAAGCTTCCTTTTTCTTTGACAAAAAATAATGACGAATCAAATCTGCCGAGAATTTAATATCATGATTGTGGATATATATTTTTTTTTACTTTACATGTATATTTCACATTACTGAAGTCATACATGTAATACATTTTCAATATCATGGCTTTATCAATGCAGTTAGTTTTAACATAAGGGGAAGAAGGGCACCCTAGGGTATACAAAAAATTGATACAAATTTTCTTAATTTTTGCATACTTATTCATTATGAATGTATGAACTTATAGAATGAATAATCTGGTACATTTGTGACTACATGTATAAAAGGGATATTTACATATGTCCCTTTCCTGAACTTTGATTTTTTTTTCATCAACTGTTCTATTCATTATTAAAAAAACAGTTATTTATTTTCAAAACTTCTATTTTTCTAGCTAACTTGGTAAAATTTTATCTAAAGCCATGGTATCAATGTGTTTTTTATGCTTTTATTAGAGTTGGTGGATAAAGAACACAGAAGATTGAAAAATACCAAATTTTTATGGTCACTCTAAAACATTGTCATCAAGTTTTAATTTTTTTCTGTAAATGATCAATATTGAGGCATTTGAGTGAGTCACATTAAGTCCAAAAGTGTCTTTTGTGGAGAATGAGCTAACATTTAGATATTTTCTAGAGACTGAATATCAACAGTCTTAAATGTAAGATGGTCTCTAAAAATACAGTTGGAATGGTCCTTATAAATGATTATAACCTTTTCAACCTGATAGACCATAATAGACTAGTCTAATACAACCAAAAAGATCAAGACATACCATTCAGATACTCAGGGTGAAAAGGTTAAGTCAGGTTAAGTTGCTTTTTAAGTGGTATTTGAGTCCAAATTATGTAGCATAGTGGCTCAACAGAAGTCAGGTATGTAACATATTCCTTTCATGCTTAAAAGTTTGCATACTACTACTACAGTGGAAGCTGTCTTGAAAGGCCACTCTTAGGAGAGACCACCTGTCTTTTAAGACCACATCCTGAAAACCACATGGTTAAGTAATCCTTTAAATCAAACCACTTTTGAGAAACCACCTGTCTCCAGAGGTCACATTTCAGTGGCAGATGGGGTGGTCTTTCCAGACAGGTTCCACTGTATTTCTGTAAGATTCAAAGTATTTGGCACTGTGTCTTCCAGGTGACGGTCCTTGAAGACCAACGATTCTGAATCTAAGAATAGCATGCATTTTGGGAGTAATGCATGAGGAATCCAAATATGACTCCAACTTGTGAATGCATTATCTAACTACTGGTGAGCAATTACAAATTTTTGAACTCAACCATAACCAAACAGACTAACTGATGGACACAGACAAGGCCTATAACCCCACCCCCACCAGTAAGGATGGACACAGACAAGGTCTATACCCCAACCCCCACCAGTAAGAGATAAATTACTACAGCTGTACAAATACAGTGATATCTGTCTTACATGTATATACAGTCTTTCAAATATGGTATCCAAAGACAGGTGGTACTTCAAATGAGGTTTTATTTAAAGGATTGATAAACCAAATGTTTTTCAGAATGTGGTCTCAAAAGACAAGTGGTCCTAATGATGAGAGTTGTCCTTCAAGACAGGTATCACTGAACCATTTATCAGTATTCTAATATCTGATCACTATAAAATTTGTAGTCAAATATTTTCGTCTTTTTTTCAATCTTTGTAATTTTTCCTTTCCTTATATAACCCTTACAATTTTTCCTGTAAATGGAACTATTTATAGTTACAATCTATCTTATCCTGTGCTGATAATGGCTGCCAATACTGTAAGTCTTGTATTAAGATGTATTTCATCTTATATTTGACCTGTATAAAGTAATCCGTGAGAATCAAGTACATTTATAAGTATAACAACCTCTGGGAATTCATATAGAATTTTCTATGAGAAATTTTTTAGGTTTGCTAATGATGGATTCTCAGAAGGATTCGGGAAGCCAATTCATAAAGTGTCAGCTACCATGATTACAATTGCCATGATGCAATATGGCTAATGATCAATAACTATTAATTTTTGGTATGATGTAAATAAAGAAACAAACAAACAAACAAAAAAAACCAAAATGAGCAAATAATCTTTTCTAGTATATATATATATATCTATATATATATATCTTAATCAAGGAAGACATTTAATCAGTTTCAAAGATCTTTTTTCCCATTATTTTGTCTGTCACAATCAAATTACAGTATTGGATTTGTCATTTCAATAATTTGTATCATGTTTTTTTTTTATGTAACCAGTCGTAATGTGTAAATGATATGAGGCAAGCGTTTTAACGTTCTTCACAGTCAATTAGAGTGTCCCCTGAGTGTGTGCCACTGACCTCAATTTATACATCCTATTGATTTTTATAATGGAAGATCTTATATCAAATATTTTTTTTTACACCGCTTTCATACTAAAATTTGTCTGTTAACATTTGTTTTAGACATATGAACTGTATCAATCAGCAAGTTCAAGGCAGTGTTTTTTAAATCAAGGTCAAGGTCATTAACTATAATTATGCTAGAACACAGAATGTTTAACTTATCAACCCCTGAACATCAATGGACTCCTCTATAAATCAATGAATTAGGTCAGTCCAAATGCATCTAAAGGGGTGAACTAGTTAAATATAAAGTACAACTTTGGAAAACCAATTTTTCTAAAATTTCCAACCATTCTTTTCCTAATACTGATTATGTTGACATTTGGTCTTGAATTTTTCATTCTTAAAAATAGCTTCTGAATAATATCATCCCTCTAAATTCCAAACACTGGACCAATTTTTGTGATGCAAACATGATAATCCATGAAAAGCAACTTCTATATACAGGTATCATGTGATATTTTGAACCCCATGATATTTTGAAATCATATATTTAACACCCCCCCCCCCCTCCAATCATGCTACACCAGAGCCTTCCCTGTATAAAAAAATTACATATCCTGTAATTCAGTTTTTTCATCAGTCAAATTCCATATAAAGGCCTATAGTGCAAAATCAGATGAGTCTAAATTCCGGTTATGTCAAAGTCAAATGGCTGGTCCCGATTATTTCAAAATTACTACATATTCATACTACTTTTATTTTGGATATCTCAAAGATTTGTCTCGAAATTTCACTTATTTCGAAGTATTTTCCTTGTCCAACATATCAAATATTTTAGAATTGTCACTGGTTATATCAAAATTACTTTCTGTATTTGAGGATTTACATTTTGTACACAAAAATCATTGTAATTAATTACTTGTTTACCTGCATAACACGGGAAAATCAACTCCTGTTAACGAATCAAGGTGATATGGGTAATTAATAATTGCTGAAAACCAATATGAATTCAGCAGTAGCTTAAGTAGGTCTATTCATTGTCCAAAAAGAAGAGAAAATATGTGAATTCAAAATTTTGGTTCCTCAACCTTCGGATAACTTGAAGCAAATGGGGACGAAGCAAATGGGATCGAGATAACGTGATTTCACTGTATTTTTAATAACAGAACATGAAAGATAAAGAAAATTTGAATTGAAAAACTGAGAAATTCAAATATAAAACCAAATATTAAAATGTGTGATATGGGGAAGCCATATTAATAGTTATATTGCGAGCCTGCTCTGGAGGTCATAAAAAAACAAATTTGATACAAGGTCATTTAAGAGAGATTTTAATCAAGTTTGATTAAATTTGGCAGAATGATTTTGGAAAAACAAATTAAGTTGTGTTAAGAGTTTGACTGCCATTGGGAATTGTATCTTAAACCTAGTAACAACTTTATTAGATATAATTTTGATTCAGGGCAATCCATAAGGAGAATTCTCTCCGTGGTAGAGTAAAATGGGAAGACATTAGCAAACTATGGTAAAAAATGTCCAAATGTAATCTTGTTTACAAACTTGTATACATGAACCAAAGACAGACAAAACTACAGTAAAACCTCATTATACTGACACCATTTGTTCAGTCCAAATTCGGCATTAAAAAGGGGTTTGGCGATAGGTTCAGAGAAACCTTAAATGAAGTTACAGGGAAATTGGAAATGTGAACTTTCAAAGATTGTGGTGTAAGGTGAGGTGACAAATGAAATGAGGGCGTTATAAAGAGGATTTATGGTATGTGTTTCCAATAGTTTTCCTGAGCATGGTCAATGTGAGCCATTTACTGTACTTCATAACTGTCATAGTGAGAATGTCTAGAGTACTTAAATCAAGTTATTAGAGGTATGAAACAAATCCCCACATATTTAGCATAAATTCTCATTAACTGTAAGCAGACGATCCCCAGTATTCACAACCTGACAACAAGTTTTCATTTTTCATACTCATGTGCAAGGCATTGCATTAGCGGGCAAATGTGGATCTCCCTGGTCATGTGGTTAAAGCATCACACTTTAGAACATAAAGTCTCGTACCTCTGGCCATCGCCTCAGCTGATTTTGTGAGGAAGATGGACAGTTTACTTGCAGAAGGCTTGTGGTCATTTCCTGGATCCATTGTAACCAGGTTCGCTCCTCCACCATTAAAAACTTTCCGCCACCACATAACTGAAAAATTGTTGAGTGTGGTGTAAAACACCATTAAAAAAGAAAGCAAGCAAATGACTGCTCCAAGAGAACATGATTTGCCTGGGGCAAAGAAATTTTAAATATCGACCTTATTAAACCAAGGGCAATGAATTTGTAAACAACTACGAGTATACTTAGCAGAAACCTTTGATAAATTTTTTGCCAAATATTGAATAAAAAACTGAATAATGCATTTTAATCATTAATTCATTTCTTTCCGTAAAAGGAAAACAATATCCACACAATCTACAGGATTATCTTGGTAGTTGGATAACTGACCTTGTCTATTATCCGTGATAACTAATAATTAACGGTTGTGTGCGTAGCAGAAAAATTAATATCTACTTCAACAAATTCCTCTAGCTTATCAAATATTGATTATGGAAGACATATGATATAGTTCACAATATTAGGATATTTCACTTTCTATCTGTATTTTCAAGTCATTGTTAGGGACGGTACCTGGGCTAAAACTATTCTGAAACCCAGCTCTATTGTCAGGACCTGTCTTAAGGCTACCACTATGGGGAAACCCAACCTGTCATCAGCACCTGTCTTAAGGCTACCACTATGGGGAAACCCAACCTGTCATCAGCACCTGTCTTAAGGCTACCACTATGGGGAAACCCAACCTGTCATCAGGACCTGTCTTAAGGCTACCACTATGGGGAAACCCAACCTGTCATCAGCACCTATCTTAAGGCTACCACTATGGGGAAACCCAACCTGTCATCAGCACCTGTCGAAAGGCTGTCACTAATATAAAACCCAGCCTGTCATCAGGACCTATCTCAATGCTACCACTATTGTGAAACACAGCCTTTTCAGGACCCATCTCAATGCTAGCACTATTGTGAAAAAGAGCCTACTATCAGGACCCATCTGAATGCTACCACTATTTTGAAACACAGCCTAATATCAGGACCCATCTGAATGCTACCACTATTTTGAAACACAGCCTAAAATCAGGACTCATCTCAATGCTACCACTATTGTGAAACATAGCCTAATATCAAGACCCATCTCAATGCTACCACTATTGTGAAAAACAGCCTATCATTAGGACCTATCTTAATGCTACCACTATTGTGAAACACAGCCTAATATCAGGATCCATCTTAATGCTAGCACTATTGTGAAACACAGCCTAATATCAGGATCCATCTTAATGCTACCACTATTGTGAAACACAGCCTAATATCAGGACCCATCTCAATGCTAGCACTATTGTGAAAAACAGCCTATCATTATGACCTATCTTAATGCTAGCACTATTGTGAAACACAGCCTAATATCAGGAACTATCTGCTACCATTATTATAAAAAACAGCCTATTATCAGGACCCATATCAATGCTACCATTATTGTGAAACACAGCCTATTATCAGAACCTGTCTCAATGCTACCACTTTGTGAAATCCAGCATTCCTTTAGGACCTGTCTAGATCTGAAGGCTACCACTATTGTCAGACCCAGCCTATCATTAGAACCTGTCTTAGTGTTGCTACAGCTTTTGTGAAATACAGCTTTTCTTAGGACCTGTCCATAAGATGCAACTAATTTGAAACCCACCTTATTATCTGAACTTGTTTGTATACTCCCACTATATTCAAACCAAGCTTATCATTGGAATATGACATCTTAAGGCCTAAAACTGTGAGGAAACCTAACCTATCCCTGGAACCTCTTAGGTTTGTCATTTTCAACCATTGAGAATGCGACCTTCAAGATCTTGTAAGCAATCAAATGGCAAAGAGATGTAAACATTTTTAACATTTTAAACAACACTGAGCAAACAAAATCCAGAATTACACAATTCCTTTATATAACCTTGGATAGCTTAAAATCACCAGGGCCCAAAGTCACCAAATTTACTCAATACTCAAGCTCAACTTTTATTTCATTATTTTGACTATAAAATTGTTTATAAAACTTTTGGATTTCAGTGATTAGGAAACATTATTATTTTTAATCATTTACATATAAATTTTTGCGTCACACTTGTGATTTTCCTTTAAGAAACGAATAAATACGTTGAGTACGGTACTCAAGATTTGAGTACATACTCAAACATTTTTTTAATATTTCTGAAGTTTTCTTCAAATGGGCAATAATTTTTATCATTACTTACAATTGTATGCCATCAATATACAAACATGTCCAATTACAGAATAAAGTTTGCATGTTTTTACCTTATAATTGCCAAAAGTTAGTTAAGCTTGAGTACTGAGTAAATTTGGTGACTTCAGGCCCAGATATTCTAGCAGAATTTGGCAGACTAACAATTTCATTTTTTATAAAATAAATTTCATCTCTTAGCCATACATTTTGTAAGTCACATTTTCATTGGATGAACATAATACCTATGGGTGGTCATCTGCACATGACCCCACAGCGAACATCAGAAAATTGGAGGAGTGAGAGATCAGTTTTTAATGTCCCTCCCTCATTGTTCATCACGGTGCATAAAATAAGGGTTTGAGTATATTTTGATCAGTCAATTACAAAATGTCAAACAAATTTATTTTTGGCATATGGAGAGCAAAATGCATAAGAATGACAAAATGAAAAGAAATCTCTCTAATATGTCCATTGCATGCTTCAGTCTCACAAATTAGAAAAAAGGAGGAAGAGATCTTGTATGCTAAAAGAGGAAGCCAATATCGCAACTTTGAAATTTATAACTTAGAAAATGAAGAAATCTATTTAGATTTGATCTGATAGGAAGTTCTTGTTATTAAGATGGGAATGTCTGGCATGCATCAAAACCATGAATAATTCCGTAAAATGGAAATTGTCGAAAATCACCTCTTTAAGAGATTTTTCAATTTCCTTCCACTGGCAAAAGCAGACATGTACATTAGTCCTTGCATATACATCTTATTCTCATTCTGACTTGTCTTTTGAATGTGCCATTCTATTCACTTTATGACTGACATCTAAACAGCTTTTTATGACAAAACTTTTTACCGTCAATAAAAAGCAATCTTATGAAAATGAAAACATCTTCAAAATCACGACAGCAGCAGAACATTGTATTTTAAAGAGCACAAATTAAATCAGATCGTAATGGAGGTTCACTGAAGTTGCTGCTTCATTAATATGTAATTCCGCAATTTACATTTTATTCAAGCTTCAAAATTCTGCAGCTTTTAAATCCATGCCAAAAATTACTTTTAATAGTTTTGAGTTGTATTTGTCATATGAAATCACTGAAACACTTATTTCAAATGGAGAAATTTATCTGTGTAAAATAAAAGTTGATGTATATACAATTTATTTATTTATTTTTTTTTATTTTGAAAATGTGTTTGATTGTTATTGTGAAGAAATATTGCTTTTCTACAGAATTTTTTAGGATGTGAGTTGACGAATTCACCGTATACAGTGAAACTTGTATATAACAACCTCCTTAGGGACACAAGAAAACCGGTCTTTATAGGGAGGTGGTCTTTATATTGAGGTTGATTTGTACACAAATGGTACTATTGAGGATAGCAAAAAATGGTCTTTGTGATCAGGTGGTCTTTAAGCACAGGTGGTCACCAAAGCAGGTTTTCCTGTAGTCCAAGTGATTAACGATGGGACAAATTGTCGACAGTTCTTTTTTGGAATTCCCTCAACTGATAGATTTATTGCTTAACATCCTAGGTACACTAGTAATAGATTTTCATTAAATATTAAGGTCAAATAATATCATAAAAGCAAAATTTTCATAAAACAAAGTTTGGTATGTTCTCATTTCAATTAAAATATTATTTCCACACATAAATTTTTAATGTAATCAGTGTGATTTTCTCCAATTTGGGGAATATACATGTATTATGCAATTAACCGGAATTTTTGGTTTAACCTATGTAATTAAAAGAAATATTTAACATGTAAGAGACAGGAAATGGTTTTGTGTTTTGAGTTCTTATGCAATAAACAGGAATATGCAATTATCAGGTATGCAAATCAGTGGAATCAACTATAGTAAGGTAGAATTAATCATTTGCAAGTGAAAAAGTGCCAAACCCCAGGTTTCTCAAACAATTTTTACAAAATATATATACAAATTTAAGAATTTTTAAGCCAATGTATTTCTCTTTTTTGTTATTGTATATCAATCTATGTAGTTAAAAAAGGAAATTTTTTTTTGAAAAAAACAAAACAAAAAACAGCTTATGTCCCTTTAATATCTATGTAAAATTTGCCTCGGGTTAAATAAGGCTCCAGTTTTATCAAGCTAACAGAATACACTGAAGCTTTAGCTAGTGGTATACAGAATGATAGACAAGAGGGCCAATGTGAGCCTTAATTATCACCTGAATGAAATAATTCAAAGATTTGGCCCCTTTTGGAGCCACTATGGGTACCAGCCCCTTCTCATTTGCAGACATTATATGGCTTCCCATGGGGATAGATTTTGCAAGGTTGGTTACAAATTGAACCATCGATTCTTCAGAAAAAATAAAAAATGTCAAGAAGTTAAATAAAAAGGTTATATTTTCTTTTTTACTTAGGAGTTTATGACCTTGATCCTAAGTTCATTTTCAACAACTTCCTCATATACCTTTGTATACAAACTGTCAATCAGTTTTGAGTTAATCCACCATAATTTGTTCAAAACTGTACCTTTTGTCCTTTGATGTGTTCGGTAGTGGCTCATTTATTTACAGATTCCATTTTCCCCTTGTGACTTGTTCATTAACAGATTCCATTGACTTAACGATCATGAGTACAAAATTTGAATTAAAGTATTACTGTAAAATCATGGAAAGTTAGTTGAGCTTGAGTACCAAGTAAATTCGTTGACTTCTAGCTCAGGATCCCTTGTCATATGTAAGACCTTGGTCCTGGTTACAGTAACTTCTGGAACTTAACCTATTGTCAGAGACTATTAAGTATATTCATAGATCTACCAAGATAAATTAATTGGCACATGTTTACATACACAATGAGTTGAAATCAAATCATAAAAACGGCACAGAAATATTAGACCTTTAGCAACATGTAATGATTCAGTACCTGGTCAAATATTTTACCTGCAACTCCTATTCCTGTAAGTCAGTACTATTTCGGTTTTCTGCCAGATCCCAAATGTGCCACTTCACCTCGGTAGAACTATGCATATATGCAGGCCTTTTTCTATAGTTTGCATGGGGCCAAATTTTGGCCTCATTCCCCAAATGCAAAATACATGTTTTTTTGCCCAATTTGAATAAAAAAAACTCCCACTATTGTGTACAGACTGTGGCTGTAATGAAAAATAGATAATTTCTGGGAGAAATGAATTGAAAAAAAAGAGATTCCATTGTGTGGGTTTACATGTGTGCTAACTATTTTCCCCAATTTAACACAAAGTCACATTTAAGTTCCCAATTGTATAGCACATGACATTTTCAATTGACAGAAAAAAGCCCTGAGATGTGTGAAATTTCTCCAAGACTGCTGTAAAACAATTTAATTTGGTGTAGTCAATATCTTCTTTCTTACAGCTGGAAGTATCTTTACAGTTTATTTTTAGCACTTTGAACGTAAGCGACCAATTGTTGAGTAAATGTATGAGAATTTGTGCTAATTTTCAATCTTCAATCTGAGAGTGTAATAAAAATTAATTTCTTTTTATGTCTTTTGTACAGAAGCCTATTAGGCTCACCTACCAAAATATTTATCTTGAGAGTGAAAATATTTTATACTTTACACATGTTTAGATATCAGACAGGTCTAGCTTATCACACTCTATTATGCGCAGCAGGCTATAATGCTTGAAATTATCACACGCTATGATGCGCAGTGGGTGATAATATATGGTAAAATCTGTATCGCATGCTATATCAACCCAAGACTCCAATATCAGCCCGAGGGCCTAAGGGTTGATATGTCATACAATACAGATTTTGTCATGTTTTGTTGTTTTTTATGATATATTTAAAATTCTACTGATATATAGACAAATATAAATATCAACGATAAAAATACAGTTTTTTAATTTCTATGCTATAATCATGACTTGCATCCCTCAATGGAAATTCCTACGCGGGAGGGTTATGGAGTATGCCTACACAAACTGTCTACACAACTTAAAATTAACCTTCCTCAAGATACATTGCTGACATAATTGGTATTTCCGTGTAAATATGTTATTAAGATATACCTGAAATAATGGTAGGCCTACACTCTAAAAATCTAAAAATACTGATAAGTAAGTGGCAGAAAAATAAGTGGCTGTAATATGAATAATTAAATATTTGTACAATAAGTATTAACAAAAATGAAAAGGACGGTATTAAAAGTTTCAGCTGAAGAAAAAAAGGGATCTCTCTCTCTCTCTCTCTCTCTCTCTCTCTCTCTATAATTATCAGATGGCTGCCACATAATTTTCTGGCGGCTGCCAGATAAAATATTTTCACTCTCAAGGAATATATTTTGGCAGGTGAGCCTAGTATGCTTCCATACTTTTGCAAGCAAATTGTCCAAAATTGATTTCTTTCTCTACAGCAATGGATAAAAATTCAAAGAAGAAAAATATATCTTGGTTAGAAATGCAAACTCCATCAAAAATAAAAATGCTCAGCGAGATCAAATGATGACAAATATCTGTCTGTTTGTCTGATGACGGGAAAATCTGTTTTATACCAAAGCAAACAAAATCAATGATCTAACCTAAATACTGCCATATTACTTCATTAAAAATTTGTGAAACTGATAGGTGTCAATTTCCATAATGAAGATTTTGTTTGCATAAAGGACAATTCGGAATGACATAATTAAGTAAATATTTGTTTGTAATATCGGTAAAGAGATCATTTTCCAGAATCAATCAAAAATCATCATTAAGCGGTTTGAAATTGGAAATCAGATATATAATAATTTATTTATAATGGTTTATCATCAGGTGGCATGGAATTCTTTGTAGATATCACCCTTTGGAGTGTCATCTAAGTTAAACTATATCAGCTGCGATTAAGTAGTACATTATATAATCTTAATTAAATTGTTGAAGCCATGATAACGTGTAATAGATAAAAATGTACTCAATTTCAACTGTATGTACATGCATAAGAGATTGAAAAATTGTGAAAGCTCAATGGTGGCATTTAGGAGATATGGGCTTCAAATGGGGGAAAACGACTATGAAAGTCGCATTAAACTGACGGTTAACTATACTCTAATTCACATGCCTTGGTGGCTCCGAGTCACCATTTGATTATTATACAAATGATTCTACTCACGCTGCATGAGAAAATTTTTTTATTCTTCACTACATACTGTCTTATGTATGACGACAAGTAGTATTGATTACTGCAATGTTAATGTTAGTCTTCATTTTCTAAAATTTAAACTTGCCCTCGTCAAGAAAAGGTTCAGAAGACTTCACGCCGCCAGGTTACCATATTTTCAGGGTTGTAAGTCGCAAATTTATATAAACCACAGTGTCAATTTTTAGCATTTTATTTAGAATTTGGTAATGTATATACCACACTGGTATTTAAACATGTAGAACGATATTTAGTAACTCAGTGTAGCGAATACATGAGTCTAATAACATGTTCTAGAACTAACAAGGCTACTACATGACAAACAATTCTTCCGTTTTTGATACATGGATTTCAGAGCATTTTGGTAGGATATTTTTGTCACATCAAAACAAACCTTTTTTCGTTCATTACCTTGTGCCTGAAAGCAAATAAACATTACCAAAATACCATTGTCAATCTATTTACGTTGAAACCAAAGTTAAAACTATAAAGAGTAGTGGAATTAAAAATTTTAAGAGTAGGCAAGGGAAATTTGAATCACTCACCTATCATACATGTATTTTCACTTTTCACAATTATCTCCCTTTGATGGAGCTGTGATCTTTCTTTCCTGTGACCTTTTCAAACTTGAATTCTCTTCACCCAAGAATGCTCTGTGTTGGTTGAAACTGGCAGAGCGGTTCTGGAGAAGAAGTCATAAAATGTTGTTAAAAGTTTTGGATAATAACAATTATGATGGACAAGGGACAACTTCTGATAAAAAAAAACTCACTTGAACCTAAAACAGACCGATGATTAAAGAACATTAGTGGGCAAGCTTGCATGCCCCATGTGTTCCCCAATCCCTCTTCCTGTAAAAAAAAATTATCAACGTTAGAAAATTTAAATTGATCTATATGGTCATAAACTGCTGTGGGAAGTTTGAAGAAAATCGAGATCTTAGCTGAGTCTGCAATCTTAATTATTTCAACATCCAAACCTCTTCAGAGGACATCTCATACAGTTAGGATCCTTGCTATAAAGATCGCCTAACTGACAGACTCAAAGTGGTCTGATTTGTGAGGTGGTCTCTTAAGTGAGGTTCTGTACTTATTAGATATTGATCAAGAGACTGAAAACTTGTATCTGTATGACGTTTAAAGAAATATTTTAAACTAAATCTCAAGTTATTGTCTAGAATTGGTACATTTTCAGTACATGTATATATATATATATATATATATATATATATATATATATATATATATATATATATCAGACATCTTGAAATAAAAAATTATTACTGGTCAACTGGACCAGTGAATAAAGGAAGTTCACTGGTCAAAGAAATTTTTTTACTGGTCTGTATATATTCACATTTGAAATGAAATGGAAAATTACAGGTCATTTGGACCAGTTATCAGATAGATTTCACCGTACTTTTGTAAAATTTACTAATTTTTCTGGTAAGACCAGTGAATTTCAAAAACTCTGTATATGGGTATTTTTAATTGTTATTGTAACCTGTCGGTAGCATGCTAGACTCTTGATCGTAAGGTTGTGAGTTCGAGTCCAGTCGGTGGCAGGGTGGTTTCCTGTCATTTGGATGAGACAGTAAAAACTGAGGACACATGTCACAGTAGGTGTCGGCACGTTAAAGAACCCTCACTGCTCAATGGCCGTAAGTGCCGAGCATAGGCCAAAATTTGAAGCCCTTCATCGGCATATGGTGATGTCTCCATATGAGTGAAATATTCTTGAGTGGGACGTTTAACAACAATAAACAAACAAGTAACCTGTAGGTTATGCTTATTCCTCTTAGCGTAACCTCTAAATGGGTTACAATGATTTTTGTTATTTTGTAGCCTGATAATTCTGGAATGAAAAATCCAATCTTACCCAAATTTCAAATGATCTGTATCTTAGTATCAATACCAGTAAACTTTGTGGGAATTTTGAAGAAAATCCCTTCATCTGTTATCAAGGTATTGTCTGGAAATAAAAACTGGGCGAACGGACAGACTGTCAAAAACTATATTTTCTTCTTGCAACAATACAGGGTATAAATAATAATACTTCATCATGTCCGAAATATTCACTTTAAATTACCATCCTCAGGATAGAAGAAGCACAAATAAGTCTCGTAGATGTGATGGTGATCATGCTTAGAACATGAATTATTTATGTAGAACATATCTGCGAAAAATATACGCATCAATCACCAGTATAATTTCATGAAAAAAAAATGACAGATATTCATTGGCTCGTGAAATTGGGCTCATTTATCATGTAGGTTTACAATATTGATGTAATGATCGCAGAACATAAAAACAAGAGAATGCAATTTCAAAGGTTTCAACAAGTGTCTGACAACTCTTCCTGAGTTCCAATGGCAATCAGAAGTGTAAGGTTATTAGTTATTAGGTTTGTTACTGACCGTCCACAGGAAAATGTTGGGTTGATCACATTTATGAAAGGCGAGGGGAAGTAACAAACCTAACAACAGTTTTTTTTTTGTTGAGGACCATATTCTCATTTTAATAAATATCTTCATTTGCCACAATACACAAAACTGTGAATCGTATCATCCATCATGGAAGTCAGTCACATGACTCTTTTTACCCAATGAAATGACAACATTTCAATCTGAGGCAAAACCAGACATAATATATTATTCATCATAAATTTATCTAAAGTAAAATGTGGAAAATTTAGTCTTTGAGGATACAAAGTGAGAGAGCGTCTTCTTGGGGAACTGGAAGAAGGAGGGTTCAGGAGGAGATGTTCTGTCCTCATAAGGAAACATTTTGCAATTTCAAACTACAATATCTGCCATTTTATGCATTTAAAATGGAATGATTGTCAATAATATCAAAGATATAATTACCATATTTCTCTGAATTATCTTGTAAAATTTGCAATCAAAATTAGAATTAATAGATACATGTATATATTTTAAAATTTTAATTCAATATACAAGTACATACCCATGCATGAATGGAACAAGATGTGTTTGCGAAACACAAATACCCCTGGTTCCAACTGTATCACAATCCAAACTATGAATATTGCAATGTCCTACATTTTGACCCTACCCAGCCCCCAGGGGCATGGATGTCAGTGAAATGTGAGCAACTTGGAAAACTAAAGATAACAGGTAAGTTTCATGAAAATTTGGCTATGGACATTGTATTTGAAATGCAGAGAATGAATTCCAAGACAAGTTTTGCATGAAAATGTTGTTCTATGTGTTTTAAGTTTGCTTTTTTTCACCAGTAATTGGTTGAGCATCATATTTTATAGACCAATTGTTTTTCGACCAATCAGAAGCCTCGGCTTGCCAGAGATGGCAATGAAACCTATATCATTGATATTGCAATCCCTTAATACCCATAAATTCCAAATTTCATAAAAATTGGACAATGTTTAAATTTTGATGACCCCCATGTCATTGAAATTGCAATCCCTTAATACCCATAAATTCAAAATTTCGTCAAAATCAGACAATGTTTAAATTTCAATCAATCAGAAACCGTGGTTTGCTGAAGACTCCATCTTTTTATGACATCACAACATACATTGTACGCATCTGGACACCCAAACCTGTAATTACATTGTATATGAAGTTTCATTACAGTCCGTCCAGTGGTTTCAGAGAAAACGTGCGGGCAAGTTTTTACCAATCAGAAGACATGGTTGGCTATAGACTCCATTTTTATGACGTCACATATGTAGTGGACATTTGCACACCAAAACCTATCATCCAAGTTTCATTAGAATCCAAGAAAACATGCGGACAAGTTCATCACGAAAGGAAAGAATAAGAAAAAGGAGAAGAAGAAACAGGTCAAACACAACATGTCTCCCAAACTTTGTTTGGGGGACATAAAAATGAAAGGGAACTAGTAATCATCACATTCTTAACATGTCTGCCAAAATTTTGGATAAATGGTATAAGGCAATTTTAAATTATTGTACGACATCTTCTGGATAGACAGACAGAGTAGAGCATGCAGCTACTAGAACTGCTCTCGCCTACAGCGACACTGGAAAAAAAATACAAAAAATATGTATACATTACCTTTTATACTTATTTGTACACATCAAATGAAATCAAAGATGGAGATTGTTTAAAAAATCCTGTTGTTCACTTACATGTCTGACATTGCTTCTTCTTCCGACCTCTCATAATCAAATAAAAAATGCATAAATTATGATATAATTTGACATACAGAAGAAATTAATTCTAATTTCTATCAACGACATTGACACAAAAAATGGCTTCCATCACTGCATGACTGTGATAAATGTGTATAACGATACAATTAAACTTGTAATCCAAACACGAGATAAAACTGGTCATCTTGATCATATTTGATCAGTTATTTCTTACTCATCAACCCCTGAAAAACAATGGACTTTTCTGTATATCAATGACTTAGACAAGTCAAAATGTTTCTTTAGGGGCAAATGAGTTAATGCCATACTTGAATAAAATCCACCACCTTGATATGGTTTTGATGTTCAATTTTCTATTTTATTATTAGTTTTAATTACATCCTGTCAATTGCGATTCACAACTGGGGGGGGAGGGGTCGCAGGTTCGAGCTTCAGCACAGGCAGCTGACTTTATCTGTCATTTGGATGAGACAGTAAAAACCTAGGTCCCTTGTCGAGCATAAGCCAAAATTTAAAGCACTTTTTATAACAAGTAATAAAACCATACCCAGAAAACCAAAAACAAAGCCAAAATGGCTGCTTAATCCTCCCCTTGGGGGGGGTTTGGGGGGGGGGGGGGGGTTTTTTTTTGTGTGTGTTTTTTTTTTTATTTTTTCCTTCTTTTAAGAAAATGACCCTAGTAAAGCTAGTTCTTACCTATGTACAATAAGGTTTTGCCTTAAATAATCAACACACATGTAATACTATGTTATTTTTTGTGAGGCAAATTTTCAAAATCAGGAGTTATCAGAAGTTGAATGAGCAATATTTTCATTAAAATTTGTATACAAAAATGTCAAGTTGCATCATAAATCATTTGCAATTTCATCTTAGAATGAATAAAAGCAACTTGGGCTTGAGTATTGTGTAAATTTGGTGACTCCAGACCTCAATTTCTTTTATTTCACTCATTTACCCCTTAAGACATATTTAGACTGGTCTAAGTCACTGATTTACAGAAGATTCCATTGTTTTCCAGGGGTTGATGAGTTAAGATCAGCAAAACTGGTTAGGACTGGATTATTTGTCAGAAGTACAAATTTGGTTAACAAGATCCAATATTTTTTTTTTACATTTGCCATTGAGCAAAATATGATATCATTGGAGTCACAGACAGTTCTTCATCATATGACCTGTATACAAAGCTTGTGGACCCCAATCTAAAAATTAATATATATTCATCTCAAGAGCATATAAAAGTTACACGTTGTCATGCCAAGGGCCCATAAATATTATGTATTTGTGTCCCCAGGGCCTATAAAAGTTAAGTCAATTGATCCACGATGTTTATTGAATTTTCCAAGCATGCAGTGTACTTGCCTGTTAAAGGATAATATGGTAAACAGTAATATTTACAAGTTGTTCATAATATCATATTATCAATGAAACCAAATTATCAGTTATTTACATAAATACAAATTACAAATGACTTGAATGTTTTAGTACAATAACTTGACCACTGGTATTACAGTGAAGCTGAAAATTTTCGCTCCTGTTTATTTTTTTGCTGTTTTCATCCCTTAAGATGAAATGGCAAATTTAAAATGGAAGCGAAATTTTCAATTCAAAAAATGAAGCACAGACAAACATGACATCCATAAGACATGATAGTGTGTAATTTTAAAGCAACTTTAAGATGGGTTACACTGGTCAGTGACCAATTCTCGCCAAGAACAAATTTTCGCCAACTGAATTTCACTGGCATGGAATGTCCAAACACATGTTTACTTTCACAAATTTTTAGTTTTTCCTTGACGAGACATTAGTATAATTACTGGTTGAAAAGGACAAATAATTTCTCTGAGAAACAGGAAAATATCAGATAAAATAAAACAAGTTGGCGAGAATTGGTAACTGACTAGTACATGTATATGTTTTCTGTCATACAAGGGCGAAAATAAGTGGGAACAAAAAATTTCATAAGAAAATTTGTAAGAAAATCTTTAGTGTGTTTCAGATGCATATTAACGTGAAAATCAAACTTCAGCTAGAAGAATTCAATTGAAAGATATGTAATCATATGAAATGAAAACATTTCTACGTTTATTTTGCTTCAAGAAAAATTTGCAAGATAGAAAAGAAGCTGTTTGTTTTTTATTTCTCCCAAATGCATGTATTGACAACATTATGACTCCACATGCCAATATTGCAAATCTAAAACTTTGGCTGTAACATACATTCATTTCAATTAAACGGTGTTTTATGCCACATTCAACAATTCTTCAGCTAATTATGGTGGTAGCCAGTTTTTAATGGTGGAGTAGAGAACCTGGTTATGATGTTGCCGGGAAGAGACTACCGAACTTGGCTGTAAACAACACAAACCAAATGTAAAACAAAATGGGAACTCTGACAGACGAACTAACGGACAGATGGTGACGTTCGTTATTCTATAAGTCATATTTGCATGGCAATCCAGCAAAAAAAAAAAAAATCTTCAGATATACAGCTAGAAACATATATTTTTGAATTTATATTTGATTTTGGAAGCATTTTTGCATCTGGCAATCAGCAAATCCAAGGAAATGTAACATTGGGGGTTTGGGGCCTAGTTGTCTGTGATGAAGTGATAAAAACTTAAACATCCGTCATTTCTGACCACCAGCTGTGTTTTTCACACCTATAGGCAACTCCAATCTGGAGCTGTCAATTTCTAGCTTCTTTCTTCATACAAGGAGTGTTACAATTTTATCAGCCACAATATAATTGAATAGAGATATAGATTAAGAGTAACTGTGTAGGGAAAACTTGATAGAAAACAATAGATCTTGGCATAATTTACACTTATTGTTCATATAAATTTCATATAACACACTAACGTCAGTGGATTTTGTTTTCCTCGTATAAATAAGTACACATAGGCCTTAATCAGATCACAATGAAGTAATGCCCCTGGGATGACCAATAAAAACACAATAGAGAGTCCACTCAAGATTCCAAAATCTAATAAACTAAATAAAAAAAAAACGGCTTAGTTCAATGACCACCACAATAGATGACATTCTTGCTTCAGCAAGCTCGGATGTCACTAGTAGCATGAATCCAATATTTGGTTACAAGGACATTTTATTGGATTAAGTGACCAAAATACTGAATAGAAATCATGACAAAAGATAAGAGAATCACAATCAAGTTGTCACAAGCAAAACTGATGAGCTTTTATTTTCAGACTTACATTAGATGTGGATAAAATTACGAGATTAGATCAAAGTTATTGTCCGAACTGACAGTGATGATTAATCCAAAATCAGATATACAGTCTGGGGACAAAAGCGAGTCCTCAAAAATTAATTTAAAGGAACATATGCTGCGTTTTCTCAGAAATTTGTGTTTCCTTGTTTACTTCTAAAAAAAATATACACAGGTATGAAAATTTTTAAATTCCTATATATTTTGTGAAAATTGCTTGAGAAAAACAGGTTTTGCATTTTTCACTTGCAGTTGACTTACTCTTTGTATATAAATACCACACTGGACCTGACCTTACTTTCACAAAATATATAGAAATATAAGATTTTTTTAGGCCTAAGTGTAGCTCTTTTTTGTTATTGTACATTAAGAACAAGTAATAAAAGAAGAACAAAATCGAAAATAGTTTTTGAGGTAAACACAGATAACGCCCCTTTAACTCTTTAAAATAAGTAAATTCGCAATTTTTCAATAACTCTTCTAGAATTTGTAGATTATCCAATTTTAATGAAACTTCATCCACAGAAAGTTGAGGTATTGATACTCATTTGGTAGAAATTTCATGGTAATCTTAATTTATTATTTCAGGAGAAATACATTATCGTAATCTTTGTAAGTGTAAAATTCTAGCAAGGTCACTTAATGTTTCTTACAAAGATAATGAATGGATTTGTGACATAATTCATAAACACCAAAATAAAACCATTAATACCTAAGTAATCATGGATATAAGTTAACAAATTATTGCCAGAATTATGCCCAGACTCCCAGGGATAAACATGACATTTTTCTTCAATTTTGAATTTCTGTACTGTTCTTTACATAGATGGTCCACAGTCCATTGTGCTCAACCATGTTCAAAGTCACAAAATTTACTCGATTCGAAAGCTCAACTACATTTTTTATGATTCCAAAATGAAACTACTGTAAATCCAGAAAAATTCATGGGACTCTAAATTCGCGATGCACAAGTTCTAAATTATTATCTAAATTCGCGATGCACAAGTTCTAAATTTATTCGTGAGAATTTCCATTTTGTTATATACTATTACCATACTTCATTACACAACAATTTCATTTTCACATGCGAAAGCTCTCGCGAAATTATGTGTACTTAAATATAATTCTCACGAATAAAACCGGACTTACAGTAACAAACAAACCAAATTTATAGGTAGAGTGCCACAAATATTAACTGTCGCTATGTAAGTATGTCAATGTAAGCATTTTAACATGTCTACCAATACATGAGGGATCAGATTCCAATCCCATCAAAAAGACTCGTGACTCTCTTTTCCTGTGTCCAATACTTGTTTCTGTGAATCCTCTATATGATCCCGTCATATTCTGATCAGACAAAAGATGCCATTGCGAGACATTAGAGTAAACCTTTCTATATATTCTGTATAGGCATTAGAAAATAAATAATACAAATTTTCATCCACAGTTTATAAAGGATGGTTTTATCAAAATTATTTTGAGTATCTATAGCCTTCATTATTCCTTTGGGGGGAGCTTATATATGTCCATCCACCAATCTATCATTTAATACTTCAATCTATCTACATTTATCTATCCATAATAACTGTCATTTCCGTATTAAGTTTATTTATGTGAGATTGAGGTTCCAGTATACACTTCATGAATCACAATCCATGATCAAACCGAGTGATAATTATCAAGGAGGGGCCGTCTTTAACAATTTTCAACATTTACGGTCAATCTCAATTTCGCAATGGAAATAGATTTCAATCAAATCATGTTAAATAAAACTTGCCGTATTTATTCCATAGAGTATAATCCTAGTACTGGAATCGGCAGGAAACATTTATATGACTCAGATCTGAATAGTTTTAAATTATCGATTTTCCAAATAACAGATGTAAGAAATTTTAAGTACTTCTATATTTATTGTTGTTTTGTTTTAAACCATGAAAAATCTATATAGATCCAACAATATATATTGGGTTCTTAAATACCATAAAAGTTTTGGGAGTGTCAAGAAATTTGGCGCCAGTCACAAGGGTAATGCAAAATAAATTTTTAAGGAAGCCATTTAAACATCATACAAATATCATTTCTCGTTTCTCTGTTTAGCTTCCGAGGATGGACTGATTTTCATATCATAAAAAAAAAAAAAAAAAAAGCACAAACATTTTGGGGAAAATATGGAACATAGCCCTAAAATAAACAATTAAAAATGAAAATATATGACACCATTTTGCAGGACAGGTGTTACACTTGTGAGATTGGATAGAATTTCAATGAATGTGTTTTCCTGCATTTGTAAAACAAGGAGCTGCACTTGCTTTCAAAGCATTCCTGCAGTTCATATCCTTTCAATGACATTTAAAAACTTGGAAATATGATGCATGCCAAGTCATATTCTAATATTACATCTAAATGTGTCTATCTCTAAATTTTTCAAACTGTAGTTGATTGTTCAAAGATTGCCGTGAGGTAACGTTAACATTTTACCTTCATTTAAAATTATGTCTAGACCTTTATTTGTAATTACAGTAAAGAGGTATAATTCCGCAGGTTGTGAATTTCTATTTTTCTCTCCTGAGATCATCATGTTTTTTTTTTAAATTCGCAAATCGAAAGTAACTTAAAGTAACATACAGACCTGCAAAGGCAGTCCGTTTTTAAAACATACACATGTATTCACTGTTTCTCAAATCCACAAATTTATCAACACTGTGAATATAGCAAATACTAGCATTAACAGTTATCTCCCCTGTATAGTACTTTTAACTCATCAACCCCTGAAAAACAATGGACTCTGCTGTAAATCAATGACTTTGACCAGTCCAAATGTGTCTTTAGGGGGTGACACGTTAAAACAATTGAACATAATTTCTTATTTTGCTCTACTGTTATTTTACATCTGAACAAGAATTTTTCACTAACATGGAGATGTCGCCAGATGAGGTGCCACACATTTTTACTGGTGCTAAGATCTTATGTCATTGCAATGACATGCCTGCTGTGACCTTGGTTTTAAGTCTCATATAAAAAAAAAAAACAAAACAAAACAAAACAAAAAAATCATGACTTTCACAATGCATGCTAAGCACTTATATTTTTGTAGTGTAAAACAATTTTTGAAATCAAATTAATAATACATCAAATTCTATGAGAATCTTTAAATAAGACAAAAAAAAAATAATATGAGTGGTTTTGGTTACACCTTAAAAAAAAAAAACAAGTTAGGTACATGTAAAGATTTTTTATAATGTCTAACAGGAAAAATAAAAATGGTCCACTCAATACATAGCATATCCCCTGACCTTGAACCACCAAAAATTCAACAAGGCCCTAAAGATCAATTGCACTTTAGATCCTTGTTAATAAGTGTATGCCAAGTCTTGTTAAAATCAATTGAACAATAATGAATGTTCACAAGAACCCAGCCTTTTGGACCTATGACGTAATTTTTAAGCTTCCGAATTTTGAATTAAAAATACTGTAACTTGGGGTCAGGGGTATAAACTAGGGACAGTTGGGTAACCAAAACCACATATTATTTTAATATGGCCTAAGCACTTTTGTGTGTAAAATATTCTGTAACCTTTCATTTAAAAATCCACAAAAGAGGAAGGAGTCAAAGACATGTGCCCATACAAGATGATTGTACATGTACTTGATTTAATTCATTCACCCCTTCAGACACATTTGGACTGGTCTAAGTCATTGATATCAAGAAGAGTCCATTGTTATTCAGAGGATGATAAGTTAATAAATGATGTAACTACTTAATGCCTTTGCCACTGTCATTGATATATATATATATATATATCATATATATATATATATATATATTTATATATATATATATATATATATATATATATATATATATATATATGACTCATGCACACACTATGTATCAAGCAATAGAAAGAGAGAATAAATATATATATATATATTTATTTATTTATATATATATACATACATATATATATATATATATGACTCATGCACACACTATGTATCAAGCAATAGAAAGAGAGAATATGTTCAAAGGGAGGCAACTTTAACTTTGACACCTGACATGTTTTACACAGAACTTTTAAAGTTTTCTTTCACAATGTTTTAAATTTTTGAAATGCCAAATGTTACATGGACAAAAATGAAACTAGTTATGACATGTTTGCTCTTACATGTATGTTCATTACAGGGCACAAAAAGTGTCATCACTTGTTTGATAAAGTTTAAAATTATACTGAGGAGGGGAAAAAACAACTAAACGGTTTTAATATTTGTTGTATTCAAGGTGTTGTTTAAATCTATGAATTTAAAAAATATTGAAGAAGTTTCAAATAATTGAAGTTGAATGGCCAGTTGGGGATTTTTATGGATAGAAAAATATGTCAATTAAAAATTTCAGTTATCTCAAATTATGGATATCTCAAAGTAAAATGGACGATCCCGTGAATTTCGAGACAAAGAAATTCCACTATATTACGGGGAGCCTTTCCAGGACCTAATATTATGTTATGCTACTCCATATTTTCAAATTCAACAAACTGTGATTGTCTCTGGGGATAGAAAAACATGAAAATTGCAACCCGTGGAATTACAGTATAAACATGCTAACAGTACAGTGGAACTTGTGTAATGAGAGACCAACTGTCAGGAAAGACCACCTGTCTTTTGAGACCAAATTTGAAAACCATTCAGTTAAATATCTTTGTAAATAAGACCAGTCTTTTGAGGGACCACCTGTCTTGAGAGACCACATTTCAGTGGCTGAGATGGTGGTCTCTCGAGATAGGTTTTACTGTACCTGCATTAGGATTTGAACCTGGATGTGCACATTATCAAAAAAGCCACGGTCAGCAGCTGTCAATAATATAAACATACATTGAACATGGAAATGTACATGTTTACAGTTATAAACATGAAACGATCATGAGAGTTACACCACAAACATTTTTCTCTTAATACCCAATGTGAAATTAAAATACTCACCACAAAATTACCATATATGCCTGACTGTTTTTTTTAAGTTTCCATTCTTTCATTATTTTTACAGTGGAAGAGATACTCTATAACTATCCATATGGGTCTTTTAACTTCCTGGAAAAAATGAAGTGCAAATTTGACAAAGTGTACATATGTACCTTTCTGCATCCCTAATTAACCCGCTCTCCTTAATCACAACATTGATAATACACAAAATACATTTCATATCACTGATATGTTTAATTTTATCTTGATGAATGATTTTAAGGTAAAATTAGATACATGTATGTAGAATTTAGATATTAGTCTCTTTTCATACAAAAACAGTTATCAGGCTAATTTGCCTTTTATTTGGAAGTGTTAAAAGACTTGGTCACAATGGCAAATCATTTTTTTTTTTTAAACATTTGGTTGAAAATTTTTATTTCAGTTGTTATGGGTTAGAATTACCCTAAAGTATGCCAGCAAAAATCAAGAACACATCGAAGTAGATTTATAAATTTTATTAATAACAACAAAATAATAACTTAATCTAAATGATAGTTTACTAATAGTAAGAATACACAATAAATTCCAATCCAAACATAATATTAAAAGAGATCCACTCAAATACACAATAAATTCCAATCCAAACATAATATTAAAAGTGATCCACTCAAATACACAATAAATTCCAATCCAAACATAATATTAAAAGTGATCCACTCAAATACACAATAAATTCCAATCCAAACATAATATTAAAAGTGATCCACTCAAATACACAATAAATTCCAATCCAAACATAATATTAAAAGTGATCCACTCAAATACACAATAAATTCCAATTAAAAGTGATCCACTCAAATACACAATAAATTCCAATCCAAACATAATATTAAAAGTGATCCACTCAAATACACAATAAATTCCAATCCAAACATAATATTAAAAGAGATCCACTCAAATACACAATAAATTTCAATCCAAACATAATATTAAAAGTGATCTGCTCAAATACACAATAAATTCCAATCCAAACATGATATTAAAAGTGATCTGCTCAAATACACAATAAATTCCAATCCAAACATAATATTAAAAGTGATCTGCTCAAATACACAATAAATTCCAATCCAAACATAATATTAAAAGAGATCCACTCAAATACACAATAAATTCCAATCCAAACATAATATTAAAAGAGATCCACTCAAATACACAATAAATTCCAATCCAAACATAATATTAAAAGTGATCCACTCAAATACACAATAAATTCCAATCCAAACATAATATTAAAAGTGATCCACTCAAATACATAATAAATTCTAATCCAAACATAATATTAAAAGTGATCTGCTCAAATACACAATAAATTCCAATCCAAACATAATATTAAAAGTGATCCACTCAAATACACAATAAATTCCAATCCAAACATAATATTAAAAGTGATCTGCTCAAATACACAATAAATTCCAATCCAAACATAATATTAAAAGTGATCTGCTCAAATACACAATAAATTCCAATCCAAACGTAATATTAAAAGAGATCCACTCAAATACACAATAAATTCCAATCCAAACATAATATTAAAAGAGATCCACTCAAATACACAATACATTCCAATCCAAACATATTATTAAAAGTGATCCTTTCGGATTCACAATAAATTCCAGTCAGTATGTAATATTGATGTGTACTATTGTCATATAACTTTAAATAAGATGTGGTCTGCTCTCGTATAACTTGATCTTATTCTCAGATACTCTCCCTTGTACTTAGCTCTTCTAAACGTAATCTGTTCGGACATCTGATGTCTACCAGTATATATACCCTAGTACAGTTCTAGAAAACACTAGATCAGAAATAATCAAGAAATGACCTTTCTAGTACATTCATGTTTACAAAGGAAAACCCCTAGGGCTATATATAGTAACATGATAACATAATTACAAAGATCTTGAAACAAAACAATAACAACTAATATTCCAGAAAGGTCCAGATGCTCCAAGTTCAACCAGCACTAATAACAAGTAAACAAACACCCATCAACCCTCATAACACAGTCTAATTAATAAAGAACACTTCCTGAAACTGACAATGTGAATGATATATTAAAAAATAAGATGTAATATCTGATATCAAAAGAAAGAAATTAGTAAGGAATTTATATTTTTTACAGAGTGTTTAAATGTTTAATTCAGACTTTTTCCCCCACTTGACATTAAAAATTTGCCATTCTTCCCAATTGTAAGGGACCAGGCCCCAAATCTCAGGTTGTCCGAGAATTTGACACGGATCTGAAGAGTCATTTCTTTATGCATCAATATCATGATGACATCTGTTTGAAATTTCCTAGGTAGAAGACACTTTTTCATAATTCATTTTGTAACTTTTTTTAAAAAGTGTTTTACGCCACACTCAACAAATTTTTCAGTTATATGGTGGCGGCCAGTTTTTAATGGTGGACTAGAGAACCCGGTTACAAAGTATCCAGGAAGTGACCAACAGCCATTTGCAAGTGAACTGGCAAACTTTCTCACAAAAATCAGCTTAGGTTCCAGCGGGTCTCCAACCTGCCCTGACCAAAAGTAGAGACTTCATGGTTCAAAGTGTGATGCTTTAACCACTCAGCCACGGAGGCCCCAACTTTTTCAAAAACAGACGCCATAGCTCAATTGGTAGAGCACTAGATCTTAAACAAGAAAGTCCCAAGTTTGATCCCTGATCAAGCCAGATTTTTCAGAAGTGTTTTTTTTATCTCATGTCCCCACTGGGCCCCTTTCCCCCTCTATGTCTAGTTGAAAGTTAACTCATTCACCCCTAAAGGCACATTTGGACTGGTCTAAGTCATTGATTTACAAAAGAGTCCATTGTTTTTCAAGGGCTGATGAGATAAAAGGTTCTACATATACAAAGGCTGTGTACATTGTAGTTTGATTCCATCAACATCATGTATACTCCGATTAACACTTAACTTAAGATGGTGACCGCAATAACATTTTGATTATCATATAAATGACATTACTGATTTTTCGATTATGACAAGCTGCAAATTGAAAATGTTTTGTTCCTCAGCGGATGCTCTCTTACATGTATGCATGGTGACAAGTAGGAATGATTACTCTAGTCAGTGTAATTTCAATGTTATGCTTTATTACCTAAAATTAAACTTGTCCGGGTCAAGAAAGGGTTCATAAGACTCCATCCCACCAGGTTATAAGGATTTCACAAGTATAAATGCATCATAAACATGATTAAGGACATTTGAAATATGGACCACTCAAGAGGAATACAAAAACACATGCTAGACATCCCTCTTTCCCCTGAAGGGACAAGTGGAATGGGCTTTAACTCATCACCCCCTGTAAAACAATGAACTCTTCTGCAAGACAATGTCTTACATCAGTCCAAATGTGTCAATAGGGGTGAATGAGTTTAGAAGTCATTCCATTCATTAAATCAAGTCAACATACCATCATGTTTTCACATATGAATTTACCTGCCATAAACAACTACAAAAATATGACATGCAAACAGCAATTAGGCAGCGTTGAACATTGAGCTCTGTAGGCTAAAATACACAGATGTTGATTTTTCTTCAACTGTTATTAATTCATACACTCCTAGACACACTTGGACTAGTCTAAGTCATTCAGATTTACAGCAGAGTCCATTGTGTTTCAGGGGTTGATGAGTTAAATATTAGCTAGAAATTGAAATTTGTTATTCCTTAGTTCACTTAAAAATCCTGAATCTCTTTTACATACACATAGAAGGGTTTTTAGCAAACATTGATTTTATTTCTTCAAATAAGAAACACATGTCTGTTATTCAAACATACAGGCATTTTTTGTGCTACAAAATAAAAATTGTAACTACATTATGGTTATATATTCCATATGACAACAAAAATGATATATGAAATATCGAAATGTACATTGAGGAGAATTTTTTGGTAACCATATTAGATTACATAATGCTTGCTTCAAATTATATAAATTATAACAGTCACGAAGGAAATTACATATGAAAATTTACTGTTATTTTCTACATCTTCTACAAAGTAGACGTAGTTGGATTTTTTAGCATACAAGATGATCAGTTTAAGATTGAAAAGAAATTGAATTTATGAAAAAACTGCAAAAATGACAAATATAAGTGTTATCTACTTTACAACAAAACTGTAACCATGGCCACAACTACATAATTAAACTAGAAGCTCCCAGGAACCTGTATAGCTCACCTATACTGACCAACTTTAGTTTCAATTTAAAAAGCCGTTTCAGATGTGTTTCCTATAGGATCCAATGTTAAACTACATTACCCATTGGAAGCCTTCTTGGATGGGATTTGGACCTGCTGAACGCAATTTTTACAGGAGACGAACCAAAAACTATTGTGACTAAGTTTGGTTCCAACTGGCCCGGTGGTTTCAGAGGTCGAGAAGATTTTTGAATGTGTTTCCCATTGGGTTCAATGTTAAACCATGTTTTGCCATGGTGGCCATGTTTTTATGGTGCATCAGAAAAATTTTAGCAATCTTACTATAGGACCTTAAATGCATCATTCCTGTAAAGTTTCGTTCAACTTAGTTCAGTAGTTTTAGAGATGATCAAATTATGTTTTTCTCATTATAGGTCCAATGTTAAACTATGGTATGTCTTGCACTGGCAGCCATGTTTTTGACTGATCAGAAAAAATTTAGCAATCTTGGTAAAGGGCCTTCCGTATATAATTCCTGTAAACTTTGGCTCAATTGACTCCAGTACTTTCAGAGGACATAATCAAAATATGTTTTTCCCGTAGGGTTCAATGTTAAACTATGTACTGCACTGGCGGCCATGTTTTTTGGTGGATCGGAAAAAATTTGGGCAATCGCAGTAAAGGATCTTCCATACATCATTTCTGTCAAGTTTGGTTCAATTTACTCCAGTAGTTTCAGAGGAGTTGATCAAAATATGCTTTTCCCCTTAGGGTCGAATGCTAAACTATGTCCTGCACTGGCAACCCTGTTTTCTGGGAAAACTGAATAATTTGGGAAATCTTAGTAAAGGACCTTCCATATATCATTCCTGTAAAGATTAGTTTTACTGATCACAATTGCAATTTATACTTTTTAATTTATATAGCTAACTATTACAGTTTTGGAGAGACATGTCATAGTCAAAAACTATGAAAATCGCTAAAATTCGACATTTCTGGGGCCATCACTCAAACACAGTATATTAAATTCTTCTGAAATTTTCAGAGCAGGTAGATCTTGTCTTGCTGATCATTTTTGGCCCGGTAGTTTTGACACATTTTGTATCATCTTAGTAACAAGAGGCTCAAAGGGCCCTAACGGTCACACGAGGGAAATGTATACTGTATGTGTATTTAAATTTTAAAAATCATATCACATTAAACAACAATGGTAGTCATAGCAAGTGAAGTTAATAACATAACAATGACAAGTTCCGAGATTGGGTAGCTTAGTTGGTAGAATTTTTTTTGCATAACCTAGGGCTAGGCATTTGGAAATCCAGAACTTTTTCCCAAAGCCTAAAACTTAATAGTACACCTTTTCCACAACAACAAAACAACAACAAAGGAATAAAAATATACAAAACATCCCAGAGGAATCCACTAAAAAGGGAAATAAGTCCCATAAGGGTCAACCCAGCAATTTCCGCCCTGTGAACTCTTTTGTACATGAAGATGTTTGTGTGCTGAACATTTTTGCTTCTGTCCTTTTCACTTTATCTATTATACTTTTCAAAATAATAGGATAAAACTGCCCAAAACATGAGAAATCCACTAAAAAGGGGAAATAAGTCCCATAAGGGTCAACCCAGCAATTTCCGCCCTGTGAACTCTTTTGTACATGAAGATGTTTGTGTGCTGAACATTTTTGCTTCTGTCCTTTTCACTTTATCTATTATACTTTTCAAAATAATAGGATAAAACTGCCCAAAACATGAGAAATCCACTAAAAAGGGGAAATAAGTCCCATAAGGATCAACACTGCAATTTTGGCCCTGTTGGCTATTTTGTAGTTCTTTGTGATCTGAACATCTTTGCAAATTCAATTTCTCTCTATCCATTTAACTTTTTAAGATGATAGTACAAAACTGTTCAAAACATGAGAAATTCACTAAAAAGGGGAAATAACACTCATAAGGGTTGACCTGGCAGTTTCGGCTCTGTAGAGTTTTTTGTAGATCTTTGCATGCTGAACATTTTTGCTTCTTTCACTTTCTCTCTATCTATTATACTTTTCAAGATAATAGGACAAACAATCCAAAACATAAAAAATCCACTTAGAAGGAGAAAATAACTCCCACAAGGGTCGACCCGGCAATTTTGGCCCTATTGACGTTTTTGTAAATCTGAACATTTTTTATTCTT
Organism: Atrina japonica; assembly: GCA_030159075.1. NCBI lineage: Eukaryota > Metazoa > Mollusca > Bivalvia > Pterioida > Pinnidae > Atrina > Atrina japonica. Next base: position 121,762 of record BROG01000713.1, on the reverse strand, counting down.
TCACTTTCACTCGCTCTATCATACATTTTAAGATGATGTCAAAAAACAGCCCAAAACATGAAAAATCCACTTAAGAGGGGAAAAAACTCACATAAGGGTCAACCTAACAATTTCCACCAAAATAAAATATTGGTAGATTTTTGCAAGCTGCTCATTTTCAGGTAACAGTTTTGTTCTAGCTGTAATAATTTTGGAGATACATATATTAATTTTAAAAAATATCGACAAACCCATTTATTCTATATTTAGCCATGGCAGCCATGTTTGGTCCTAGCCCCTTTTCATCCACGAAATCTATGTGGTTATACTTCCTGTCAAGTTTGGTTCAAATTGGCCCAATGGTTCTGGAGATGTAGTCAAAATTGTCCAAAATTTGCAAAAGAAAAAATTTATATTTTCCATCTAAATAGGGTCTGTGACCTTGACCTTTGTCCCTATGACCTTGAAAATTTGTCAAAATGATCTTTAAATAATTCCTAACAACTTTCTTATATATCTTTGCATACAAAAAGTCAATCAGTTTTGAGTTATTAAACAATGTTATACAATTGTACCCTGCATTACTGAAGCACCCCCTATTGGCTTGTTTATCGACAGATTTCATTTTTGTTTGCAAACTTTGTACCGTAGATATTGATTAAACAATCATGCATACAAGATGTAACAAGTTTTGGTCCTTTTTGGGGCTCCTAGACCCTTTTCATTCCCAAATTTTATGTGGCTTTACATGGGGCTGCTATATGCCAAGTTTGGTTAAAATTGGCCCATTGGTTCTTGAGAAGACAGAAGACAAAAGACAGCTCAGCTGACCTAAATATAGTGAAAAAAAAAATCTCAAAATTATTCAAAATCAACACTTCAGGTGCAGACTCAATTTATTTGCCAAAAACTGTAGTTTCACCCCTAAGTTCCATTTATAGCTTTGGCAGCCGTGTTAAATGGTCGACAAGCATATCAGATACAATTTTGTTCCTAGACACCCCAAGGATATGCGAGGCCAAGTTTGGTTCCATATGGTGGTTTCAGAGGAGAAGATTTTTTCAAAAGACAAATTTAAATTTCAGGTAAAAGCTTAAAATCACATTGGAAGGATATTGATCAATTGTTCCTTCTTGTTATCATAACACACAGTTATCCAGATGAGTCGGAGATGGTAATAAAACACTTTTACTGTGAAGCCCGTCATAACCAAATAGTGAGTAGAATCAACAGTATGTTAATCAAAAGGATACATGTACTTTGTCTCATCGGGTTCTGTGAAACAGACAATATCACCCATATTTCATATTTACAGGACTTGCGCTATTTTGTTTCATTCGGTTCAAATACAGCTGTGTACAATCAAGATGTTATTTATAGTCTATTTACAAGACTATGTACAACATAAGTATAGTACATGTAATCCTTATTCATAAAGAGGTTTATTAACTATACAGAAGTCACGAAAGGTTATGTTTGAAAGGATCTTATAGACATGACTTTTAATGCAATTTTGACTATATGACTATTTAAGTATGTTATAAATATAAAAACTTCAAATACCAAAGTATAAATCAATAGAATTTCCAGGACATAGATACAAATCCGGTAAAAATGGACAAACACGGACCTCTTGAATCCAAGAGGTGGGATCAGGTGCCATGGAGGAGTAAGCATCCCCTGTCAACCGGTCACAACCGCCGTAAGTTCCAAAGAAATATGTGAGGAGTGTATCCTCGTCACAATTAGTACAGACGTTTGAACAACCGCCAACGAAAAGGCAACTCAACATTTCACTTAGTGAAACAGGGTAGTTGCAAACAAGACTATCATACCGACCGTAAAATTTGCGGAACGTTGACATTAAAAGCGGTTTTCGATATCCATGTGTCAATAATTTGTCAGCGAGTAGTTTACCTCTGTATATGAAATCTTCATATGTTGTACATGTACATGCCTGGCATATCGGATCATTTGTGAATTATAAACTCCATATGCTGGTGACTGAGGGATATTACTACTTAAATGTGGAAAATTTATGATGGGAAAGCCGAAATTGTCGCGTTTGTCGTATAGCTTAGTTGCTAATTTCCCGTCTGTGTTTATATTAAGTAAAATGTCTGATATATCTAAAGTATGAATCGCTAACTTTTTCTTCGTATTGTGTGTGCTTGATTCTGTTGTATCTTTAATTTCTAGTTCGCTGGGATACCATATCTCATTGACATATGTATGAAAATTGTCCATTATTAATTGATTTTCTGTGTAAAAACGTTCGTCGATATATCTAAATGTCAAATTAAAAGACATCGCTAACTTTTTCTTCTTTTTATTCAGCAGTTTCTGAATGAAGTCTTGCGTTTGAGTCCACTACGCCAGTAGTAAACTTTGACAAAACCCGCGAAATAACCTTTGCGTCTCCAAAACAAAAGAGTATCTTTTCTTTCGGAATGACTTAGAGTTTTCATTATATCCACTCCTACTATCGATAACTCTTATGACTCTTCCTTGAAGGTAATCGAACCGTTGCTTGTTTACGGTCATGGCGGATATTCAAACCAGTAACAGGGGAAAGCGTGACTAGTAACAGCAAACAATGAAGAAGTTCTTTAAAAATATCGGCAAGAAATCGTCAAGCAGTAAAGTAACTTTAGATTCATCATCTATTGGAGCCACTGCTTCTTCGGACGGCCCAGTTGTGGGATATGACATTCGTGAAAAGGACCTTCCAAAACTTCATAAAGCTGCTTGGACGGGGGATTTAGCCAAAGTTCTTCAACTCGTGAAAAAAGATGCCAGCGCATTGGATAAAGAAAACAGGTGATTTAAAAATAAAATATATGCATTTTTATTGTTTTGCAATTACAATCAAACCTAACGAGTAACGTAAGGGATTTTTATACGCAGGTCGGATGTCATTCAAAACAGGTGTTACTTATCCATTTCAAACAAGACTTGACATGAAGATTGGCATATTTTATGTCAACAATACAGACGAAGGAGTAGGAGTGTTATTATTCCGTGCATACAGAGATGTTTCATATTTATCATTTTTATTAGATAACAAATGTGATGTGAAATTGAAGCTTTTTTTTAAAAAAATAATATCCAAACAAAATTATAGGCTAACAAGACATGTTTCAGTATAACATAGGCCTACCATTCAAAGCTCAGGTCAATATAAATATCTAAGTTTAAATATCAAAATGGAAAGTAGGTTTTACCAATAAACAATACTATGTATTTCTATTTTCAAAATTTAAAATTGTATCATAGACATTTGTTACAATTTATTCTGGAATATTTTGACAAACAGGTGAAATATGATTCTACTTTTACTTTATATAAACAATATTTGAATGAAGTACGATGTTTTTTTTTTGTAATTGTGCGCACCTAAGACGAATTTGGTCAAACAGTCACTATAAATATACATTTTGAATTGATTCAAAACATTGATTTAATACATCAAATATCAGGGAAAACAGTAACAATAACAAAACATTTTATTCAGTAATTAATAAACCTTAGCAAGATCGAAAATAGACTCACCCCTGTGTTCAGTGAGTGTTCACCATCTTGTTGTAATTGTGCGCATGCTCAACTATAGGTCTTTCCTCGTCTCTATTTTTTCATCATGTTTGTGTGTTAAGTATTGTTTAGACAGTTTATGTGCTTTACGAAGCGCTCAATCATAGGTTGGGAGATTTTTTTATTGTGATTGACAGTGGGTGAAGTTCATCTTGCCGACGTGTGCCTCTGTTGGCATCAAGTGATAATATATATTGTGGGAATTTGGGGGCATTGGCTTAAATTTATTAATTTTAGCATAAAAATACTTACTTTCAACTGCTTTCAAAAGGATTTACTTTTTTGACCCATGAATACACAAACTCTTAACTTTATTGAAAGCTTGGATGATGCTTTGTTTACGGAAATGACATAATTTGTAGAGCACGCACAATTAAAACATGCGCACAATTACAACAAGCGGCTGTATAGCACTAACTGGAAAATTAATTTCTTAACCATATGGCTATATACAGTACTTATTAAGCTACATATACCAAAATGATCATCTAACTTGGTTTAAATTTTACATACATGTACATGTAGCATGTTGGTCCTGACATCACAAAAATTAAATTAACTCAGTAGTTATACTCGAGCTAAACGATGGTATACTATACTGGTCAGTGATCAATTCTCGCCAACTCTTTTCATTTAACATAGAAAATAGAGAGTGTCCCTATTTTTGGGAAGACTTGGCAAGTATGCAAACAATTTTGTTCAAATGAGCAATAATTTTCATCATTATTTAAAATTGTACATGTATGCCATAAATATAATAACATATCTAGTTGCCTCATAAATAATGTGTGCTTTTACCTTTAAATCATGAAAAGTTAGTTGAGCTTGCATATATATTACATTTGGGTACTGAGAAAATTTGGTGACTTGATCGGGCCCAGACCTCTATATTTGTGCTACCGGGTATTTCTGTCAGTAGCCATAATTGATATACCAGTATTTCAATGTTTACATGTACCGTTACTTCTTTTCTGCTATTGTCCGATTCACATAAGATGGCGGGATGGAATAACCTTTTGATTATCATATGGATGATTCTAGATCTACTAATGTTTCGGTTATGACAAGCTGCACGGGAAAAACATTTTATCTCTCACTGGATACCATCATATGTTTGAGGACAAGTAGAAACGATTACTCGAGTCAGTGTTATTTTAATGTTATGCTTTATTATCTACAAATGTAAAATTTAAACTCATCCAGGTTAAGAAAGGGTTCACAAGACTCCGTCCGGCCAGGTTATATGGATTTTATTATACTTTCTCATTTTTACCTTTTGCTCAGAGAAATATAGAAACCCTATACATGGCAAGCATAATGCAGGTACATATAAACTTAATGTTATACATACACCTGTATAATTTAGATATTTACATTTCATAATTCTGTCTCAAAAATCATGTTCACTTCCAACATTTCATTCAAGATTGTTCAAAGGTTTATGTAAAACCTTACAGCTTAATAAAAAGATTTTTAGTAATTACAGATTCATATCATTCTTATTAAATTTAAAGTGAAGAGTTTGGTAAAAATGGGAGTTAGAATTCCCTACTTCAGTTGTGAATGTCCTTTTTATTTATTTATCATTTTTAAATATTTGTACATACACTGTTACCGGTACTATATATGGATGAATACATTCATATTGTGCATCAAGTGTGTATCAAATATATATTGTAGCAAGTATATTATCCAGCATAATATATATATACATGTATATTTGCCAAAGTACAAGTAAATTTGGTTTCAAATTCTGCAAATGAACCTTTTAATTACATATACAATGTATAATGTATGTAGCTACACCTATGTTTTATCCCAAACTGAAAAGTTATATCACTTCCTGATCATGTCTGAAGATTCATGTTAATTGTAAAGATACAAGGTTGTCTGGGTGTGTAGTTTCAGATTGACAGCAATGGTTTTGTTATTTAAACATGTACATGTTCACCTATTTTCTGGCATTTTCAATCAGTACAATTGAACTTCGAGCTCATTTTCGAGATTCGAGTACTTAAAATTACATAATCAGGTTTTTGGATCCAAATTTTTCATGTGCTGCTTTAACTTATTTCCGGAATGTGTCTTTGCGTTGGTCAAGAAATCAATGCAGTTATACCTAAAGACCGGATTATTGTCACTAGTTTTTCTTATGTCAGAATCGAATTGAAATTAACGTCCATTGTCTGAACACTACAATGTATACCGGACATGGAAGATTATGACATTTTGATTTATTGTATGACATCGAGCATCAGCTCTGTTGATGAACTATGTAAACAACGTAAAGCGGAAGTACATGTAGCAAGAGCTAATAGTCATGTGATACATGTAGCAGCATGAAAAATCTACATGTAGAATAATAACGGACAAGTCAAGAACTGGAGAATCCCTTATTGCTGACTTTCATTACTCTATCTGATAATGAGATATATCAGGAAAAAAATGTTCATGCAATAATTGTGTGCCTACATGTATTTCACTTCTGTTGAAAAAAATGCTTGCTTCTACATACAAACAAATTGTCATTGAACTTATCTACATGTAGTACATGTACATTGTACATATGTATTTAACAGTTTGTTTAACTGAAATCAGTTACTTTGAAAAATCAGTTTCAACTGACTTGAATATCATTGGATATGTATCGAGTTCTGATTGACAACCAGCATTGTACAGTGTACATTTCTACACGTACAGTGAAACTTGTATATAAAGACCCCCTCAGGGACACAAAATAAGAGGTGGTCTTTATATAGAGGTTAATTTGTACACAAATGGTACCATTGGGGACAGCAAAAAGTCTTTATGACTAGGTGGTCTTTATACACAGGTGGTCACTATAGCAGGTTTTACTGTACATGTACATGTATATATATTTGTACTACAGTGGAACCTGTCTGGAAAGACCACTCTCATGATAGAGCACCTGTCTTTTGAGACCACATTCTGAAAACAACTTGGTTAAGTATTCATTTGGATAAATTTAAACCTCTGTTGATCATGAGAGTCCACCTCTCCTGAGAGACAACATTTCAGTGACAGGTTGGTGTAGTCTTTCAAGACAGGTTCCACTCTGCGTACTTTCATGTCCATTATTGTAATTTGTATGAAGATGCCACATTGGATGAATTGATTTGATTTAACAAGTGGCATGACAAACTGCTGAAATCTCATGCCACTCATCCCTGTCAGACAGGGAGAGAGATGTCTAAGAATGTGTATTTGTGAATTTTGTGTTCTCAATGAATAACCTGACAACGAAATCAAATTGCACAACTTAGACCCTCTGATAATACTGTAAATCCGGTATTATTTGTGAGAATTTTATTTACGGGTAATTTCGCGAGAGCTCTTGCTCGCAAAAATAAAATTATCGCGTAATGAAAATGATAATAGTGTAACAAAAAGGGCATTCAAAATCGGGCTAGAAAATATCATCTCAGGAATAATTTTAGAAATTGTGTCTCGCAAAAATAAAGTCTCACGAAACTATTGGGGAAAGTATTCAATTCAGAGACCTAGAGAACTCCACAATACATGTACATGTAATACAGGGATAGTCCACATTCTTTTCGGAATGGGGCCCGGGCCTTTTAAATTGGGAATTTTAACAACATTTTATTGAAATTGGGAAAATCTAAAAATGCACAAAACTGTTTGAAAATACAAGAATCTCTTCAAATTCATTGTCATTTGACGTCAGTTGGGAAATTTCAACTGCAAATTAAGAGAGAAAAAACTCCATACAATGTATTAACCCATTTATGTTGTACACCTGAAGACACATTTGGACTGGTCTAAGTCATTGATTTACAGAAATGCATTATTTTTCAGGGACTGGTGAGTTAAAAGTCACAGTTTTTTGTTTTCTTTTTGTACAGAACTGCCCTTCATCTTGCTTGTGTTAGAGGTCATGCACAAATTGTACAGGAATTACTACAGTGGCATGCCAAAAGTAACATTGGAGACAATCAGGCCAGAACACCACTGTTGAAGGTATTTATAATGTTTTTTTTTTACATACAGGTACATGTACATAATGATTATGCATTGTGTATGTATAGTGTAATACAAAATTAAATCATGTCATCATATATAAGTACAAATGTAGATTATTTTGTAAAATTTACATACATGTAATATTTATTAAAAAGAGCACTTACACACTTTTACTGGAAATGCAGCCAGTACAGATGAGAAATACATTGGCTCAGCCAATCATTTACATGTAGATACTTGCCAGTGGACCAGTGCTAATTTCGAACCCTGCATACAATGTACAATGTAGGAAAGAATCATTCTGTGGCTGACCAAGGAAAAAAAAAAAGATAGAAAAGATAGAATCAAGAAATTTGTGATATGCTTTTATTTTGATATTCATTTTTGTGAATCCTGCAATATGATTCTAGTACACATGTACCTCTTCTTTGGTATGAAAATTTGTAAAAAGAATTATGAGGCTGCATATACAATGTACATGTAGCATAGAAAAACCCTAGACCTGAAATTGTTAATTAGTATTTGAGAGATGCAAGGATATTATGTTTAACTTAATTTACCCTTTTCTTTTCATAATATTACATTGTGTAACTTTTGTACACTTCAGCATAGAAAGTCCTAGACATATGGAAATCATGCATTACATTGTAGATACATGTGTTACATGAACATGTACAAATGTACCAGTAGTTTCTCTTCATTATTGCCAGTTGTAGGTACATATACATATCCATGGATACCGTTAAATGTAAATCATTATTCTGATTAATTGAATTGATCTGAGCAAATCCCAGTACATGTACATATGTATATAATCAAAATTAACATGAATACATATACTGTATGTGTATATTGTTAAAAAATCTGCAAATGGAAATTCCTTGTACATGTAGCTCTTTTGTAGAATTATATTAGAGCCATTTTATTCAGACTGACGATAAGTGCAGGACCATGGGACAAAAGGTCTTTCAATCTCTGATAATTAAGCAACTTGCTTATAAATCATAATCACCATTACTATTACAATGCACACTGTTTGTATTGATGGCTAGATAATGATGCCTTCTATCAGCCAATAAGAACCAGAATGGATTGTACATGAACATGTAGAAATAGATAAACTCATCAGTCCTTTTGGTCACATTTAGACTCACCCAAATCAGTAACTATAAAGTCTTTTGTCATATTTCAGGGGCAGAACTGAAGTCTGAATGTAAAATCATTTTGAAATTTGGATTCTAAATTATACACTCCTGAATTCTGACCTTGGACTCTACCATTCATTGAAATGAATGAGTCCAAATATGGCTACAGGGGTCAATAGAACTATTATCGTGATTGAGATTAGCATCAAATTTTCGGTGAATTTTGTCGATATCATTTCGTTAATATCATGATATTCCACAGAATTAAGTTCAGTAGTATTCTTGCTCACTATGCCAATTAAGCAGTGTTTGTTTGTTCTTTATTTCATGCATACAATTTAACATTCCCTCAGTATAATTAATGTAAAAAAAAAATATTTTTGAGGAGTTTCACAACAATGGTTGTGATTTGTATTTGGAGTCAATGATATTGCCATGCTTGAATGTTTTCAATATCGTGGTTTATTGCGATGACGATATATGATAACATTGGGGTCAGTGAGTGAAATTGAGTATATTTTATTAGTAAACTAAAAGTTTGCTGACTTTTGACCTTATCTGTTTGTTATATTAGCTCACCTGACCCAAAGGGCCAACTGAGCTACATGTATTGGATCTAATGCCCATCAAGTTGTCCAATGTCCATGTAAATGACTTCCTTTCAAGAACCAATTTACAGATTTCAACTAAATTGGGCAGGAACTTGCTCTTTTGAAGGGGCTTTAAGTTTTTGAATGAACAGTGTCAAGGCCATGGAGTCAAAGGTCAAGGCCACTGGCGCCAAAGTAAATAGAAGTTGCGAACATGTATTTGCATATCTTGACATGATAAATATTTGAGTGATAAATATAAGAGTTGGATCAGATATAGCTAAGGTGGGGATGGTCTCCCATTACAGGTTTCACTGTATCTATTTATCACGTCGGACACCTGTTCATGATATCCTTGTCACATGATTAATTTTACCATATGTTACAGCTTTCCACCTTTTTGCCTTGTATTTATTACATGTAATTAGGGTTTTAGCATGTGTGTTGCCCAGATTCTTTATTTATTTGGACTTCAATTCCAAAGACAAAAATCACAACTATTGTGGTAAGAGATTTCAGGTATTAACTGTTACCAACACGTTAAATCTTGTCCACCTGTGGTAGATAAATATTTTACTTAAATTTAAAGAATGGAAATCTTTAATATATATACATGTACATGTATATATATATATATATATATATATACATATATACATGTATGTACAGTGGATTGGAATTTTTCATTTCATTAAACCCAAGATAATGCATGTGTCTTGTTTTTAGGGTGTTTTACATCACACTCAACAATTGTTACATGTGGTTACATAATTATTTGAATTTTGACTGGTGCTTTATGTGACACTCAACAATTTGTCAGTTACATGAATATGGTGGTGGACAGTATTTAATGGTACTAGAGGAGAGAATCTGGTTATAATGTACCCAGGAGACCATCGCTCTTCCGCAAATAAACCAGCAAACTTTCTCATAAAAATCAGCTTAGGTTCCAGTGGGGCTCGAGCCTGCGCTGACACATCTTCCCAAGTCAAGTTTTTCTGATCCACGTTGTTCCTCAAACACCTTAACAGATTACATATTTGGGGGTCACTAAGATTGACCCAACACTGACCCCTGACTTTAGCCAATGAAAAAACTCATGGCATAGCCTGCACATCACCATTATTCTGTGTTTACGTACTTTGCCCTCTAGTGGTAGATGCATGATTGATTGTTAGACTCAGTCTGGCTGGTTTATCAAATGGTTCCTGAAGCCAATGAAAATCGACGCCAGCAAGTCGCAATATCAGGCCAAATCTGTTAAGGTGTGTGAGTAACGGAATGGATGGGAAAACCTTGACCTGGACAGATGGCGCTGACCATAAGTAAGAGACTTCATGCTTCAAAGCGTGATGCTCTACCCACCCAGTCAAGGAGGTCCCCATAATATACATGTTATGTTGGCAGTCAGTGTTTGATGTTGAATTGTATCCGAAAAAAGACCTCTGGCAAACTACTGTACCCCATAAATTTGGTATATCGGTAGATTCCAACTTTTATAAGACATGGAAATTTGATTTTTTTTTTCAGAGCTAACAAATCATTTAGGGAAATTTGAAAATTGTGAAAAATGAAAATTTAGAAACTTTATGGAAAAATGAAATTATGACTCTACATTTGTATGCAGGTGTATAAAAACCCACGGCTTTATTTGTTGGTGAAAAAATGTTATTTGCAAAAAAAAAAAACTTTAGAAGGATGAATTGTACAGCAGTAGGGGAATGGTTGTTGGTGAAATATGGTGGTATTGGTCAAGAAAAATTTTAAAAGTTAGTGAATGAAAATAGGGATTTGTATTTTTGCCAAATTGGTCATAACATTGACATGGCAACGGTCATAGAGGTCCTTAATACAAAATATATATACATGTAGACCTATTAGAATTACTACTACATGTACATGTGTAATTACAAGCTAGCTACATAGTGTTGATGTGCTTGATTAGATTACCTACATGTCAATGCTAGGCTTTAATGATTTAGGCTAAATCTAGCTAGAAGGCAATTTTTCCTGTGAAATTTTCATTTTGAGCCAATACCTGTAGTCCACTGATATAAGATATATGGTATGGTTTATTAACGTAATTACCTGTCAGATCCTACCTGTTACATGTTCCTGAAGGTGTACGACTATACCATATGTCAGTTAGTTAATTCTTTGAGTTTTACATGCTAGTTATGAATAATTTATTACTCCACAGTTGAAATTGGAAATTAAAGCCAGATTCGCCTTTTCTGTGTTGTAATATTATATTGATTTTCTAGTATCTTCTCAGATTAAGTACAAAAGTAAATTACTGAGATACAAGTTAGACCTTTGTGGAAAATTATAAATTGCCCTCTTCTCTTCAATTTTGTCCAACGTGATAATGAAAGATCTGTCTTACGTGTTTAGTTCAGAAGTTAGGCCAGCATGAAAAATTATCTGGTTTAGTTCAGAAGTTAGGCCAACATTAAAAATTAAAGTGTAAATAATTAGTAAGATTCTAGTCACAAAATCCAACATTTGTTGCTGAGAATAGGTCTCCAGACAGTAGGGTTTAGCATGGGAGGCTCAAGAACTATGTTTTACATGTACGTGTATGCCACCCTGAGTGGCTCTACCATAAGTTCTACATGTATGCCACCCTGAGTGGAACCACCAAGAGTTCTACATGTAGGCCACCCTGAGTGACATCACCATGAAATGCTGAAAACCTACATATTTAATTGATGGGGCCAAAAAAAAAAATGAATAAATAAACAAATAAACAAAAAATAAGTACTGGATGTCAAGTGACCTAGATAGATTTTTTCTTTTTAATGTAGATGTGTACCTTGATTGCACAAGACACCGATCCCAGCTACATATAATATGTTAACTATTGACATTGTATACATGTAGTACTACATACATACGGTACTCAAGAATGTCATAAAAGGCACATAACCGATATAATGAACTATGTCTGTTTTTGAAAAGCATTCAGTGTGTGTAGTCATCTACTTGATCTTTAAATGTCTGTGGTGTACAGATCTTGGCATTTAAATCGAAAGAATGTTCTGATCTTCAAGTTGTCACATAAACAGGTGACCTTGATGATACCTGTCAATATATACTGGTATACACCTTTACATTCTTACAGATACGTGTATATACCAGTCGATAAATGATAGATATCAAAAACAAGGAAATAAATCATATCACAAGATTGACCTAGATTGTTGGAATCCTGGGTATCAAGATTATCATTTCTATTTTGATAAGTTGGTAAAAAGGTGCATATGCACAGAATTTAATAAAATTTTATTATTTATTTATTATTTCTTTTATTATGAAATCTTTCTGTTGACTGTTAATGAATATTCATAGCATTATTTTGAAAATAGCATGCAAAGGGAAGGGGGAGGTACATGTAGGTGATGGTGGTTGAAACAGAGCCATTAAAAATAAGGTCAATTTGAGATCTTTACATTGTAAATAAACTGAGGTTGAGGCAGGAAAATTCTGAAGTATTGCCTCTAAGGTTTTAAAAGGGCATTAACCATCGGTAAACCTTTCATATTTTTGACTTCTTCTCTGAAATCACTGAAGGGATTTTGACGAAACTTTGCAAGAAGCAATTGCTCAAGGTCCTTTACCAAGTTTGTAGTTTTTAGCCAGATTGGCCCAGGGGTAGATCCAGGGCAGGGCAGAATATGTCCCAAAAAGTACCTACTTTAAAAATCTTCTTCTCCAGAAGCACTACATTAATTGAAAAACAGATTGTTTCTGAGTGATCTACATGGATGTATGATTCAAGTTTGTATTTTTCATAGAAACCGAAATATTAATTTTTGATGCGTTTTTGAGGTCTTTTCAGGCTTTGTCATTTTTGCATGATTTCCTCGATTATCTCTCCTTGCATTCACGATGATGCATTAAATTGTTTTACTTGTAAATAGTTGAAGAAATGTTTTTGTGCGAGAATTTTGCCGAAATTTGATTTCTTGAATTTTCGATGAATTTCTTATAACAGCAATATATATGTTTCTTGGCCAGATCAGCCTACATGTACATATTCTTCTTGGTCTTCTTTCCACATTTGTAGATGGTTTTCAGGTGAGCAATTGAGGCCCTCTTGGACCTCATGTTTTTTGTTTAATTATTTTCCTTTTTACTTCTTAGATTGATATACAATAACAAAAAAAGAGATAAACTCAGGCATAAGAATTCTTAAAAATTCTTATATATATATTTTATGAAAATTGCTTTAGAAACCCATAGGCCTGTGGTTTCTTCTTGGGTACATTGTAACCGGGTTCTCTCTTTCACCATAACAAACTGGCTGCCACCATATTTTTTGAAAAATGTTGAGTGTGGCATCAAATGTTATTCAAAATAAAAAAAATAATTGAACATTGTGTGTATGTTAAAGATTTTAAATTTAATCTGTTGAAAATGTTTAGCTTTTTTTGGGACATTGAGTATTAATACAGAGATTACAGTACCTAGTATACTACTGTACAAAGTATACGTATATTGTTTACAAGATTTTGGTTGTCCTTTTGGGGACAAGAAAGCTGATATGTATATTTGGCTTTGTATTGTATAAGATATCATCAATAACATTGATCTTTATAAATAATGTACCGTAATATCGGTCATTGTGCCAAGAAAGGTTTTCTTTTTAGACATTTAAATCTTCCTCAGTGAAGATTATGAACTGCCAAGTATTTCACTGGTCTATTTAATTTGGTCAGGCTAGGGTAATATGAGATTAAGGTGAGGTTCACTTCATGTCAATCAAAGTAACATGTTAAATCATTGTGTTAAATTACTGGTATGTGGTTATTTCAACATGTATATTGTGGTAGCTAGAACTTAAAATACATATTTAATACAGTAAAACCCGATTTAGTAACCACCTGTGTATAAAGACCATATGGGCCCAATACAGAAATAAAGGGCCTAATTGCCGAGGAAATTTTAACCTGCCTACACATATTGCCAGAGCTTTCATTTGGTACCTTGACTTCTGACCTAGTGACCTTGGACTTTGACAAACTTTTGAAAATTTTGAACCTGAGCTGAAAGAATCAAAATATTTACCTGCCCTTTAACCTTAAAATCTACATAATAGCTGTGGGTCAAATACCTAATTTGATGAGCCGGCCTGGCTCAGTCGGTAGCGTTCTCGACTCTTGTGGTTGTGAGTTTGAGTCCAGCCGGCAGCAGGTTGGTTTCCTGTCCTTCGGATGAGACAGTAAAAGCCGAGGTCCTGTGTCACAGTAGGTGTCGGCACGTTAAAGAACCCTCACTGCTCAATGGCCGTAAGTGCCGAGCATGGGCCAAAATTTGAAGCCCTGCAACGGCATTTGGTGACGTCTCCATATGAGTGAAATATTCTTGAGTGGGACGTTAAACAACAATAAACAATAAACAAACCTAATTTGATAATTTACACCCATTTCGGCAAACATTGTTTTCTTCTGACAACTTTTGTTTTATTAAAGTATCCCTAATTTTTAGCTCGCCTGTTTGAAGAACAGAAGAGCTATTGTTGTCTCTGCTTCGGCGCTGTCCTTTTTTAAGGTTTGTGTTTAAGTTCATTGTGGGCAAAGTATTGCAGCTACAGCCATTAAACTTCACATGCACATTGTCTAGGGTCATTACACAACAATACAGGGGGATGCTTACTGTGGTTTAACTTTGACCAAAATTATAAATAGAATAAAACAAGCGAGCTATATGGTCTGTCGTCACAACCAACTACATTGTATGTATTTTTTTAATCTTTATGTTTTCCTTGGTACCGTACCATATTAAATTTTTCCCTTTACTTACAGGCCGTGGAATGTGGACAGGAGGAATGTGTCAAAAAGTTGATGGGACACAGAGCAGATGTGGATGCTGTGGATCGGGAGGGAGATGCAGGTCTCCACATTGCTATCCAGCACAATCATCCTGCCATCCTTCGGCTTCTGATAAAAGGTGGTGCAAATGTAAACCTCATTAATAAAGTAAGTATATGTCGCTATTTTTTTTTTAATTAGGTGTGTGACGGGGCTTATGTCATCACATAATTAACCTCCGCTGTACTGTTTTGATTTTAAATGACATAGTGTTCTACCACCTTAGACAGTATTATCTGTCATTTTGCCGAGCCAGATTTTCTCTTACATCCTAAGATGTAGACATTCTACACTATGACGTCACAATATGATTTTATAATGTAGGACTTCTATGTGATTAGAATGGAGTGTATTAAAGTTGTGTCAGGTTTTATTTACATACATAAACATGTGTTTGTATCATGTGGGAAAAAATAACCAAACATGGGTGTGTTTAGTGAAAAGAAAAATCTCAACCCCCATGGTAAGATTCTGATTCTATTATTCCACAATGGATACACAGTCCAGCCTTGTGGCTTGTACACACAAACAGAGTGGTGTTATATTTGCATAATTAAGGTATTATAATAAACAGTAAAACCTGTCATAAAGGACCATTCCTTCTACCACTGAAATGTGGTCTTACAAGACAGATGGTCTCTCAAAAGAGGATTTATCTAAAGGATTATTGAACCAGGTAGTTTTGAGAATGTGGTCTCCCAAGACAGGTGGTGCATGGTCTCGCAAGACAGGTGGTGCATGGTCTCGCAAGACAGGTGTTACATGGTCTCCCAAGACAGGTGGTGCATGGTCTCGCAAGACAGGGTCCATTGTATTATAGTTTTGTCAATTGTACATTTCTTTTTACTGGATATCTGATTGTTTACTGTTTTCTTACGTTTGTAAGTACATCAACACATCAGAAGGCATTTACAGTCAAACTTGCATCAAAAGCCACCTCTATATAAAGGGCACCATCCTATAAAGGTCATTCAAACATAACCATTGTTCACTTTTTTATAATGAAAAAAAAACTCTTTATAAAGATCACCTGTCTGTAATGGCTACTTTTGCCTGTTCCCTTGAGCAGCCTTTATAGACTAATTTGACTGTATACTTCAATGTGGTGTTACTAAGACCATCATTTATTGACATTTCCTAACCAAGACATTTACAAGTTGGTTGGCTCGTATCAGTGTTCCCCATGCATGCCAGTGTCAGGAGGTATTCCATACACCCAGTTCAAATTTCATAGGGGTATATAGCATGAAATTAAGGGGTACCATAGAATGTGATTTATGAAGGCTAAAATCCTTGTAAGTCCATCAGAGTTGCATGTTTGTATACATATCACTTATGTACAGTGCTAGCATTTACTGGCTACATGCACATTGTATGTACACATGCATACAAAGCTACCCTCAATATGTACCACATCTTCATTAAATTAATTATGTCATTATAACTGTAAAACTGTCATTATTATCAAACAATATATACACTCAAATATTCCGACATTGTAACACATTTTCCGAAACTTTCCCAACTTTGAGGTCTGATGCATGATTCTTATCAATTGAAAGCTACATTTTGTACATGTACTGTACATTCCAATGAACACAGCTTGTAGCCTAGTGTCTGGGGATGAAGACTTACTTCACAGCAGGGTGCCGAGATAAGGGAATGATTCATAAGTATTATGGTACTTAATTTTGATTACGCAGTTTCTGACATAGTCTTGACATCCAATGCTATTGTAAAATGAAAGATCGTTGTTAATTGTCACTAGATGATGTTGACAGTGCATTATTCACAGAGAAAGTATATTTCCTTTATACATGTAGATTTTCCCTAATACCATTTAGTCTACATTTTTTCATTCCATTTTCAATATGTGACATATAAGTACGTATTTATTTGCGTTGAAATTTGCATTTTTAACATAAATAGGTAAAGAAATTTACGTAATGTGGAACACTGTTGTATCTATATTTCTTTTCAAATTTTTATATATTTTAGCCGAAGTGTTAGCTTCTTTCCATTCCGTTGATCTCCATAAGTTTTCCTCCTATTTACTGGTACACATAGGTGGTATAAAAAACCCAAGATATTTCTTACAAAAATAATTGATTCTAAAAATAAAAGGAAGGCATGATTAGTTTTCGTTTTTCTTCATAAATTTCGTAAGCAATTGGTAATGGGACTTAGATCGTTAGAGAAGATGATTGTTCGCTTTGGTTTTATGACATAATTTGTTAATTCTTCTACAGGATATGTCTCAGAATGGTTAAGTGTATAAGAAATGTTTTGTTCCAGTTTCCTGTCTTTCTTGAATTGATCATTTCCTGGTGATTATTTTTGAAGCATCAGACATGGGATCAATAATCGTACATGTAGGATGTAAAGTTAATTGTTCCGTCATCAGAATTATCAAATATCTCATTTGAAAGCTGCAAAATAATAATACAGAGACGTGAAAATATGCCTGAGTTAAAGATGATTGTCACCATTTGATAAACATTAATCCAGATTCTCTTGTACACATATTGAATTGCTGATTGATATCATTTAAATTCCATTTTTATATGATTTTGTATGCTCAAATCTAATTAATCAGTCCATTTGCAAATAAAACTGCAAATGTTCAAATGTAATACAAACAGCATTCAGTCTCAACTATAATGTAATCAATGGCAAATCCTATTAATTTAGTCATAACTGCTGGTATAATAAATATAATCAAACAGAATCCATTAACCCCTGAAAAACATTGGACTCTTCTGTAAATCATTGACTTAGACCAGTTTAATTGTGTCTTTAGGGCTGAATGAGTTAATTGGTATTTGTATTTATTTTCCCACTGGAACTGGAGACATTTTAAGCAGAGTTAGGCGCCTCCATGGCTGAGTTGTTAAAGCATTGTGCTAAAACCCTGAATTTGGTCTCTTAACTTGGATCAGTTTGATTTTTGATTTTATGAAAGTTTACCAGTTTACATGTGGATGGTTGGTGGTCTCTCTCTGGGTACATATATTGTAACTGGGTTCTCTCCTCCACCATTAAAAGTTAGCTGCAACCATATAACTAAAAAATTGTTTAGCTTTGTGTAAAACCCCATTCAAACAAACAAAATTAAGTAGTTTCAAAAATCTTTAATATTGCTATTTATACAAATAACAATTTTGGCTAATCAAATTTTAACAGTTAGACCGCCACAATGAAGGAAAAAACAATAAAATTGTAAATGACAACAGAGATCACAGAATGTCCTACCTTCAACGTTTACATTTTCTGTGATCCCAACAAGAAAACTGGCAATAACTCCAAGAACATTTTGCTAAAATAAAAAACACAGGAAATTTTGTTTGTTTCATTGTTGTTTAACTCCATGCCAATATTTTCCACTTATAAGATGTCACTAGATATAAATGAAGTACACAAATTTTGACTTTTGCTATTGACTAATACCAGTGCAATTAGGGTTCTTTATCATTCCACTTCTACTTTGCTAAATCCTTCGAAAGAGACAGTAAAAACCAAGGTCCTGTGTCACAGGGTGTCATCACGTTGAAGAACCCTCACTGCCCAATGGTCATAAGAGCATAGGCCAAAATTTGAAGCCCTTCACTGGCATTTGGTGACATCTCCATATGAGTCAAAATTTCTTGAATGGGACATTAAACAACAATACAACAACAACATCTACTTTGCTAAAAAGTCGTTTCCATGATTTCATCAGATTTACTGGATACCTGTTTGCGCCCATTTGTACATGTAGTGAAACTTGTATAAAGAGACAGACAACAAAACCAGTCTTTATAGAGAGGTGGTCTTTATATAGAGGTTGATTAGTACACAATGGTACTATGGTACTATTGGGGTCAGCAAAAAGGTCTTTATGACCAGGTGGTCTTTATACACAGGTGCTCATTAAAGCAAGTTTTACCGTAATTTTTACCATTTTCACCCTTAGGTGAGAATACGAATTTAAAACAAAAGCGAAATTTTCAAGCTAAATAATTGAAGCGTAATTGAACCATAATACCATCTATGATACCATGGTGATTAAGGTCAACTTTAAGATGGAATGAATATATTTTCAGGTGAAAATAACCAGGTGTGAAAATTTCTAGGTACATGTATACAGGATATATTTGCTACATTGTCGAACATGATTCATTATCAAATCTTTAAAATCAATTTTTTGGGACCTCCATGGCCCACTGGTTAGGACATCACACTTTGAACCATGAAGTCTCTTACTTCTTGTCAGTGCAGGTTTGAACCCCGCTGGAACCTAAGTTGATTTTTGTGAGGAAGTTCTACTTGTGGGAGGTTAGTGGTCTCTTCCCAGGTACATTGTTTTTCCTCCAACATTAAAAAATGGTTGCCACCATATAATTGGAAAATTGTTGAGTCTGGCCTAAAACACCATTAATATTTCAAAATTCAAAAACATAAAAAGAAAATTGTTTATTGTCATTTACAGGATGGAAGTGCGCCTTTACACTTGGCGGTACGAATGAAGAGAGATGAGATTACCCGAGTGTTACTTATAGAGAAAGCTGACCCTGATGTACAAGATGCTGACGGCAGGTAAACAAATTTTAAAACCTTTTTGCACTAGATACCTGTATATACTGGCTGTGGCTCTTGTATTCAGGGGCACCTTTTATAAAAAAAAGTTGTAAGTCCGAAGTTGTAAGTCTCAAGTTAATTGACCTGAAAACAAGACTTATGGCAGTTTTATCAACACAACCCTATTCAAATTTTAAGGAATTTTTATACATTTTCAAATAAAATATTGATACTTTCTGAATACTTATACTTGGTTTACACTATGGATAAATTTGGACGCTTACAACATGTACAACAATAACCTATGTCTACACACTGCCTCTGGGAAGTCATAAAATCTTTACTTTTCATGTAAACATCTATTTACATTTCTGACATGAAATATTTAAGGTATTATTATTTTTTGTCATACAGTATACGGATTGCAAAAGTCACAGTCACGGGGTTAGTTAAGAGCAGTCGTCAGTCCGCACTGTCTTCTTAGTACCCGAAATATGTACCTTCAAATTGAACCCAAACCAAACAAAAACCCCCCCCCCGACTTTCACTTTGTTCAACAGTTCTGTTATACTTGCATCAAACTCCAAAGTTCTTCTACGTCATGTAATGAAATTGATTACCCAAGCCGTTCACATTTCTGCACACCTTCTACCTTACAAAGTATACCATGCATCTCTCTCTCTTTCTGTCTGTCTCTCTCTCTGTCTGTCTCTCTCTCTCTCTGTCTGTCTTGTCTCTCTCTCTCTCTCTCTCTCTCATCTCTCTCTCTCTCTCTCTCCACACATGTATTTTTTCTCGGTCAAAAGATGTATTTCTCATTCCCAATATTTTAACGGTTATTAAAACAGTTCTTCGCCTGCTGCATATAATATCAAGGTTCAAACAATAGGAATTATGAGCTTCATGAATATACTGATGTAGTCTTATTGACAAGGAAATCTGTACCCGAAAAATTCGTAAAACTTTTTACAAAGTCTTTTTCCGGTTGAGCATTTATTTTCGATTTCAAACATCGATCAAATTGAACAAAGTCGTGTCTGATTTTTCAAACCTATAAATAAAATTGGTATTATGACATTAATTAAATTATTATTAGATTTGCTTAGGCAAATCACGCCCAATACATCTATATATATATATATCATACAGTTACACCAAATGATTGGATGATATACCGCCACCTTTTGTTTTCCTGAATTTCGGCAGTATAAAACGGGTTTGGCAATATGTAATCGTAAATGGTTTTACTGATAAGTTTTGTCTAATAATGTGGTCATTTAAACCATTTGAAATTAATGCAAGCTATATTTTAACATTTTGTTCATGACATGTCTTTAATCCCTGTTAAAATATATATCATTATCTTGTTTACAACTCACTATCGTAAATTCGGATATTTTATCGATTTATATTGTTTAAGTTTTTGGACAATTTGGCCAAACTGTAAGTTTTTAATATGGCCAAAATTTAAACCGTCAGCCGTAATAAGATTTGTAGCAGTACATGTTCTAGACGGCCAGAAAAATCTAGATCTGTTTCTAACATTCGCTACCATGATCATATCATATCATGGAAACATTTCCTAATGTTAATCTTTTTTGACATCTACGTCTGTTTTTTTGTTTGAAAAGGAAAAGTCTAAATATACACTCCTTGACAGATGACATAAACAATAATACAAAGACTTTAAGATCATTTATATATACCTCATCTAATCATAACTTAAAAAAAAACACACACACACACACACACAAACCAGACAATATTTTCTTGACGTGTGATAATTGCTGTGGAAGCACACGAAGTAATGATTTTTTCTGACTCTCACGGAAGCGTGACACTGGTAAGCTAGTCCCCGTCTGACTTCTACACTTTGTTCATACAACCAGATACCTGTTTATGACTCTCGATATTGCAAAAAAGTTACCTCCCTTGAATTTATGCAAATATATTTATACTTTATTAATTATTTTATTGTACTTAAATATATTTTACGGCAGTCAAAGTATGAAGAGTTCAATGTCGGCGCGTCTAATGGTATTTCGAAATCTGAAACTAAAACGTTTGAAAAACAAGCTATCGTAAAACACACACACGCGAGAAAGTTTTTTTGGCTTTAAAAGTTTTACGTCTCACTATATTTTCACACCTCTTTTTACATCTGGTCTGGCGATATGTTTGAGGGATTTAACATGTATAAATGACCATTTGTACCGAGGAATTGACGACAGATGGGGGAATGCAGGTTTTTGCATTACAACGAGGGAATTATATGGGAGGAAATCCGTTCTTCATGAAATAGCGGCATTATCCATGTGGGTTAAACTTGGGGATAACTGTGTCTTTGGCCGGAATAACGGAGGGTGTTATAAGGTGGGTGAACTGTATATCTATATTAACCCTATAATTTCATATAAGGTTTACTCTCAACCTATCTCCAAACCCCCTTAAAATGCCAAATTTTGGCTGAACAAATCACAGAGAATTTTAGGTGTCTGTATATATTTCACACAGATGCTACGTTTGTTTATCGTTGTTTAACGTCCCACTAAAGAATAACAAGGTTTTACTGTACATATTTTTAAAGGTTATGAATATTCCTTTACAAAGTAAGTTTTCTGTACACAACAGCTGTATTGATACTAGCATGTGTTTCATGAAATACAACAACTGTTGCTATGAAATCTGATCACTTTCAAAAAGTATGAAGAAGTGAGACTCTGTACCCTGTCTATTGAAAAGATTATGATATTGTTACATTGCACTTTATACACAAATTTCATCAAAATCTACTCAAAATATATTTTGATTTCTATAGGACACCACTAATGTATGCCTGTTACGATGGATCTGTCACACCAGTTCGACTCCTCTTACAGCACAATGTCAACATGGCCATCAAAGACAAAAAAGGTAAAATGGCGGCTAGCCTTCTGTATCTGTAAAAGAATGTCTGTTTAGTCTCCTTGAATTGGTTCATGTTCAGAATTCAAAAATAAAATGTTTTTCATTTTTTTGTCTTCAAGTATTTCTTTTAACTGAAAAAATATCATTTTTTTTTTTGGCATTGATTTTGAAAAATATATCTGTTATTAAGATGAGTTCACCGAGTTCAATCTAATTAAAAACCAATCTCTCATCACTCCCATCATCTGATGTCACATAGAGGATCTAATTAAACCTTCAATGGGGTCAAATGCGAGTGAATTCTCGTAGGTGTGTACTGTTCGACAAATGAAAATTGCAATTTACAAGATCATCAAATGGTGAAGAGATGTAACTTATTTTTTATAACAAAGAAATTGTCAATTTGCAGAATTCATTTGGAGAATTTTTACTGATTTGATCCTATCCAAGGTTATGGAAGGAATTCTCTACTTCTGGATTTTGTGTTTAGTGTTGTTTATAATGTTTACATCTGTTTATCATAATTATGATAATCTTACAAGATTTTGTTAGTTGCATTTTCATTGGTTGAACGTGACACATCTAAGTGGTCACTGGCATGTGACCCCATAGCAGTTTTCATTAGATCCTTTACATGACATATTAAAAACAGATAGAATGAGAGATTATATTTATAATTTCTTGACATGTATTGATAACGATTCCCTGACTTGTATACTGTAAAACAGTAATACAAAACATTTTGTCAACAACATGCTTTTAAAGCGATAATTAACCAGTATTTCCTCTCACGCATCTTGAAAATATTTTGTACATCAATCATATAACATGTATAATTCTTATATGTATTTCATCTTGTGATAAATTCCCATGTTCCTGTTTAAACTGAATCAGGGGGTAGTTTCTGGGATCAATATATCTAAATATATATTATTTCATGTCCTTGACCTCTATAACTTACACCAAGGACACTGTATTTCAAACATTTCCTCTTTCCCAGGGTTCACAGCGGAAGATACTGCGAATATGACTGGACAGTATGCATGCTCCCAACTTCTCAGTGACCATTCCACCAAGATGAGACGTTCCGGACAGGGAAGTATGGCTAGTACACCCAGAAGCTCCACTGGAATACCAAGTGCAAGCACCACCCCTCGCGATCCTCTTATTTCAAACATGTTGCCAGCGTCCAATGCTGCTGCTGCTGGTAAGTTATGTATCGTGATTGAATAATTCATAGTTATATGATAAAAAAAATTGACTGTCTCAGAAAAAATTGCCATGTTATTTGTTTTGTTTTTTAAACGTATTGCATGTACAGTTAAACCATGTTATACTACTGCCACGTCATTTGTTCAGCCCAAATTTGGCATTATAAAGGGGTTTGGTGATACATGTACCGGTAGGTTGGGGGAAACCTTAAATGAAATTACAGGGAAAATTGGAAAAGTGGACTTTCAAAAATTGTAGCGTAAAGCGAGGTGGCAAATGAAACGAGGGGCATTATAAAGAAGTTTTGCTGTACTTAAATCTGTGAAATAGATAGATTGTTGATAAATAATACCATAAGAATAAAGTATGCAAAGTTTTTAAGGTGAATTTAAGCCATCACTCTTTGTCCTACATGTAATAGATATTTAATTTTAAAACATTTAGATGACTCAGATGAAGATACAACGTTCAGCCGTAATTCTGTTCATGACAAAGGTGATGACTCGTGGGGAGATGACAGTCTGAGCCAAGCGGACAGTAAGAAAAAGGTAAGGAACATTAAACTAGACAGTGCTCTTGAAATCTTAAAATTATTATTCTAATATTTATATTTATAGTTGACAAATTGACAAATAAATTTCATAATTGGTCCATTTAATGATCAGTCTTGTGTTGAATTTTGGTTGCCTTTCAATGAAAATATTTAGATGAAAAGTACAGAAATTAACAAATTTCTAGTACTGAATTTTTATTTTGAATTAGTTTCTTTGAGAGACTTTTTTTTTAAGTATATCTCTTATATACTTGTTTTGTCAGTTTTGCTGTTTTTTTTTTGGGGGGGGGGCATGGGGTTGTATAAAATTTCATGAAGTGATATTTATCAGTCATCAATCACATAATCAGTGGTGTGGAGTGTTCACTTCATTTTGTAACGATTGCTTGTTGTGATCCAGCGATAGGCATTTTCCTCACAAGCGGATGGTTCAAGGTTCAACTTCTGGTGTTGGGTCATGCCTAAAATGATAGTCGCTGTTCCTTCGCCATGTACAATGTACTGAACTCCAAATATATTTTGATATATATTTACAAAAAATGTTTACAGTATATTGATTAATTTCCACTGAAAGTGCCTCACTTCAAGGAAGGTTCTGCTGTTTTCCCGCCATTTTACACTACTTCAAACATGCTAAATTATCAGAATAATACCAAACTCAATTGATGAAAGATAGATTATCTCTAATAATTCTGATATCAGTAAAATGCACAAAAACAAAAATAAATTCACAGTAAATTCATTGAATCCACTGAAAATGCTTTTATAACAAAAAATATTCTGTGATTTCTCCTTCAACAGTATACATCAACATCAGACCAAACACCAAACCCAGTTTCTATAAAATATATTTTTTCTGTTTTCTTAAAAAAAAAAACAACAACAAAAATTCATCTATATAATGGGTTAATAATACAATAAAATTCACAGCTGAGATCCATAAATCAACTAATTGATATATTTCAATATTTATATTAATATGTAATAAAGTAAAAAAAACAAAAAACAGTACTTTATAATAAATTATAAGAAATAGACACTGATTGAAAAAAGAACCTTTAAACTCTGGTCGCGCGCAGCCTGGCTAACCACTGGAAAAATTTGTCACGTGTCATCACCCCCATGAAAATTTTCAAATGTTGGCAAGTATGGTTAACATGAAAATGAAAATAACAGACTTGGACTTAAAACCGAGGTGTCAAAGTGTGTTTGAATGGATCAATAAGTTGATGCTTTAAATCTTTAAAATTTTTCATTTTCTATATAATTTCTTAAATTTAATGTTGTTTACCTAAATTTCCATACTAATCAATTTTGATATTTTGATATATAGATGAAAATACTGAATCCGTTATCTACGATAATATATGATAGTGTTGTTAATTGAGATTCAGTTGTGTGTTTTATTCACTAATAGCCTCATGTTGTTTATTTTAAAAGAATGTGTGATTGATTTATTCACATGATTTAGGTGCATGATGTTTATTAAGATTCAAGATTGTGTTTTATTTATTCAGGCTCATCTTAAATTTGGTCTTCCCGTGAGTGGTGACATGCTTCTAATAATGCATTATTTCTGTCACAAGTTTGAATTGCATTGATGCCACCGACAGGTGGATCTTGTGTTTTTCTGAGTGTCTAAACATTCATGTGCAGATGCATAGCTGCCAACTATTTCAATTTTGTTCAGAATTATTCCGTTATTTACGTTATGTTTCCGTATTCTTGTTTTATCTATTATCCATACTGTATACAGGGTCATTTTCGCCCTGTGGTAGTTTTGCCCTACTACACCTTCAAACAGTTTCGCCCCATTTTAAATTTGCCCAGACTTGTTCCAATTCCAATTTACAATGTGATTTTATTTTATTGCGAAGTTTCATTCTTGGGCTTGTCTACTTTCTGCATGATTTCATTAAAATGAATAGATTTGCCATTTTGAATTCGCCCACTGACGATGAGGGCGAAAATTTCCCTGTATACAGTATTTTAAGTATCAGTTAGGTAATTAAGTTGATATACTTAAAAATAACAAGTAGCATGAGTAGCTCAATCAGTCTTAGAACCTTTGTGTTTTACCTACATGTACATAAATTTTGATTTCTTAAGTTTCTAGGGGTCTTGCCCCATCTCATAAGGGTTTTGCCTTGATGTGCTAGGGGACCACGGCAAGTTCCCTCAAACCTGTCAACTTAATATTCCTCATTTTCATTTTTGAATGTTGGCAGCTATGCAAATGACGACATTTTAAGCTAGTACCTGTTTAAGTACATTTAGTTGGTGCAGTGCAGTGCTCAGTAAAACCATGGTTTTCCACAAAAACCAGGAGCAGTATTCCATCAGTTACTTTCCTGTAAAAAATTTAAATGTCCTGTTTTAGCCCATCTACTTTCTCATTGAAACTTTTTACTCAAATAAATAAATACAAAAATCCTGAAAATGTTACTACGTTTATTTTTTTGTTGTTGATTTTTTGGGGGGGGTTGGGTGGTAAATATATTCACTGAAATGTTTGTAAAATTTCACAGAAAAATTATACTGAACTAACTTCATTCAAAGTTTCACTTATTTTGCCACTGGATATGTTTATCATTCTGGTTTGATTTTGATTTTTGTTTTATGCCACACTCACCAATTTTTCATTTGTATGGTGGCAGCCCGTTTTTAATGGTGGAGAAGGTAACCTGGTTACAATGTACCCAGGAAGAGACCAGTGGTCTTATGCAAGTAAACTGGCAAACTTTCTCACAATAATCAGCTTAGGTTCCAGAGGGGCTCAACCTTGTACTGACAGGAAGTGAAGTCAGAAGACTACATCTGTACCATTTTTTTTTTTTTTTTTTTTTTTGTAAGAAATAATCGATAAAAACTGAATTTGTTAATTATTTATGCCACCAGTTTTTTGTCCGTTAGCTTGTCTGTTTGGAACATTATATTGTATAATTTCAATTTCAGTTTATTGATGAAATCTAGGTGGAGTCCATTTTTATCAACATTCGTCATATTTCAAATAAATTATAAATTAGTTTGTTGACAAATTAGTTTTGATGCTTTTTTTGTACATGTATATTCATGACAATACAAAAGAGTTTTTGATGGCTTTTATATTCAGACTCTATGATTTGCTTTATTTTTGCTTTTCCTTTTGTAATGTTAGTTTGTGGTTTGTTTACTCATATATACATATATGTAGCCTGCTGTAGGCTTAGTTTTATCTTGTGAGTTTGGCCAGACTATGATAGAAATATTCTAGTTATACTGCTGTACGCTCTTATAATTTTTCACCCCAGCCCCTCTAAAGACAGGGATATATAGGATCACCCCATGTCTTTAGAGATGAGAATATATAGGATCCACTTTTGCCTGTCTAAAGACAGGGATGTATAGGATTCACCCCGCCTCTCTAAAGATGGGGATGTATAAGATTCACCCCTCCTCTCTATAGACAGGGATGTATAAGATTCACCCCTCCTTTCTAAAGACAGGGATGTATAAGATTCACCCCTCCTCTCTAAAGATGGATGTATAGGATTCACCCCTCCTCTCTAAAGACAGGGATGTATAGGATTCAGCCCTCCTCTTGAAAGACAGGAATATATAGGATTCACCCTGCCTCTCTAAAGAAGGGGATGTATAGGATTCACCCCACCTCGCTAAAGAAGGGGATGTATAGGATTCACCCAACCTCGCTAAAGACGGGGATGTATAGGATTCACCTTGCCTATCTAAAGGCAGGGATGTATAGGATTAACCCCACCTCTCCAAAGATGGGGATATATAGGATTCACCCTGCCTCTCTAAAGATGAGGATATATAGGATTAAGTGGCTTCCTGTTAATTGCATAGCCAAACTGTCTAAGAAAATCATGCAAATAACAGGAATATTAAATTAACAGGAATAGTGTATTTTAGTAAACAATGTCCCTACATTACAATAAACAGGAATATGCAATTATCAGGTATGCTATTAAGTCGAATCAACTGTAATATATATCTAATGATAAGCTCAGATCTTAGTTTTGCAGTTCACCATATTGTATTCATTTTTAATTAGCCCTGCCATTTTATTGCAAAAAAGGTGTTAGTCTTTGAAAATCCTTATATAATATCATCTTCTAAAATTTGTTCACTGATTGTAAATTGTTCATCAATGTAATTCTTATGATACTTAGGGAGCGGATGATGATTCTGATGTAGGGGCCGACCCCTTTGAGGAGGTTTGTTTTGTATTTAGATCGTAAACATGTCTATTGTCGTTGTTTTTATTTTCTTGGCTTTTAGTTCCCACCATCATGATGAAATTTCTTCTCACATTTTTTCATATTAGAAATTGTTTTGAAGTCTGAAAGTAAATCATATTTTTACCTATTATTCAGCCTCTTGTCAAGTTGTTAAGGAGAGGACCCTTTTCCTATTACCAAAGTCCTGTTACATTAGAACCCAAAAATATAGATTTCCACAAAATCATGTCAAGGGGACAACAAGTCACTGTCACTCTGTTTTCAGTTTTACGAGAAAATGTATGATATTGTTGCCCAGTGGACCACAGTTATATGAAAAGGGTCCAATAAAATGGCAGCAATACTACTTCCTTGTGTTGCGATTGATGTGTTTTGTGTTATCTCAGATATAAGATAGGGACTTATTGTTGTGGAATCCTGACCCAGACTGATTAGAAAGGAAAGGTAGAATTTGATAAATCAAAGGGTGAGAGAGAGAGAGAGAGAGAGAGAGAGAGAGAGAGAGAGAGAGAGAGAGAGAGAGAGAGAGAGAGAGAGAGAGAGAGAGAGAGAGAGAGAGAGAGAGAGAGAGAAGAGAGAGAGAGAGAGAGAGAGAGAGAGAGAGAGAGAGAGAGAGAGAGAAGAGAGAGAGAGAGAGAGAGAATGAATGAATGGGAAGGGTAAGTGGATTAAACATAGATATCATACTCTGTAGTTGGATCAACAAATTAGATGTAAGTAACTTCTTGTAAGAATGTAAAAAGATATGATTTTGATTCAGACTTTCATATCACACAGAAATCTCCTCCACATATGTCAGTGGCCTCTATCTACCTTTTTTGTTTTAAGCAGCCTGATTTGTTTTTATTCAATTGCACATTTGTGGGTGGTTGACCACTGTAGATCCTAAACATTTTCTTCCTTTTCTGTGACCTCACTTTTTTTCCTGTCTGTATATGAAGTGATGTTTTTTTCCTTTCTTTGATCCCTATACTGGTAAGTCAGCACTTCAACATCCCTTGTCCACTTTGTATCTCTTAACATGCTGAAATGATCGAGCATTTACAATGTAGAAATATGAATGATAAAGATTAATTGGTCATTTAATTCCTTTGAAGCATTTTGTATAATTGGTAAATGTCTTGAATTTGGCATTTAATACTGAAAATAAACAAATTGAAAATAAACCTGGCTTTGTCTCCGATGGTTATGAGTGTCATAAAATTCACATGGTCACAGAAAGCATCTCTCACTCCTTTCCTCCTTTTTTACTTCCTTCCTGCTTCTTTTCTTCCTTTCTTCTTTCCTTCCTTATGATGACCTCTCATCGTTTTTGTTGCTGTGACCATAAATTGATTTTGTTTCAAAGACAATAGGATGTACATACATGTATGTAACATTATTTCCAGGAGTGAAGTTGAACATGTACATCATATTTTACTGCAATGCAGGTTTTAGTTGTCACTTTCACCCTGATCCATTTCACTGAGAACACTTAAGACTTACACGTGTGTTACTGATTTAGCGAGAACATTTTGTTGTGTTGACTGTTTTCACTATGAAGTGGTTGCTTTTTCACAATTAGATTCATAATTACAGTTGTGAATTTTTAAATGTTTTATTTTTGTTTTTGTCTTAGTTTGGTTTTTTTCAGCTTATGTTTAGAAGAAAATATTTTAAAAAATATTGGAGTTATTTTATTTTTCATTAGTGAAACTGAAAGTAACAATGTAGGTTACTGATACAAAGTTTTGAGACACAAGTTTGGTCACTGCCAAAATGTACAACAAAGTCTGACTAGCATTTTTAATAGAAATGTTTTTTGTCTGGAGCTATCTGAATGAAATAGTATCTAAACAGAGCTACATGTATTTGCCAAATATAACATTTTAAGACAAACATTTCAATGTATTAGATATCAATGTACATGGCTAAAAATCTGTTTCCATGCTCATCTCCAAACTGAATGCAAACTCTACCAGTCAGAACATGCGTAATAACTATATTTGATTGGTAGAGAATTAACTTGTTCACCCCTAAAGGCACATTTGCATGGGTCTGAGTCATTGGTTAACAGAAGAGTCCATTGTTTTCAAGGGTTTGTTGAGTTAAATTAACTTAGAATTGAGCATGAAAAAAAGTTTATAACCTTGGGCCAAAGAAAAATTAAGGTTCACCAAAAAAAAAAAAATAATAATAATAATAAAAAAATAATAATAATAAATAAAAAAAAATAAAAACTGAAAATACAAAAAAAAAATAAATAAAATAAATAAGTAAATAAACATATTAAAAAAATGCAAGATTATTTTACAATATTAAGTGATTGATTTGTTTAAAAATCAGATTTATATCATGTTCATGTTTTTACAAAGTTAAAGTTTACTTCTGTGATTAAATTGGTTATACACATGTAGCTAATTAGCTGTTATACAAAATGTATGTGTATACTGTACGTGTTAAAGGTTTGAAACTGCTCATACTGTACATTTTGTATCTGTTTTCTTTCTTCTGATTTCTTTTTTTTTTACATAGATCAATTGTTTTTACATGTACGTGTGAGTCTTTTAATGTTTCAGTTTCATATTCTTTTCTTGGTAAATATTCTTACAATTTTGATATTATTCTTTTCTTGGTAAAAATTCTTACAATAATGATACAAATGTGTTTTCCTTAATGTCATAAACCTTTTCGAGTACTGGTATTATTGATTATGTATTTTCTTATTAGTTTTCTTTTTCCTTGATTTTTCAAAGTAAAAATGATTAATAAATAATACATTTGACAGTTTAGATTCAATACATGTATCATTTGATTGTATTGATTATAGTTCTGCTCATCAAAAATCATTTAAAAAGGAAAAAGTCTTGGTACTTATTAGATTATTCATTTTTTTTAATGAAATGAATGTTTGAACATTGTTAGTTTACAAGTCACCAAATATGTAGCAAAGATTCCCTGAGAGTCATTTCAGGCAAGTTGATTTGACATTGAAATTGATACCTCTAAACAAAACCAATCTGTTTCTTCAGGATGCACCCAAGATCAACCTTGCCGCAGCGCTAAGAAATACCTTGCCACCAGATAATACAAGTGACGATGGCGGAGGTAAGTCTTTATATAGAAAAGTTAAAAAACACAAGTGAGAATAACTTTATAGAGGTTAAAAGTTAGTTGGCATAGGTGGGATTTTTTAATACAGGTTAAAAGTTAGTTACTATGAGGATTAGCTGTACAGAACTTATTAATGCCACTTTGTCTACATGTAGGTGTCAGAAAAGAAAGTGCACACACACATGCACAGACACACACATGCACACATGTACATACAAACACACACACACACAGCTCAAACACACAAACACAAATGTACATGCAGACAAATAGACTCAGACACATACACAGACTCATATATGCACACATGTGTGCACACACACACATGCATGGACAGATGTGCAAACAATGTGCACACACACATGCATGGACAAACAGATTCACACACACTCATATATATACCTATTCACATGCACACTTACGTAGTGCACACACTCACACATATGCACTCATTCACACATACATACACACTCACACATACACATACACACTTACACATACATATTCACACATACATACACACTCACATATACACACACTCACACATATGCACTCATTCACACATACATATTCACACATACATACACACTCACACATACATATTCACACATATGTACACACTCACATATACACACACTCACACATATGCACACAGACATACATATTCACACATACATACACACTCACACTTACACAGGTAATCATACCAAGGGCAAAAAATTGATACAAGATTACACTGTGTATCTGTGTATCTCTAGGTTTTTCTAGGTCTCTATAGCCTGAAGTAATTTTAGCTCTATACAATTATTCCACTGGTTTCTATATTGTCTAGGTTTTTATAGGTCTCTATAGCCTGAAGTAATTTTAGCTCTATATAATTATTCCACTGGTTTCTATATTGTCTAGGTTTTTAAAGCTTTACAGGAAGTATAAAAAAATCATCATGATGTTTTTTTTTATCAGAAGTAATCAATTTCAGGGTATAACCATCCTTGCTAATAATAGGGAAAAAAGACCAAAGTAGTGATAAACATCTATATAAGAATGATCCCACTGTTACAAATGTAGCCAATCAAATACATAATGGAGGGCGTATCGTCATCTTGAAGTGTTAATTATTATCATGCTTCATCATTAACAGTTTTTTTTTTAAGAAATTGTGTGGGAAACTGATATATTTTCTCCTGCATCATAAAAAATTGGTTGCCACCATATGACTGAAAAATCATCATACATGTACACATATACACGTACAAATGAATAAGTACTGAAGGTAATACACAAATGAATAAGTACTGAAGATAATACACAAATGAATTGGCACTGAAGATATAATATACAAATGAATAAGTACTGAAGATAATGGCACTGTAGATATACACAAATGAATTAGATAATACACAAATGAATGAAGATAATACACAAATGAATTAGCATAAGTACATATGAAGATAATATAATGAATTGGCACAAATATGAATTGGCTGAAGATATAATATACTGAATTAGATATAATATACATATGAATTGGCACTGAAGAATAAGTACTGAAGATAATATACAAATAATAGCACACAAATGAATGGCACTGAAGATAATATACAACTGTAGACTGTAGATATAATATACAAATGAGCACTAAGTACAAATGAACTGGCACTGAAGATAATACACAAATGAATTAGTACCAAAGAATTATGAAGATAATATACAAATGAACTGGCACTGAAGATAATATACAAATGAATTGGCACTGAAGATATAATATACATATGAATTAGCACTGAAGATAATATACAAATGAATTAGTACCAAAGATATAATATACATATGAATTAGCACTGAAGATATAATATACAAATGATAATATACAATTGAAGCACTGGAAGATGAATTAGCACTGAAGACATATACAAATGAATTGAAGCAAATGAATTGGCACTGTAGATATGAATTAGCACTGAAGATATAATATACATATGAATTAGCACTGAAGATAATATACAAATGAATTGGCACTGAAGATAATATACATATGAATTGGCACTGAAGATATAATATACATATGAATTAGCTCTGAAGATAATATACAAATGAATTGGCACTGATATAAATATACATATGAATTAGCACTGGCACTGAAGATATAATATACATATGAATTAGCACTGAAGATATTATACAAATGAATTGGCACTGTAGATATTATATACAAATGAATTAGCACTGAAGATAATATATGAATTTCCAATGAATGTATACACTGACTGAAGATAATATACTGAAGATAATATACAAATGAATTGGCACACTGAAGATATAATATAATATGAATTACATATACAATGAATTGGCACTGTAGATATGAATTAGCACTGAAGATATAATATACATATGAATACTGAAGATAATATACAAATGAATTGGCACTGAAGATAATATACAAATGAATTGGCACTGTAGATATAATATACATATGAATTAGCACTGAAGATAATATACAAATGAATTTGCACTGAAGATAATATACAAATGAATTGGCACTGTAGATATAATATACATATGAATTAGCACTGAAGATAATATACAAATATACATATAACATACATGAATTAGCACTGAAGATAATATACAAATGAATTGGCACTGAAGATATAATATACATATGAATTAGCTCTGAAGATAATATACAAATGAATTGGCATTGAAGATGTTGATATATTGTGTTCTTCTTTACACAGTACTCCGCTCAATTTTGAAAAAGTCCAATTCCATGTCAGGTACATTGTTGTGTAACATAGAGTGTGTGATATCCCCATGGTTTTTATTTTTTTTCCTTATTCGAACCGTGTTCTAACGTAATTGGTGATTGCTGATTTTGTCTAACATATTTGCTTTACATGTATATGTTGGGATGAAGAGTTTATAGATGTGGTTTAATGTTGAATTTTTTTTATGTATATTGTTCATGTGAGAATAATTTTAAAGAGTATATTTTTGTAACATTCATTATATTTTTTTACAGTCCAACTTTTATTGCCAGGCCATTTTTACATATTAACCTATTTGATAAAATGACACATGATTATTTGATAAAACGGCACATAACTCTATTCTAAGATTTGTTATTAAATGTAGATGTTCCACCATGTAAGTTTTACCAACATATTTCATGCAGTTATACGTTCATCAATTTGACCATCTTTAATGAAAGATAAAGTTTCATTGGTAGATAGATGATAACATTTCATTGGTAGATAGATGAAAGATAACATTTCATTGGTAGATAGATGAAAGATATTATTTGATTGGTAGATAGATAAAAGATAACATTTCATTTGTAGATAGATGAAAGATAACATTTCATTGATAGATAGATGAAAGATGACATTGCATTGGTAGATAGGGTGTTGTCTCTCATGAAAGATAACATTTCACTGTAGGTAGGGTGTTGTCTCTCAAAAAAGCTTTTCATTGGTAGAAAAGGTGTTGTTTCTGATGAAAGATAGGTACATGTAAATGAAAGATAACATTTCATTTGTAGATAGGGTGTTGTCTCTCATAAAAGGTTTCATAGTTTTCATTATCTACATATACATCCATGGCATACTAACAATTCCAGTTATACCTTTTCATTTTATAACAGTCATTTGTTGTTCATCTGTAATTATTTTGAAATGTGTGAATTTGTGTGAAAATTTAGGAAATCAAAGCTACTGTATATTTAGAAATTCCCCAACTCCCTGGTTATTACCCCCCTTTTGTGACAGAAATCAAATCAAATTTGCACAATCTTAACTCATTCACCCCTAAAGACACATTTGGACTGGTCAGAGTCATTGATTTATAGAAGAGTCCATTGTTTTTTAAGGGGTTGATGAGTTACATGTATAAATGCCCTAAATTATCATACTTACATGGATGGCATATACATATACATCCATGCTTTGATTTAATTAGCCTGAAATTTTCATTTTCATTTTGAATTCACCCTCACATTTAAGGGTGAAAATTAAATGGGGTTAAAACATTTCCATATATACAGTAATTAAATAAGAAAATGAGAAGTACCAGTGCTGGATTAAATATTAGTATACTGTAAATGTTAGTTAGAAATTCATGGGTCAAAATATTTATATACCGTATTTGACTCAATAAGTGCCCAGAGCGCGAAAAAATGGGGAAAAGGTATTGGTGCCTGTTGGAACCAAATTAAGAGTCAAATTGATTTAATACAATTAATTCTTTTATAAGGCTGGGTGGTAAAGTTGTAGTGATTACCATGATTACAGAGCCTGGCTCAGTCGTTAGTGCGCTAGACTCTTGATCATGAGGTCGTGAGAGTTCGAGTCCAGCCGACGACAGGTTGGTTTCCTGTCTGTCGGATGAGACAGTAAAAACAGTGGTCCCATGTCACAGTAGGTGTCGGCACGTTAAAGAGCCCTCACTGATCAATGGCCGTAAGTGCCGAGCATAGGCCAGAATTTGAAGCCCTTCACTGGCATTTGGTGAAGTCTCCATATGAGTGAAATATTCTTGAGTGGGACGTTAACAACAATAAACAAACAAACAGAATATATCTATTGACATTCTTCTGTTGCCAGCCTATATCTTCTCATCAACTGGTTCGAGAAGATTCTTGATTTTGTGAAAAAAAAAGATGAGTAAATGAGTAAATAGTAAAAACTATTGGGGGGGGGGGGGGGGGCTGTTATAGGGATATAGGCCCTTATTGGTTTGAATACGGTAATAGTAGAAAGCAGAAGATGGATAAATTGTTTAACAAATTCTAAGAGTTTGAGGATATAATATACTGCACATGTGTGATGTGTATGTATACTGCATTTGTATGTAAATGTGTATGTGAGGTATGTGTATTGCAATAAAATTTCTTAGCTCGACTTTTTGTAATTTTTTTTTTTTTTTTTTTTTTTTGTAATCATAAATTTCTTATCCATCAAATCATCAAGATCATTTATTACACAAGTCTTTTCAATTCTGCATTTTTGTAGTATTGTAATTTTGTCAGTTTCTTTCTGTATTTATTTTTGTTTTTTTATTGATCTATTTCAAATACATAAGATACCATCAATATCAATGTGTAATTTTACATATTAAATGTTTGTCTTATTTCTTCATTGGCAATAGTAGTTCTGTCTGTAACTGATTTTCAGATACTAATCGTGACCATGACGATGATGAAGAAGACGATGATATGGAAGATGTCGGACACGAAATTCCAATTGGCAAACAAAATTCAATCAAATCAATACAGTCACACACATCAGCAGGTGAAGATGAAGATTTTTCAGATGATGATGATGATGATGACGACTATGAAGATGGAGGAAAACAGAACAAAGATTCTGCAGCACTTCGAGTTTCCTTTAAACCAGATAGTGAGATTTCTGAAATAAAAGAATTGGTAATGATATACTGTTAATACAGTAATTGATATTGTTTTAGTCCAGTAGGTGTTTTTGGAACACACCAATGCAAATGATTTGTACCAGCAGTATGAAAAAGGTCGTTGGGTAGTAAGTTGGGGTTCCAATACATTTATAAGAACATTTACAAATGTTACAGACTTGCAGAATGATTTTATTTTTATGATTGTGTAAAAAAGTGACATCCACCTGAAATGGATTTAGTTTCTCCAAATTTTGACTTGTATAATCAATCACATTAAAAATAATCATAATTCTTGTAAAATGTTTGCCATTTAACTAACTAATTTATGATAACAATAATAAGTTTAGAGATAAAACCATCAAGAATTTTCAAATCTGCTATATTTCCCCAGACCGCAGACGAAGATACTACAGATTACGAAGACGAAGATTCGGAAACTGCCGCCAAACGTCCCAAACTTGACGCACACCAGGTAAACATACAATCAGTATAGTGACATGCCAAAATTAATGCAACTTTTATATTTTTCACTCTCTCTCTCTCTCTCTCTCTCTCTCTCTCTCTCTCTCTCTCTCTCTCCATATATATATATATATATATATATATATATATTTCATATAAATTTACAATTTTTTCACATTCATGGATAGTCTTTTCTAAAACATCTTTGTAAAACAACATGTGTATTTACTCTTTATGTTCAAATTTTCTGTTTTGAAGATTAAGAAGTCTTAACATAAGATTAGTTTCTTTATGCCACCATTCCCTATTTTTATACACATGTTAAAAAGAGATATCAAAAGTTTGTATCCTGCAAAACTCATCAGTGCTATATAGTATGTAGTATATATTAATGACATCGACACACTTACCAATGATTGAGTACAATGGTTGCCAATTTCTCGTCAAATTTCAAATTTAGCTCTGACCATAGAATTCTCCATCTGTTATATTCTGTCCCAAGTGTAATCATTGTATGCTCCTTTACATACTGCTGTTTCCTGCTCCTTGTCCATGTCACTTAAGGTTTTTCTCAAAACAATT
This sequence comes from Atrina japonica, assembly GCA_030159075.1. Taxonomy (NCBI): domain Eukaryota; kingdom Metazoa; phylum Mollusca; class Bivalvia; order Pterioida; family Pinnidae; genus Atrina; species Atrina japonica. The sequence goes on along the minus strand of BROG01000713.1, from coordinate 83,563 downwards.
CTAAGTGTTTTTGTTTTGCCCACGATATTGCTTCTGAAATGCAGGTCACGTGTCAGTGGTCAGGTGGTTGTGCTCTTCAGTAACTAGGGTGAAATTTGCAAATTTGAAACCCCCCCCCCCAAAAAAAATAACTCCATTGATACATAAAATTTTTGGAACATTTTTTTTTTCGTCGGTTAGGAGTTAAAGAAGAAAATATTAAAAATTACAATAACATTACGAAAATTACAAAAATGTCTCCAAAATGTGACTTTAAACGAAATGATAGAGAAATTTGGAAAAGTGGACTTCCAAAAACACTGGCGTAAATTGAGGTGGCAAATGAAATGGGGGGGAGCATTAAATAGAGGTTGCACTATACTTTAAACTTATCTTGTGAACTCTTCTGAATTCAGCATGAAAGAGTTACTGGATATACACCGACAGGAGTCACTAAGACGAAAGTTTCGGTGCAGATGAACTTGGAAAGACAGAAAGGTAAGCATGCTCTTCAGCCCTCGTTGGTACTAAAAGTTCTATTTTTAGTTTTATTTTATTGATTATTTGTTTATATTGAACATTTTTTATGGTGTTGCATAATATTTGAATAAAACAAAAACTTCTGTGTTCTTACATGTACTTGTGTTTAAGAGCAATTGGTTATGAGCATTTGGTGTTTGCTATCTAAAGTATGAATGATTCAGTGGGCCATTTTACAAAAGGTTGAAAGTCTCGGAAGTGGGCTCATTTGCATAAAACTTGAGTATAAGTCTCCAATCTGAGAATGTTACTAAACTTTAGTCAATCCAGGGTTCAGTATTAAGGTTTGTCAGGGTTGTCCGGGACAAGTCAACTTTGTATTCGGACAAGTAGATGTTACTTTTCACAAGTCCAAAAGGACAAGTGAAATTGTTGAAGACAAAAATTAATTCAATAAAGAGTATTCTTGTTTACTGTTGATTTTCGGACAAGCCATTTCTGCATTTGTTTTCATTATTGTCCAGCCCCAAGTCATTATTGTTGACCCCTGTAATCCTGGAATCTGATTGGCTAACCAGGCTAAGTTAAGATTATTCTCCCATTTGAGAATAAGTTGTATACATGTCAGTCTTGGTCTCTCCACTACAGTTACTGCTTATGACTGTTTTACAAAGAATTACGGTTTGCAACTTCTGACCAAAACAGGTCAGTACATCTACGTTTGGTAAATGAAGCAATCCTAGACAATCATTAATTATCAAGACCTTATTTGAAAATAAGCAAAAATGACTAAAGTCTAGCGTTGGAGTAGAGTTGATAAAACAGTTTTTAGATTTAATTCAAAATGAACAAACTGAAGACTTACAACCTCGGACTTAAAACTTTTTGATAAAACAGGTTCCGCTTTTTGAACAGTGAAATTGTGTTTGTTGGTAGTACGTGTGATGCATGCCTGGAGAGTGAGCATGTGAATTTGCATATACCGTATTCGACCCATGAAGCGTCCATGTCATTATAAGCGCCTCTCACCCTTTAGTTGAGATCTTCTCACCATTTTTTACACACGATTGAGAATCTTTTCTTGCTGGAGTGGACCAGAAAAACTGTAAGTAACAGTTTTTCTGTAGCCCCCAGCAACAGAAGAAAGTCAATAGATTGGTAATAACTGAAACAACTTTACTGTCATGCCTCATAAAAAAATTAACTGTTGTACATCAAATTGACTATTGATTGGTCCCAATAAGCGCCAACCCCTTTTTTCCTATTTTGTAGTGCTCTGGGTGCTAAATGGGTCGATTTCGATTCAGTAAACAGCGACAATTTTGTACATGATCCTAATGGTTTTTAATACAACCTCAACTACTAAAATACATGTATTCTGAATGTGAGAAAACCTTAGAAAGTTGCCTAATTCAGGTTTGGAGATGATAGCATGGGTGCATATGTAGACATTCGTAGGTTTGGAACCCATAAAACTTCAGAACTAGCTGAACAGAACCATGTGAATGATATTGACACAAGTGGAGGTTTAAACTTTTCTCAGAGGTGATTGGTTTTCAGACCACAAAATAGCACAAAAGCGATCATTCAGGTTATGTGGAGGTTACGACAAATATAAATCATGTAACCTCCTTTTCTCCATGAATTTCATTTTTAAGTCTTTGTTATTGCTATTGTAACCTGTAGGTTACTATAATTCCTTTTAGAGTAACCTGTAAATGGGTTACGACGATTTCTGTTATTTTGTGGCCTAGGTTTCGTAAGGTTCCAAGCCTAGAAACGTCAGAATTATATACATTGTATAGTGTTTGTGAAAAAATGTGCATATAAAATTAAACTAACAATTTTGAGTAATCTGCCTTTAGTATAAGCTGAGAAGAAAAAAATCTAAAGATTCCAATACAGTAAAACCTGTCTTGAGAGACCAGCTGTCATTTAAGACCACTTTTTGAAAACCATTCAGTTAATATATCTCTGTAAATAAAGCATCTTTTGAGACACCACCTGTCTTGAGAAACCACATTTCAGTGGCAGACAGGGTGGTCTTTCAAGACAGATTCCATTGTAGCAGTTTCTAATCTGGTTTTGAATAGAAGATGAAATTCAGTATCATGTGTACACAGTATTCTACTGTGATTGTACGTACAGTATGTCACCAAAAATAAGTAGCCAATGAAAAACATTTTGAAAATCAAAGATATAGGACAGTACAAAAATGAATAAATAATTAATGTGTAATAATTCCATGTTACATTTGTATATGCCATAAAAATATGCATCAATATTTTGTTACAATGGTTACTTATTTCTGGTTGGTACTGTATTTGTATTGAAGGGTCATTAGCTGTATTTACCAACAAAAATTATTTCAATTTTTTTCTACTTTTACTATTTGTACATTATGTACAATGTACAATAACAAATCGGAGCTATACACAGGCATAAAAAAATCTTATATTCCTATATATTTTGTGAAAATAAGGTCAAGTCCAGTGTTGTATTCATATATAAATAGTAAGGTTGAGTTAATCAGTTACAATTGAAAAAATGTCAGACCTGGGATTCTCAAGCAATTTTCACAAAATATATGCAATGTTGGAATTTAAGAATTTTTATGCTTGTGTTTATCTCATTTTTGTAATTGTAAATCAATCTAACTAATAAAAAAAGAAAAACAAAATGAAAAAAGCAGCTAATGCCCCATTAACTCTATATATTTAATCAGATCACTTGGATTACAGGACACTTGAACACTTCCTAGTTATTGAGTTGTGTTCGAGTGGTTATCTGTAAGGTCTTTGTACATGTACTTGATGTGCTAATGTTGAGGCAGATTTCTCATTTATGTCCTCGTACACAGTCAATAGACTCATATGTTTAAATTTATTATTTTTTGGTGTATGTTGTAAAATCCTTGACTGATTTCAAGCCACAATGTACAATATTTGTTATAAATATTCTTTGTTCCATATACTGCCAACTTATGCGTCGAAATTGATGTAATAATGCTTGTTAAAAAAGTGACTTGATTAAAGTTTCAGATTTTTGTAAAAAATATATGAATTAAAATTCTCTTTCTTGACATTTTGCATGGTCACACGACTAAATTCTGTTTCGTTAATTCTTAGAAAGATTTCAAAATTTCGTATTTAACAAAACCTGGAACCATATGTATGCTCAGTTTTAAACCTTCGTCTATTGACTGTGTATGTAATCGTACAACAGAATGCAATCTAGGGCATGAGAACTCTTTAATTATTGGATGCTCTTTTTGTTAAGGAATCATGCAAAAACGACACGGTAAAAACTGTTTAATAAATGTTTGCTAGATGTGATTTATTTTTCTATTTTTTTTTTGCCCCTTCCCCCTTCCTCCTGCTGCATGATGGTGAAGGATTGCACTTGTTTTATACCTTTTTTAGAGTTACCTGAGTCAGTCTGGTAACCTCCTGTTTTCCCTTGCTTTTGATCATCATTTGTTGTGAATCGAGTGTTGTGTGCCAACCTTTGAACTTAAGTATCTACTTCTCAGAAATCCCATTGGCCAATTGTCATCATATTTAATTTGGCATATGTCCTGGTAAGCTGTCAATCTAATTGTGACTTTCAATGACTCCTAATCTCTTTGGACCTAAATAGTTTGGCCAAAACTTTAAAAGAGAGAGACAAACTTTAAAAGTCTCTATGCCTGGACATGTATCAAATAAACTGGCTGCATAGCTATAATGAATACATGGGCATTTTTATGTAGCTTATGACTCCCGAACTGTGGGATTTGTCAGTTATGAAAAAAAGGTCTGGACCCAGTTGCACAACAGGTCGTTAAATTTAATGTGACGTTAACCAATGTTAAAACAATGGGCTAACTGTACGTTAAATCTAACGATGCATTGTGCAACCGGGTCCTGATGTCTGGAAAGATTTTTAAAAACTTCTTGTCTATTTTCTCACCAGACTTTTTACGTGAAGTTGTTTCCTCTTAACATTATTCAGAAAAAAATCAACAGGTCCTTTTTTTGACCTATTTCCATCTGACATTCTGCTTTCTCCATTCACAAAATAAAAATTAATGTATAGGTCTGCTAAGATGAAGTGGCACATCCTAGTTTTGTCAAAACAGTACTGTTTATTATCCAAAATAGGGATGTACAGGTTAACATTTAACCTTGCTTTGATTCCATGCAATATTGTATTTCTTGTATTTTTGTGCTGAAAACTAGCCTGTCTCCCCATTGAGATTTGATTTAGACTTGTACTGTAGTGTTTGTAAACATGTGGCAGTTTACCTTGGTGAACCCTCAAAGATCACTATGTAGTAACCATTATCTGTTGATAAGGTTGCATGTATTTGATTTTAAACACATTTATATTAAAATGCTGATATTTTATTTTTCATTCCATCCTCCTCTGTCTCTCAGTCTCTGTCTCTCAGTCTCTGTCTTTCTTTCTCTCTCTCTTTCTCTCTGTCTCTGTCTTTGTCTCTCAGTCTCTGTCTTTGTCTCTCTCTCTGTCTTCTCTCTCTCTCTCTCTCTCTTTGTCTCTCTCTCTCTCTCTCTCTCTCTCTCTCTCTCTCTCAATATCTTGCTTTCTTTCATTTTCTTCATTTCATTGCCTTCAAAAGTTTAAAAATTCACAAACTTTGTTATAAGAGCTTTAGTTTCTCCGGCTATTGGCCTTGTTTGCAAGGATTCACTGTTTGTTTGTTAGCATGATCACTTTGTTTATAGTCATAATAAAATGTTGTTGTTATTTCATTCACCCTCCTAAAACTCATTTGGACTTGTCTATAACATTATATGTTAAGTAGAGTCCATTGTATTTTAGGGGTGGATGATTTTATTGTTGTCATAATTTTATGTTTTGCTGATGTAATGCATGCTTAATAAATACTGCAGTCATGAATATTCAATAGTATATATACATGAATAATAAAATATGCAAATGAATTATAGAAACCCATTTTGGCATATAACCACTTCAGATATTGTGTTAATGTTTGGATAAAAATTCTCAAGAAAATTGTAAATTGTAAATTATTTTATGGTTTAAATGAAGTAGTATATTTGCCAACTTGATTTCAATGTTTTGGATACAAAGTATACATTTAGGGTACCATGGTTATTAATCACATGTCACTCATTAGTACATACAGTGTACTTTTGAAAGTTCATGACCTTTGCAGTGTTTTGAGTTTGATCTGGATGATTGACCAGTTTTACTTTCCCTTTCCAAAAAAAAAAAAAGAAAAAAATCAACAGCTACACAGATACAGCCAAACCCTGATATACTAAATTGCAGGGGTATGACTTTTTCATTCAAATTAACTGGGTTATCAGAATATCAAGGTTTTAATGGTAATAAAGAAGTTTGGCCAAGGATTCAAAATCATTTCACATAAAGTGGGGTTTCACTGTAACAGGAGTCAACTGTATATGTGATAATACATTTTCTGTAATGTTTTGCTGCATGATTCTGTAGTCATTTTGGCTTTATACATAAATTATTTTTGACATTTTACCCCACCAGTTTTTTTTTTTGGCCTTGCCATTGTAGTAATATAATAGCAATGCTGTAGAACTGGTCTGTCAGTTAATAAATGTTGGTTGTGTTATTTGTGCTAACGAATTGTTACTTTATGCATGGCAGAAGATGAAAATGATACCAAGGGAAATGGTGGTATGTGGAATTTATTTTTCTGTAGTGCACACAAACTCTTTCATTTCAGCTTTTCAGTTTTATTTTTCAAACCTTTCTGCAAGTAATGGCTCCACCCATCACTATTACAAACCAATCATGTTGTTGCTCTATAGTCACATGGCTTTCAACTGTGTTCTTACACAATTTTTTCTTAGCTCAGGCTGACATCATTTTCAAAATTTAACACTTCATTTTCATTTAATGTTTCATAAGACATTAGATATTGTTCAGTTGAACAATTTTTTTTTATCTGTTTATGTCTGTAATGGACATCTTAATTCCAACACATTACAGGGGCTGAATTTTTTTTTAGTCTGAGGTCTGAAACCGACATGCCTGTATTTTATTTTCGGACCTTACCATGTGAGGCCAAGGAGCTAACAACACTGAATCAGTATTGATGTCAATTCTGTCATTTTGTTTTCTTTCTCAACGTTTCTGTTTCATTCGAAATAAGTTCAATCGTCTATAATTTTTTGCTCTTTGATCTTTGTCAAAGGTCAATCCTCAAAGTCAATATAGATATTGAGATTGGACCCAGACATTAGAGGACCAGACCAAGGCAAAATTCAATGCACCTAAGTAGCTAAAAGATTTTCAGCCCCTGCTTTAACATTCATAATGTAGATGTACAGATAAAGAAAAATTTTGGTAGACCCTGTCTTATCGGATACATTGATTTATGTGTTGTAGAAACTGAAAATTCACCTGGATCCATTTTTTGGAAATATTGACTATTACCGGTTGTAGCCCTCAATGATTCATTAAATTTTAGCCCTCTGTGGCTATGTGGGTAGAGCATCACGCTTTAAACCATGAAGTCTCTCACTTTTGGTCAGTGCAGGCTCGAGCCCCACTGGACCCTAAACCGATTTTTGTGAGAAAGTTGCCAGTGTACATGCGGAAGACCAGTGGTCTCTTTCCTGGTACATTGTCACGGGGCTGTCTCCTCCACCATTAAAAACTGGCCAGCACCATATAACTGAAAAATTGTTGAGTGTGGCGTAAAACACCAACCAGAATCAAATTCATTAAATTGAACTAAGGTTTTATGCCACAGTGGTGCTCGTATGTAAGTTTCTGAACTGCAGAGGAATGAATCTACAGCGTGATAAAAGATTTACAGCATTTATGGTTGCAAGGGAAAATTTCCTCAGCAAGATATGAAGCTGAAATATTAAAATCACAGACACCAGAGTATTAATCCATGGAATGTTCATGAGACAATATACAAAATCGGGTGAAAATTGGGCATACACAGACCTCTAAAAATCTAGAGGTAGGATCAGATGCCATGGAGGAGTAAGCAACCCCTGTTCACCGGTCACACCCACCATGAGTCTACATTTAAAATTCATATGAAATACATGTAATTGAGGAATCACTCCTCATCATAATCGGTAAAGGTAATTCAACAACCACTATTGAACTGTAATTGCTAACAATTTCATTAAACCAACCGTAAAATTTGCGAAATGTTGACATTAAATGTGATTTGTGACAACAACTTATCAGTAAGTAGTTTGACTCTGTATATGAAATGTTCATATGTTGAACATGCCCTGGCATATAAGATCATCACACACTTTTATACATATCATCAACACATCTGGCATCATCATTTAGTAAAGAGGTTTTTAATCAGACCCTGTATAGAAAAATATTTACATGTATTGTTCAGTTATCCAAGTTTTATTCTAGCCTAATTTTAAGCGTCATCTGTCTTAGGGTCAAAGTTATATTTAGACTAAATGACCAGCTTTGTATCATAAAATAAAATGACAAAATCCTTGAATGAGTGATCCTTAGTAGCACCTGGACTGATGCCAATGCAGTGAAAGTTCTACAGTGGAAACTGTCTTGAAATACCACCTGTCTTTTAAAACCCTAACCCTGATGGCATCTCCATATGAATGAAAGTTCTTGAGTAGGACGTTCAACAACAATACAACAACAACGGCGACCTCTATTTTAAGTCTCATCCAAAAGAACCATGACTTTTACTTCTTATACGAAGTGCTTGGCAGAGTGCTTGGCCTAGGTAGAATCGCTACCTTTAGTTTTTAGTCTAAAAGATATGATCCGGGACCTTACGCTTGTGAGTCTAGCGCTCTGCCACTGGATCACCTGGCTTAGGAGACCACCTCCCAACTAAGACCACAGATATTCAGTCTCTGGCATAATTCTTAATAAACATTGAATAAGTAAAGTCCATCGACACTTAAGGAACCACCTCACTAATCAGACCAACTTGAGTCAGTCAGTGAGGTGGTCTTGATATAGAGATTCCACTGTAGTCCAAAATTAGTATCATCAGCATCATCATCATCATCATCATTTTCAAACACTTTTTTTCTCACTGTTTACATGTATCCACTTTTTTCTTGTTTTGAACATCACATATATGTAATACTATAGTTTGCTAGTGAGCCTCTAGTTCGATTTATATTCAGTGTGTTGGGTTTTTTGTTCTGTGATTTTTTATTTGACATTCCAGTACATGATAAAATCTTAAGTAAATCTCACAACAATTGGTAGAGATCTTTATCAGTTAAAAGTTGTAAAACATTTAAATGCCGCTGTTTATTAACTGATGTCATAAGTCTTTGAAAACACTGTACAGAGTTGTTAAAAGCCAACATTGATAATCTTTATGTTACATGCATAAACATGTATACTCAGGTAGATAATTATGAATAAGACACACCTGTTTATGTTCCTGTTAATGAGATAAACCTTAATTACATGCTGTAGGTGAGAAACTGCTTTCTAAATTTTCATTTCAAAAGTTGTATATATATCTGTGTTATTTCAGTCAATAATTTGATAATGCCAGACTTATTACAATGTATCAGTAAATATTTGTTGTTTTAAGCTAAAAAATTCTTTTACAATTTACATCAAATGTGTTAAAAGTATGTTTTTATAGTAATCTGCTGTATCTAATTAAAACTAACAATGACCCTAGGGTTCTACAACAATAGCATTTACACAAAGCAATGTTAAGTTAGCTCCCTTTGTTTACTGAGATGTCTGCTTTTACATTCTTCTATCAGAACTGATGGCAGAGCTAGGAATAAGTGATCCAGAAGATATAAGTGATCCAGATATTTCCGACTTATCCGAGTCTGCTCCACCACTGCCAGACACAGATACCCCAGTCACGAAACAAAAAGAAGAGAATGTTGTGGAAAGTGTTGAAAGTGATTGGGACTCGACCGCAACATCAGAGCAGCCTACACCAAGACCGGGCATTCTGAAGAATTGGAAACAGGTTCTTGTTATACATTGATATGTCTTACCTCAAGTTCTCTGACCATAATTTGAAAACCGCTTGATTAAATAACCATTTATATAAAACCTTTTTTAAGAAATCACCTGCCTGAAGAGACCACCTATCTTGAGGAACCACATTTCAGTAGCAGGTGGAGTGGTCTTGAAAATACGTTCTACTGTTAGTGCATATGATTCCTGTTGTATGGGTACTTTCTATGATATACCCCCGATCAGATACTGGTTTGGAATTTAATTCTTAACGCTGTCGTCCTGTCAGCAACTGACATGTTTACAGCATGTCAACCTGTTTTGTTTTAGTTTCAATTTTGGGGCTATGTTTTTGTAAGGGACTATTTTCTGTTAGTAAATATTTAACGTATGGTTATATTTAACAGATGATGTACTTTTAAACAGGACGGAACTACTTTTCCAAATACTTGTACTAGATTTAACCCCAGAAATAATTTTATTTTAGTATGTCATACCTTAAGTTATAAAATCCAAAATTTGTTACCATCCATATGTGATACAAATTTGTTGATAAAACCAGAAACGTCTTCCAGTTTATATCAGATATGATATGTTTTATTCAAATTATCAAGGTGTAATATTGCTAAATTATTTACAACAGTAATAATACTGTTATAATGAATTTCAAAATAACACATTTTGAAAAGTCTGATAAAACATTTGATACCTGAGGTGAAACAAATAAAATATGTTTCTTTTTGGTTTACACATGTATGTATATTCATGGACTTCAGAGAAAATGAGTTTACATGTATTTTTATTAACTTCTTAACCCCTGATATACATTTGAACTGAGCTATATTGTTGATTTCAAGTAGAGTCCATATGTAGGGGTGAATATGTCTAAATTTAATGCTCCCCTTTAGGTTCCGTACAACAAATCCATTGTCATTTACTAAGAGTAAATCCTGTTCCCCCTTTTCATAGGTGTCAGACTTAGAGCATCATACCAGAGGCTGAGAATCTGGGGCCCATTTTACAAAGGGCCCTAAGTGTTAGACTTGGTCTTAGGTCCACACTTATGACTTTTGACCATTTTACAAAGACTTGTGACTTACAACCAAATCAGGTTAGGTCTTGGTGAGTAACCAGTGGATTTGTGTAGACTCTAAGTTACTGTTGTACAGTGTATGTGTCATAATTTATAATGTAGCAGGTATAAGTATTCATAAATTATTACTATCTCTTTTTGAAAATATGCAAGTATGCAGTAAGACTTGAGTTATGGCAAGGTTGATAAAACAGCCTTAAAGGGGCATTAGCTGTGTTTACCAAAAAATGTCATTTTGATTTTTTCTTCTTGTACTTGTTGTACAATGGCAAATAAGAGGTATACAAATAGGCATAAAATGTCTTATATTCCTATATTTTTTGTTAAAATAAGGTCAGGTCCAGTGTGGTATTCATATACAAATACATTTTTTAACATTGACATAATCAATTGCAGTTGAAAAATTGCCTTACCTAGGTTTCTCAAGCAATTTTCACAAATTATATAGGAATCTAATAACCTTTATGTCTTTGTATATCTCTTCTTTTTTTTTCTTGTATACAAATCTAAGTAGTAAAAAAGAGAAAAAATTTTAAAAAGTTAGTGCCCCTTTAAATTTACAACTTCTTGATAAAATCTGCCACTGAACCTCGGCTAGGTTTCTGGTATGTTTGTAGGTGCCTCATTCTTCTGTCTTACATTTTTATGTAGTTTATGCATTATATATAATCACACTTGCAGCACAGCCTGGAGCAGGTCAGAGAAAAGAAAGAGAAAAGCAACACTTCACAGAAATCTGAGGTATATAATTTCTTCTGGTCTCCAGAGTTTTACCAATGTGATTTATTATAAAAGGATTTAATTTGGTGCCGTCAACATTTAAAACAAACATTCAAAAAAAAAAAAAGTAAATAATAGGTAGGCATAAAACATACATCTGTCATATTTGTATTTCATTACAATTATACTCAGTCACTGAATATTTCCTCTTACAGGTATCAGAATGGGACAGTGACCTTGAAGATGAACTTGACCCAGATAAACCAACATCCATACATGATGTAAGTTTCAATCTTGGGATGTCCTTGTCTACTGCATCCCAATATCTTTACACATGAAAGTTTGTACCAATATATATATATATATATATATATATATATATATATATATATATATATATATATATTAATTTTATATGTGTATACATACATACATTCATTAACACACACACACACACACACACACACACACACACACACTTTTATATATCAACATATTAAACTATTAGCTAATTTTTGTAACCTAGAGCCATTTATTATTTATTTTATTTATATAACCATGACTGACAATAATTCAAATTAAATTTGATTCAATTCTTTTTATATGTAGCATTTTAGATAGTAGATAGAATTTAGGGGCTTGATAGCTTTTATGCCATTGTTGTGTTAGATGTCATATTTAGGGCAGACTTGTACATTTCTGATACCATTGTATCATACAAGCTTGTGTCAGCCACTTTTGAACGCATCACACATTAATTAACCTGAGATCTGGTTCAGACTATTTCACAATTCTTTAATCCTATTTTTAATCTAAATCTAAATACATATGTAAATGACAGGGTGAATATATTCTTTGGTTCAGATCTTACAGGCCTTTTTTAATAGTTTCCCAATTCCCAGTACAAAATGCATGTGTTCTTCCCAATTTGTGGAAAAAAAATAAGATACCAATTTGGTTTTCAAACCACAGCCACAATTAAAAATGATTTAATGCAGGTGAAATACATTTAAAAAAGAGATTCAATTACATTTTGATTTACATAGGTGTTAACTGTTTTTCCCAATTTGACACAAATTCACATTAAAATTCCCAATTGTCTCGCCTATGGCAATTCAAAACCTTGGTTAAAAAGGGGATGAGGGACCAATAAGGCATGTCCCTTTAAAGCAAACTCATTAGTCCCGTCACCCACAAGTATCTAAATAATATGAACTTTTCTATTGTTTTAGACCAGTCTGTTAAGGTCAATGGGGTTGATACAAAAAAAAAATTGTATTGTTCAGGTTGATATTGCCTGTAGGGAGTAGCTGTTGCGTAGTTATATGTATATGTACAAATGGTATATGCACCTGCTTTTTCATATAATGTAGGACACTAATGCTACGCAGATCACTTCAGCCAAAAAATATATGTCGCCTTCAAGTGAGAATCAGGATGAATCGGATGACAGTTACTTAGATGGGGAACTTACTCCTCAACCCAAAAGGGTTGTGGAAATTTGTAGAGATGGGAGTCTGAGGGGAGTGGGAGATTCCCCTATTGTGCTGGATTACAGGGGCAGTACTAGTGATATAAGTGACCCAAATATAATTGAATCCCCTAAGGATGTAGAGGAAGAATTGACTATTCTGGATGAGGTCGTGCCCGTGTCAGGGGAAATAATCGAAAAAGAATCTCCATATGCTATGTTGGAGGAATCAACTCTAGTTGAGGAAGTAGAAGAGTCTGCTACATGTATAGAGGACGTTAGAGGCATGAACAGTCCGATGAGTGATGACCCAGAAACAGATAAAGAGGTCGCTAGGGTACTTGGCTTAGAGGATAAAAGTAGCTCTCGTTCTACAACAACGGAGCAGATAGAGGATGTCCAAACCATGAAACATACACTCGTGAAGCAAGGCTCCCAAGATACACTGAATCAACTTCCATCTGACGAAGAGGTTGAACTTTGTTCTTTGACTTTTTTGCACCAAACGAAATCACTGAAACAGGTCACATCACAGTTTAGTTGTGCAGTGTTGTAGTTTTAGTGGGTGACTTCACTAACACAGCTCATATATATTTTTCAATACTTTTCTTTGCAGTGGTTTGACTTTTTCTGGACTTAAAATCTCAAATTTTAACTGTTCCCAATTTTTTTCAATGACCCAAGTCAGTCAGATCTCATTTAAAATTCTGTTGATCATGTGAAACTGATTAGTTGTCAAAAATACCACCATTTAATCAAATGTTACCATGGACACAGAAAATTAATGTTACAAGTGTCTTAAAAATTATTAGAAAATGCAAAAATGTATATTGATACTGTATAGCTGTTTAATGTCATGGTGAGAAAATTTTCTGTTTTTCTGAAAGGAACTTTTTCGTGGGTTTTAAATTTCGGGCAAGACCATTTCCAAAACAGAATTGTGATAGGAGTTGAAGTAAAGCTGATAATATTTTGTGATTCGTATACATGTATATGGTATCTGGTTATATATAAATGAAATTTGATTGTTAAAAACTTTTATAATTTATATCCGTAACATATTGTCTTTTTAATGCTACATAAGTATAAAGTATTAAATTCACAGGTATTTAATTTCACTGTATTTTCTTTGACTACAAATATAGCGAAATTAAATCTTCCGGGAATAAAAGCAGCTTTGCAGTATTATAAAGTGTGACATATGGTAAATTCTGCATATGACCAGTTTTGAGCAAAAGGCGTGCCATTGGGTACAATTTCTGATGATGTCATACATACATGTACATGTATCATGCATATGAACAGTTATTAGTGGGAAGGGGCATTCGGTAAAAATTTTTATGACATCTCATGTAAATGAAAATGATTTTTATAGGACTCGAAACAATATCTGAATATTGAAACCAATTTGTCAGTTCATTAGCATGTGATTGTAAATTTTAAATGTTGGTGATTGGGTTAACAGCACTATCATATTTTGTTTGTTTTTCATTTCAAGTTTTATACACACTATTCTGGTATTGCTTTTGTCTCTCTTAAGTTCTAAATGTCATTGGTTACTGGGATGATTTATTTCAGAGAGATTACACATAGCTTTTTAATATTGTTGCCTCGCAACGACTTACCTCTCTTTGATATTTGGAAAAAACAGTCCAGGATTATCATAAATACTTTTGCTTTCAACTCCAAACTGATTTCAGCCTCCTTAAGTTGTTTCAGTTTCTTTTGTAACACCAGTTGTGATTGGTCAGTAGTGAATTCATATTAATGGTCTCTTTGGCTTTGTGGTTAGGGAAGTGTTTTAGATTATGATGTCTCTGATGTATAAGAACCACCCAGCTCAATCTTATTAAAACATTATCTCTCACCACTACCGTTTTCTGATATGTCGCATAGAGGATCTAAGGAACCTGCAATGGGGTCACATTTGAGTGACCTGGTAGGTGTGTCATACTTGACCAATGAAAATGCAACTTACAAGGTCTTGAAAGTTTATTGAATGGCAAATATTTTAAACATTTAAAAAAACTCTGAACACATTAAATTCAGAAATATAGAATTCCTTTTATAACCTTGGGTAGGATCGAAGATAATCTGAAAGAATTCTTTACTGACAATTTCTTTATTACATGATGAATTATATCTCTTTGTCATTTGATGGAAATTCAAGATTGTGTAAACTGCATTTTAATTGGTTGAACATTACACCTACAATAGGTCATTTGCATGTGACCCTGTAGCAGGTTTCATTACATCCTCTACGCGACATACTTTATATCAGAAAACAGGAACAATGAGAGATCGGATTTTAACTAGACAACACCCAACTTTAACATTACTATATGGAAAGGTTTGTCAGTTAACATGATCCTGATTATATGGGAAATTATTACTTTCCAATATCTTAGTAATCTCTGAGGGAAAATGTTTCTTGAAAAACTTGTAATATTACAAGATTTACTTATCAACATTTTAAATTGACATTTAACTTAGAAATGCATCTTTAAAAAATTCTCATCAATGAGATTTGCATTAAAATTTAGTTAAGTTACCTGGTGATCTTATTTTTTAATATTTCGATTTCAAAGCAATCATGCTTTCAAAGTTCATCATGGTTTTATGACCCTGAAATTGAAGATGGGGACCTAATTATTTTTGGTTCATCTGTTTTTTTGTCTCTTTGCAATATTTTGGTTTCTGTGAAATATCTCTTTAGCCAATTTTGGTATGCAGCTTTCTATCAACAAGATCTAGGATGTGTTCCATTATCGCCAACATTTGGCAGTAATATTTGCAAGAGTTATGGGACTTAAAGTTCTACAAAAATGGCTTCCCTCTTTGGATATATACCTGTAGTTATATCGATCACATAGAAATTTACTTCAGCAGTAATTTACAATGTTATCAGATCTAGATCTATCACATTTTCATGTTTTTGATTTCCAGTTCATACCAGGAGATTTTGACGTATTTCAAATGGTGACTAAGATTTTTAAAGATTTGGTTACTGGTTACAGTCATTTTCTTTTTTTTTAGCTCTTCTGATAACTGATAACTTATCATTCTCCATGATTTTATCTTTCAGCCTTTCTTTTTTCTTAATCTACAAGGTCTTGATATTACATCTGTAGCTTAAGTGTATATATGTTCAAATTTTCTCCCGTCCATAACTCAATCAAAGTTTTCCTGTACTCTAGACTTAAAAGAATTATTGACTTATTTCATATTTCATTTTACCAAGTGATTACCTCCAAGAGTTATCTCTCTTCCTATCTTGAAGAGTTGTCTCTCTTTCCATCTTTCAGTTATTTACTGTATTTTGTTCTCTTCTATACTAAAGTTAGACATTTCTTAAATCTACATAGAAACAATTGATTAAATGTCTGTGTGTTTGATAATTAACTTTTATTATTCAATATTAATTATGCAATAGATTGAGTGACTGATTTTGTGGTGAAGATGTACAGCTAAAAAGAACATTTTAAAAAGTACTGTGTGTTATAATTTTTGTTCAGTGTAAAGGACTGATAATTTTTGTCTAAAATTACAATAAAATTTAATATATTAAATTACATTAAAATTTAATGTATTATAATACAGTATTTCATTTAATTGAAGGTGAATTTTTATATTATATAGATAAAATCTTTGTGGGTGTGTCTCTAACTCACACTCACTCACTCTCTCTCTGTTTCTCTCTCTGTCTCTGTCTCTGTGTCTCTCTCTCTCTCTCTGTCTCTCTCTCTCTATCTCTCTCTCACTCTCTCTATCTCTCTCAGTATCTTGCTTTCTTTCATTGTCTTCGTTTCATTTCCTTCAAAAGTTTAAAATTCACCAACTCTGTTATAAGAGCTTTAGTCTCTCTAGCTATTGGCTTTGTCAGCAAGGATTCACTATATGTTTGTTGGCATGATCACTTTGTTTATAGCCATAATTAAATGTTGTCGTTAATTCATGTTCTTTTTTTTTTAATTTTGTTTTTTGTTTTCTTCTCTTTTTTTGAGATGACTGTAATTCATTTCTAATTTTGTTCTACAGCACAGCCAGTGGGACTCAACAAACACTGATGGCATTACCCCCAGGAATGTACAGGTATTTAAAATGTTTATATTTCAACTCAAAAGAATTATCAAACCACTGTGAAACTTGTTTATAACAACCTCCTTAGGGGCACAATAAAACCAGTCTTTATACATGTTATAAGGAGGTGGTCTTTATATAGAGGTTGATTTGTACACAGATAATACTATTGGGAACAGCAAAAAACAGTCTTTGTGACCAGGTGGTCTTAATACGCAGTTGGTCACTAAATCAAGTTTTACTATATTAATAAGTTATGTACAGTCAAACTTGCATTAAAGACCAACTCTGTGTGAAGGGCACCTGGCCATCAAACATAACCTTTGTTAACTTTTTTTTTATAATAAACATCCTCTTTATAAAGGCCACCTGTCTATAATGACTATTTTTCCTGTTACCTTGAGTGACCTTTATAGGCAGGTTTTACTGTACTTGTTTTTATATTGTAAGAGTTTGATGCGTGAAAGAAAAATACATTTGTTAACGTCTTTTATAATCAGTTTTGTGTAATTGTCATTTTCGCAACACTAAACAATCTTTCAATTGTGTGGTGGCAGCCATTTTTTAATGGTGGAGGGGAAAACCAGTTTACAATATACCTAGGATTAGAACATGTACCATCTGAAGGTAAAACTGGCAAATTTCTTCACGCCTCTGTAAGACAAGACTTCTAATGAGATATTGTATTACAGGCCATATTGCCTGTAAAAGAACTCAAATTGCATTGGCATATGACTAGCTGTGGTTTAAATTTGTAGCACTTTATCTATAGTTTGTGAGGTATATACATCAAAGTGAAGAATTATTGACCAAACAACAGAAAATCAAGGACAGTTATAGATAATGAGGTAACCATTAAAGTAAAGAGTTTTTGACTATTAAATAGGAAAAAGTCAAGACAAAGCAGATATTATTGGAATCACATGTGGAATATTAAATGATACTGTGTTTTATTACTAAAACGTTTTTATTTATTTATTATTATTATTATTTTTTTTTTTTGCAGAATTTGAATACCCCGTCAGATGTACGGAGTGGGTCAGATACTGTAGATTACCTTGACCTTCAGCCAACGCCACCTAGTGACTTCAGAGGGAGTAGTGTTGAGCCAGTAACATCAGCAAGTTTAGAAAGTTCGTTCACTCAGCCTAAAACTGTTGTCGAAAGACACCCGGAAGCTACCGACAAACATGACAATGAAGAGCACGATGACGAAGACGATGATTCCAACTGGGATTCTGATGACGTGAGTATATTTATTACACAAGTCCCATTAATTGTAATCTTCCGAAATTTGCCCACTGTTAATATGTCATTAGTATGGTGTTCAGTTTCATGTGACAGGTTTTAGTAAATCGTTGATAGGTATGACATTTAGTTTCACGTGACTAGATTTTATTATTTTTCTTT
The DNA here is from genome assembly GCA_030159075.1 of Atrina japonica. Classification (NCBI taxonomy): domain Eukaryota; kingdom Metazoa; phylum Mollusca; class Bivalvia; order Pterioida; family Pinnidae; genus Atrina; species Atrina japonica. The sequence goes on along the minus strand of BROG01000713.1, from coordinate 65,369 downwards.
GGGGCTCATCAATTGGACTTGTCCTCTTTTGTGGAACAGTCCATTTTGCAGAGTAGCATGTAAAAGTTACTTGACACCCATCCAACATGAGTTGGGGGGTTGAACATTTACAAGAATACAGTAGTTTGAAGTTCTTTAACATAGATGTACAGATTATGTATCTGACTCTTGATATTACATGTATTAGGTAAAGAAAATATAGCATTTTGTTGCTTCACAAAACATATTTATATCAGAGTTCAAAGTTCAAAATGGTAATGAAATTATCATGTTGATATTATGTTGAATTTTTTTTTTTTTTTTCTTTTGTAAAACATAGGACGATCTCCTTCCATCTGAATCCGGTGCACCTCCAATATATGGTGTGGAATTTAAACAAGAGCATGCCGCAACTATAGCACCTGTCCACGTTGAGGAAAAATCTCAATCTCACTCCATCACAGAGGATGAGGATGAAGAATCTATCAGTGAATGGGAAATTGATCGACAGAAAGAAAAGGTATTTATCTGTCTAGCAAGTATCCTTTTTAATCAAACATGTAATCATAAAAAAAGGCAGTTTTTCTGTTTGTTTTTTTTTGGTTTATTTTGTTTTTTGGGTTTTTTTTTATATAAATTATGGGAAATATTTTTGATACAGTATTAAAAAACAATTAATCAGTTGTTTTATTGGACAGTTGCTTCGGGTTCATTCAATATAATCTTTTTTTTGTAATCCTTTTCTTGGGAATTCATTATTTGCCAGTAGTTAAATGTTTTTTGTTTGAAAGTGGAACCCAGTGCAAGGATTCTCCACCCTATTATAGGGGGTAAAAATAAGGCCCCATTCCCAATGAAAAGTTTTATCCCAATTTGCAGGTAAAGTTTCCCAATTGAAGACAAATGATGATGAATTTGAAACAGTTTTGTGTATTCTAGATTTCCCAATTCCAATAAGATGTTGCTAAAATTCCCAATTCAAAAGACCCAGGCCAATTCCCAAAAGAGTGTGGAAAATCCTTGCAATGGAAGCACTATTAACACACATAGGAAATAATTTTTTTTGGGATGGACAGTAACAAGTGCAAGGATAATTGCATGCATATTGTTTTATTTCATAGGAGAAGAAAAAACAGGAAGAGTTGGAATCGCAAAAATTAGCTGAACAGGAAATGCAACGTGAGAGAGAAGCTAATTTAATGATGCAAAAAGAGTGGGAAGAAGAAGAAAAGAGAACACAAGAGAGATTGCGCAAAGAAGCCGCGGAAGAAGCAATGGTAAGCATGAAATTATTGCAACATTGATTTAGTTGTGGGACAATACATCAGTAAAATTTCTTTTCCAGAAAAATTTCAAATTTTAAAGTTTTCTTGTAGAGCAAGTACAATGTACATTTAACTGTGCATCCTAAATGGAAATGCAAACTTAAATACAGTGTGTGCAATGAATGATTAATAGAATCAACCCCAACCATGAGGGTATGACAAAGGAATCTTTATCCGAGGGTAATACTCTTGAATGACAAACCCGTGGCTTGCAGGAGGTTTGTCAGTCAAGAATCTTATCCTGAGGATTAAGATTCCTTTATCATACCCTCAAGGTAGGGATTGATTATATTTCTCCCACATCTTAAAAAGTTCTACGTCATTTCCAGTAGAGCAAATGTAGCTTGTCATCCCCCCCCCCCCCCCCCCCCCCCCCCCCCCCCCCGTGGATCACAGGCTGATCATTTTGCACTAATTATAAGCATAACTCTGTGAATATGGGAGAAAGTTGTATCAGCTGATAGAAATATTTTGTAAAATAATAAAATTTTAGGACTTGGATTCAACCATGAAACCCAACACTTGTTTGAAAAATGCTCCATCAGATCAGAGGCTAGCAATGCCAATTGTATTTATACCCAAGAAAATAAAAAAAATGGTCAGTTGGAAGTCTTGGATGATATGATCATGGCCATCATTTGGCAGTATTTACCGGAGTTATGGGACTTTAAAATCTTCAGATGAGTTTGATTATGGCCATCATTTTGCAGGTTTTACCAGAGTTATGGAACTCAAAATCTTCATATGAGTTTGATCATGGCCAACATTCAGCAACATTTACCAGAGTTATGGGACTTTAAAATCTTCAGATTAGTTAGATCATGACCAGCATTCAGCAACATTTACCAGAGTTAAGGGACTTAAAATCTTCAAACAAGTTGATTATGGCCAACATTCTGTAGTATTTGTTCGAGTTATGGGACTTCAAAGATGACTAAGCTCTTGGAAGCATATTGTTTCTTAAACACTTTTTGTTAAAATTACTTTCAGAGAGAAATGGAAATGGCAGATGATGAGAGCAACAAAAGCGATGAAAGTAATGATGAGCCTGTTGAGATACCATTATCACCTAAATCACCTGAACAAGTCAAATCACCTGTATTATCACCTATTATGTCACCTGGGAGGGTAAGCAAATTATTCTTTCATTTCAAAACATCTTTTTACCATTGTTGGAATTTGATCCGAATAGATGTTAGTGTGGGATTGTACTTCCTGTCGTGGAAGCAAAACATAAACATAGAACAGTGGAACCTCATCTTAAAAGACCACCTTGCTTAGACGATCACCTCTCAATTAAGACCAAAAGTATCCAGCCTCTTCAGAATTTCTTAACAAATATGAATTCAGTCCAATTTCACACTTAAGAGACCACATTGAGTCAGTCACTTAGATGATCTTATAAGCAAGGTTCCACTGTACTTCTCTTGTGATATATATATACAGTGGAACCTGGCCCAAAGACCTCCTCCCTTAGAAGGCCACCTCACATTTATGACCATAAATGTTTAGTCTTTTGAATTTTTTTTTTTTTGATGAATAATAAATAAGTCCAGACCCTTAATTAAGATACCACCTTGCTAATCAGTCCAATTTGATTCAGTCAGTTAGGTGTCTTGATATTGAGGTTTCACTGTAATATCAGATTTTTGTTCAAACATGGAAAGTGTGTCTCAGTTTATGATCTTTTACCTCAGAAATATTTGATACAATCCTTGTTTTTTTTCTGTGTTTAGAACTTACTGTCTGTTCATCCGAAATGCACAACATTTTTAAACCATGTTATCTCATGATGTAACATTCTATCTAGAGTTGTAAATTTATGTGCTGTTCTGAAAAAGGCTGTCCTATCTCTTGGTTGTTTGTCTGCTTATATATGTGTCTCATCTCTGTTTGTCTCTTTTTTTGTCTTATTCCTTTGTGTCAGTGCTGTTTCACATCTCAAATGTCTCGACTGTGTTTGTCTCTTTACTGTCTTATTCCTTTGTGTCAGTGCTGTTTCACATCTCAAATGTCTCGACTGTGTTTGTCTCTTTACTGTCTTATTCCTTTGTGTCAGTGCTGTTTCACATCTCAAATGTCTCGACTGTGTTTGTCACTTTACTGTCTTATTCCTTTATGTCAGTGCTGTTTCACATCTCAAATGTCTTGACTTGTGTTTGTCTCTATACTGTCTCAGATCTCTGAGTATCAGTACTATTTCACATCCAAAACATCTTAAATCTGTTTGTTTCTACATTGTTTCATTAAAACTAGATCACATCCCAAATTTATCAAATATTGATGTTACACTGAAAATTCCAAATTTTGACAGCCAGCAAATTTTGAAATTTTTATTGTACAATGTAACCAATCAAATCACATAGAAAATGTTTGATATATTTGAAAATATTTGATATAAATATGAAATGATAAAGATATGAAAGTACACGTAGATGCATATGTAAGTATAAAGTGCGAGATATTTCCATTACTTGGTCTTGGCCTATCCCTTACGATGATTATGTCTGAGTTAGATAAGGATAGTCTATCTATAGGTTTCCTTATTAGAAACAAAAGTAATTATTTATTTATCATTCAGACAAATAATTTTTGTATACTTTGTGTGTTTTTTTGTTTGTGTTTCCAACTCCTGTCTTGGTGTCAGTAATTTTTCATCTTTTGGTGTCAGCATAGTCCAGACATCTGATGGCCGTTTTACACAAGGTCCTAAGTCTTAGACTTGGCCTTAAGACCACACTTGTGACGGTTTAACAGAAAATCAGGACTTGCGATTTAAGACCAAATTAGGTTGCATATACAATGTATAATTATGATTACCCAGAGACCGGAGTTATTTTTGTAAATGTCGTATTTTATTTCTGAAAATGCAGCAGGTGCAGGAATTTTTCGCCCCTGTTTAAATTTCACCATTTTCGTCCTTAGATGAAGGGGCAAAATTTAAAATGAAAGTGAGATTTTCAAGCTAAAGAATTGAAGCAGGGATATACATGTAATCTATGGTGATTTAGGGCGAACTTAAGAAGTGGGGAATATGTTTTCTGTCGTGAAAGGGCGAAAATAATCAGGAGGGAAAATTTCTAGGTATACATTATTTTTAAAGTATAAATATTTTACTTGAAAATGTGCAAATATTTTTAAGACTTGAGTAAGGGTAGCATTGATAAAACTGTCATAAGTTTTGTTTTAAGGTAATTTAACTTAAAAGACTTATGACCTAGGAGTTGCGACTTTTTTATAAAACAGGCCAATAGATGTCCGATTTTGTCAACAACACACCATATTCCTTGTTGTCACCTGTATGTGCAGTGTGCAGTTCAATTTGTTTATGACAATTCTACAGAAAATAATTTCAGTTCTTTTCTGTCAACACAAAATTCTGTTTACTCTGTTTCCATGGTTACATTTCAGTTTTTTTAACACCTGTGTTATTTCTGCCACACAATTTTATTTATTTCCTGTTATTTACTGTTTACTGGTAAACATCCTCCCATGCTTGACTCAGAAATATTTTCATCAGATAAACATTTTTCTAAAGAACATTCTGTCTTATCCACTTGCCCTATTTTCTTCATTACTAAAAAGAAAATAACAAAAAGAGAAAGAAAAGGGAAATTACTATCTGTTTAAATTCTTCAATTGTGAAATATTTGTATTCGCCCACAGCGGGAATTGAAGAAGGTCAACTTATTGAGCGTCAAGGATTTTGTAAGATCGGCAGAGGTATGGATTGCAACTGTAATATCAGATACATCTTCATGTATTTAGAACTTCAGTATATATATCAACAAGTTTACCTATTCTAAAGTCATTATATCATATGAAATGTACGTGTGTTTTCTTTAGTGTATAATCTATCTCAATAGCTAACTTATAAGCATGGGTATGATTTGGAGTTTCTGTTTTTCTATTTTCTGTGTGTTGTTTTAGTTTTATAGTGATATATCTGTAAACTATATCATATATTTGTATCTTGTTTTATTTTTGTTCACCTTGTTAGCTAACATTTTGCAGGGATTTAGCAAGAGTTGCTTTGACATGCACTGCTAAAAAAAACGTGAAAGCATAGGAGGGGACAGGGCTATCTAAAGACACCACAGTGGCTCCTGCAGGGGTAAAATTTTGGGGGTTGACATTAACACTCCATAGGCCAATGGATTGCAAATTCAAATTTCATCTTAAAGCTGTCATCTCAACTTTTAAACCAATTTAATTAAATAAAAAATATAATAATGATGTTTTTGAAACATCCCCAGTGTTTTACTTCCATTGGTAGCCATATTTGTTCAATTTTCTGAATGGAAACAAGCCCCCACAAACCGATATAAAAGGCGAGTTTGCTAAATCAGTCGTCATTGTCTAACTACAGTCGCAAAGAACAAACGTGTGAAGTAATGAAGTTTGAGTATAATTCACCTGCATGTTGAAAATAAATATTGATATCAACAAAGTTCATTTACTCTATCTGGACATTTTGCGGGCTATTATATAGTTCACAAGCATGTAATTAATCAGTTTAAACATGAGAATATCAAACATAATTCCAAATTCCCCATGAGAAAATCATAAAATTATAAACAAACGGGAGCTCAGATCACCTGTTATGATATGAATGTCCTCACTTCCCAAATAATGAATCAAAGACATGTCAGACCAAGATCAACTCAGAAAAATATAATTCAACACTCGGATTGTTTAACATGACCTACTGAGCAACCATTTCGAATAATTTGATAGCAATGTTTCACAGCTATGTCTCTTATAACGTTTATTTGATGTCATCTTTGTAAAAGTATGAGAAGGTGTACCTTGTCTTTATTCAAATGTTGCGCGACCCGACTGCTCTAATTACCGAGTTCACCAAAATATGTGACGTTATGTAAACAACAGAACAGAAGGGTGCAGATTACTGGTAGGATTTTATTTATATTTACAGTCAAAGTGAATATTATTTTACGGATACTACAATAATGAATTGAAAACTGACTATAAAATCTATTTATTATGTATCTTTATTGAAGTCTTTTAAGTGAAAATTATTGCGTAATGTTTATGATTTGAGTACAGTGTATGTTTTGATTACATGTCATCTGTCCATTGTTTCGCTTTGGGAGTCCAGGTGTGAAATAATTGTCATTCTGTGGACTCAGCGGAACTGCAAGCCGATTTCTATTGATAACATTCAACTAAAATGTCTGCCTGTGGAATGATAAATCGGGGGTGTTTCAAAAGAATTTTAATTTTTTTTTTCGAATTCAAAACTTATTTAAAAGTTACGATGACAGCTTTAAGTAAAAACCACTGATTTTTTATGATAAAATAATGTCTTTTTTACTAATATAAGTAAAATTTTGTTTAGCTTAAAATCAAAGTCAGAACAACTCTTGTTTTAAGGTGTAGATTTAGAATATAGGTACATGTAGCTACAAAACACATCTCTCTCTCTCTCTGTCTCTCTCTCTCTCTCTCTCTCTCTCTCTGTCTCTCTCCCTCTGGAGTATCTCACAATTTCTCTCTCATACACATACTGTCATATGTCATACACATACTGTCATATACTTTCTCTCATACACATACTGTCCTACACTTTCTCTCATACATATACTTTATTTCATACACACATGCTTTAAAAATGCTCACTATTTCTCTCACACTGTTTCTCATACAGTCTCTCATACATAAATTTTCTGTCTCATATACTTACTTTTTTATACACACCCACTATCATAATCATACACACTATTTTTCTCATACACACTTTCTCTCATACACATATTTTCTCTTTTTCACACACATTCTCATATACTTACTGTCACATACATACTCTAACACACTTTATTTGTCATATACACAATCATTATCCCTCACACATACATTATTTCACTCATACACACGATATTTCACTCATACACACACTATTTCACTCATTAACATTCTCTCTCACATCACTCATTTTAAAAAGTAAAAAACAACAAAAGGAAATATCTTACACAACAAGCTATCAACGGTATAAAATTATTTCAACTTAGAAATCAGAGTCACAATGTATCCATCAGTAGTTTTATATTTGTGGGTTGACTTTTGTTTTTTTGTATAAAAACTTTGTATTTTGTCCATTTTCGATAATAAATGTAAAGAGGCTAGCCCTCCGATATACTTTTACGATGTTCACAGCAGCAGCGATATTTTTGGGGCTCCATAATTTGTCACAGTCAAAAATCATACTTATGTGCTACGCTTTGCTTAAAGCTCAGCACTGGCAAATTATTATACACTGCACAATACTGATGCTTTGCTGGATATATTTCCCTGCCTGTAAGGTATATAGCAGGCTGCATTACAATGAAGTATGGTTCCCTAGATCTGCAATTTTCAAACGGTTTTCTTTAAGTATATTTATAAGATTATATAAGTATATTTTCAACATATTGAATAGCAAAATGTATCTCTTTGTTATATGTATGTGGTTGATCTCAAGTGATATAGTGGGGGTATATATATTGTAGTGTTAAAATGGAAAGGTACCAACCTGTTTACCATAGCATTGATATCTGTTTACTTCAGCATATTAAAAAAATTAAAAGGGAACGAAAATTTACAGGTATACATTAGTTGGAATGACATCATTACTGTTGATGATTGACATCTCGCAACTTTCAGCTTCAGTAAACAATCAAGAGCATTAACGTATTTGTTCCTTTGTATGATATTTCTTTTATATAAATTAGCCAGATAAGATAAACTAATCATGTAATAAAACAATTATTGACTTTTGATATCAGTTGACACTTAGATCTATCAACCCCAGGAAAAGTGATATTCACCTTGCCCCTGGTGAATATCATTTCCCTCGGGTTGATATATAAAGGTGCGAACCTCATCAGAAGTCAATAATTGTGTAATATATTACTGAATGGTTATCATTATATCTTGTGATATCTGTTTAATGAAGTTTTGATATCAAATGATATCTGTTTTGGCGATTGGTGCCATAGGTCGAGGGTTCGAACCCCAGCCAGGGCCTTGTGAAAATTTAGGTACCGGTACCTTGTTATTTCTGTATTTGTGCCTTATATATGATTGATGTACACAGATAGTATCATTTCTGATCCAAGGTCCATAGTAAATGATAATATTGTAGTTATATTTGTGCTTTATATATACTTGTATTTCTCTACATGCATCATATTCGATCCATTGTCATTAACTTTAGGCTTAAACACCTTTCACCTCTATCTCTATGACCGAGTTCTCATGTTCGGAATTCTAATCACCGCTATTCAAACATTCATTTTTGTGAATGCGTAGATGGCCAAGTGGTTAGGATGTAGTGCATTAGGGCCAGGCGATTGGTGCCGTAGGTTGAGGGTTCAAACCCCAGACGGGGCATGGTACCTTGTTATTTCTGTATTTGTGCTTTATATATATATACATGTATATATACAGTAAAGCTTCAATGAGTCAAAGTTCAAGGGACCATCTAGAAAAGTTTGAAACATCAGGACTTTAACTTATGAATGTTTAACGAGAGTCATAGATATTTAGTTTCAGAGTTTCGTTCTAAATTCATATGAGATGTATAATGCACATGTATTAGACTACGGTCATGATAAAATTGATTTAATTTTCATGAAATTAAATGTAAATTTTGACTTTGAATTATTAAAAATTATTGGTTTTATATAAAACAAAGAAGAAAATAACATAAGTGATGAACATATATGTTACATGACTGTATGTATATAAATGGTATGTTCTTTTCTGTTGTATTAAATCAGTTCATTATGGACTATGGGGTTGAAAGGGTTTATGAACTACGAATGAGAAATAAGGTTTGTGTCTAGAATAAGTCTGTTTAAATAAATCATGTTTGTTTTTGTCACTCTCTACATTACACTATTCCCCGTCTTTTTACTACAGACGCACAAGCCACGAGATGCAAGCCCGCAGTCTCCGCCATCTTTTAATGTAACTAGTACACCAACATCCGCAATTAACACAACAGTAGACTCAGTGGTAAACGAGAGTGTATCTCCTGTTGAGCCTGAAATCATAGAAGCTGTCACAAGTTTTAGTACTGCAGCCCCTAGAATGGAAAGGATTCAAAGGAACATTGACAGCCATGATCACCAAGGGTAAGTTTTGTTTTTCTTATAATTTGCTACTTGTATGCTGCATTGTCACATCTCTTTTTATACCTGATTTTCTGGCATCTCTGTTTTTCCATTTTCATAGAATTATTACTTTATATTTGGTTTTTATGGCCAATTGACCTTTCACCAAAGGCCAAACCTTTTGGCAGACTTTTCCATTATGAGGTCACAACTAAATGGCCTGTCAAACATTTGTGTCACAAATGACGTCACAATTGAATGATGTAAAAAATGCACATTGAGAGCCAGGTATCAGACATTTGGCGATATGTAAATTGTTCAGAACTCAGGAGTGGAGTGAGAGAATAGGGTAGTGTGCTGGCACAAGCAAAATCTTTTTTATTATTTTCATTTTTCTCATTTTTTAAAAAATTTAATTTAACAAGATCATCTACAGCTGAAAATGTCAAAAATTATTCTGATTGTAAAACAACTATGTCCAGTGTAGGAAGAAAATAAATGTATACAGTGAAACTTGTATAAAACAATCTCCCATGGGGACTCAAAAAAAATTGGTTGTTATAGGGAGGTGGTCTTTATATAGAGGTTGATTTGTACACAAATGGTGCTATTGGGGACCCGCAAAAAATGGTCATTGTGACCAGGTGGTCTTTATACACAGGTGGTCGCTAAAGCAGGTTTTACGGCATCTACAGTATTTATAGACTAAAAAATTCATTACTGGTTAGACATGCCTTTATTCACACAAAAGCAAAAACAACTTAACAAGCAAAACAATACAAAAAATAAAACCACACAAATAGCTTACCATTCATTGCCTCACCCCACCCCAGTTTTACTCTGCTGTGTTACATTTTCAGTAACAGGGTAGATGTCTTTTGTACATTTGTATTTTGTTTTAAACAAATTGTTACATGTTTCTGAAATCATGTTTTTACATCACCTGCTGTAATTCACTCAAGTTATTTCACCCACGGTATTTCATTTGGTGTAATTCACCTAGGGCAATACGTCATTTCTGAGATCCCTGGACAGGCCACTCACTGTCATGTGACTTTCATCACTACGTGACAAAATTTTATTCATATTTTGGACAAAATGGCGGGCAACTACAGTAGTCCTCGTTTCAGCTTATAAATGGTAAAGTTCAGATTAATACAAAAAGTCCTACAATTAACATTTTAACTCCAACATTTTCCTACATCTTAGAGTTGTTGGCTAGGTGTATACACCTGATTTGACTCAAAGTTTACATTAGTGTCATTAATGGTGTTTCATGGACATAAATAGGCTTCAGTTGTAGGTTCATATTTTTATTGGAAAAGCGTTTAAATGAATTGTCGTCCATCCATAGATATTTATTTGCCTTAAATTTTCTCAAAGTCACATGATCATTGCGCTGTTATTTCTGTACTGTTTTGGATCTCAGAAATGCTGTATTCACTCAAATTGATTCATCCAGGGTAATTCACTCATTGTTATTCACCAGTATAACCCAAATGTTGTAAGTTAGATTAATTTGAAGCTTTTGAGTCTCCTGTTGGTGAAACAGGAGGGGTGGGATTATAGGTTTTGTCGGCATCTGTCAGTCTGTACATTCAAAAGGTTTCGGTTAAAATTTTGTAATTATAGAGGACATGTATTGATTCTTCTTCAGTACTCTCAGATTACTTGTTTTTATTTTGTTTTGAATTTTCACATATATTATACTCAATACACTATACAGTCTGAGTCATTAATGACCAGGGCCAAGTTTTGCTAAAGGTTGTATACATAAATGTACATGTATGCTTACTCGTTATTTCTACGCTAAGTTACATTTGAAATCAGTAGCAGTTTGGAGTAGACATAAACTCAGACGTAAGTTTATACATCTGAAGAAAGATACAACCTTTAGTGAAACTCATTTTAGACGTAAATCTAGATTTACATCTACATGTAAAGTTATGACTTTCAGTGAAACTGACTACAGGTTTGTCCTTACAAATTTCATTCCTGACTTTGTCTTAGTGCCATACCCTGTAGGCCTATTTTATTTACAATGTAAGGGCATTATTTACCATAAACCATTCATACATGTATACCTTATCTGTGTCCTGGAAATTGATTCAACATTTTCAGCTTTTGTAGCTATCCATCACGTTGTACATTTCAAAATTGTCATATACTTATGATTCAGCCTGTAAGTTATTTTTCACTGAGGTTTAGTTATTCATGATCGCCAACCTTTTGATGAGTAATCGTAATTTGATTCTGCAAGATCGCCTCCTTAATTAGGTTTTATATTTTACCTGTAATGGATTAAAGCTGTGTAAGGAAAATGACTGCTGATCACATTACATGTAATACAATAACACCTTACCAGAAAAATGGTTAAAGCCGTGAGAAAACAAAAATATCTATATGATCAATATTTCTTAGTGTTATATTTCCATACTAAGAACTCTGTCTTGTAGATGGTACGAAACTGATGTAAAGAATGAATTTGTTATTCCCCGAGCAATTCTGAAATGTATTATGAATGAAGCATCACTTTCATCTTAGAGAAAATGCTAGTGACCTTTCACACATGCTCTACACGTCAAATTTTCATACACTGAAGTCCTGAAATTGTATGCCAGGTTGCAAATGAAATTGACGTTAATAATTAAGTAGGCAATGTATACACCTTCAACAAATAAAATCAAGCTGAAAAGGAAATTTTCCGGGAAATATGGACTGTATCAGAATTATAGTGTGCAGTATGATGTTATACACTGATGTTGAAACTAATGTCGGAAATAATGGGAAGCAGTGATTTGGATTTTGCTCATGCAGCATGGCTATAGTGTCACATGGAAGTAAAATGCAGAAAGGTATTTTTCATTCTAATATCTTTAGAAATGTGAAACACGATACTTTTTGGGCTATATTTATGTTGTTATAGGGATTTAGTCTATGTCATTGATTTATCTACATGTATATATAGGTTGATTTTGTTTTGCCTTACTGGTCAAGCAGATATTTCTAAAGGAAAGATAAATCCTAACAATTTTATGTTGAGTCATTTGAGGGCATTTACAATGTGTATCTACATAAACCTATGTATCCTGATGACTTATCAGCATAAAAAACACAAACCTACACAATTTATGTGAGAAATTGCCATTTAAGTTTCAATTATTTGTAATTTCTACCACAATGATCTCTTTTGTTTATCCTTGCTGGGGGTAAGTGACTGGGTCAGTAGGTGAAATGAACTTGCTGGAAAAGAATCTGTTTCATCTTTTTTTTCCACATTTTGGTTAAATAGCAATCTAGGTAAAGGTTTAAAAAATTACAATTCTGATTAAACTTCATCCATTAATTAAATACTCTGAAATCTGAATGTTTAATTCATTGTTCTAATCATTGTCTGCATCCATAGACAAAACTTTAACCTGGTGTATATCTTTTTAACCACAAGGGACATGGCTTTGATATTTCACATATAGATTTCTTATGACCAAAGCTTTCATTTTGTACCATGAATTTTGACCTAGTGACCTTCACCTTGGACTTTGACCTACTTTTTTAAAACATTAACCTTTGCTATATCTTTTAAACCATGAGGGATAGGGCTGTGATATTCCACGTATAGATTTCTTATGACCAGAGCTTTCATTTGGTATCTCGACTTTTGACCTAGTGACCTTGACCACAGAATTTGACCTACTTTTGAACTTTAACCTTGGCTTTATCTTTTAAACCATAAGGAATAGGCCTTTGATATTTCACATATGACAAAAGCTTTTGTTTGGTATCTTGACTTTTGACTTGGTGACCGTGACCTAGTACTTTGACCTACTTTTTAAAAACATGATCTTGGCTATAACTTTCAAACCATTAGGAATAAGGCTTTCACATTTCACATATAAATTTCTTATGACCAGAGCTTTCATTTGGTACCTTAACTTTTGAGCTAGTGACCTTGACCATGGACTTAACCTTCTTTTCAAAACTTTAAGCATGAGTTGAAGAAATCAATATTTTTACCGTACCATGGCCTTAAAACCTGCCAGGTGTAGGTCAAACACCTATTTTGAAAATTTACACCCTTTTCCGTCGAGCTTTGTTGTCTTCTGACAACTTTCGTTATACTCCCATTGCATGAACTCCATCTATTCAATGCATATCATTTCACACCTATTGGGGGGACTTTTAAAATTCTCCAAATTGTTCATGTTGTTATTACTTTACAGCAGAAATATATGCTCTTGACCTTTCATAAATAAGGGAAATAGGATACCATCAAAATATTTATTATCAAGCTCGTAACTTATCATAACCAGTAAAAAATCTTGTATGAAAAAATGTTAACATTATGCAAATTCTGCAACGCGTGTTAGAATTGTTGAAGGCTTCATTGTCAAAGAAAAAGGAAAAGAAAAGAATTTGTATTGCTCTGGGTATTGACATGTTTGACTGCATTTTGCATTCACTTAAACGCTTTGGAGTCCTATAGATGACTGAACCTAGTGTCTACTTATTGCAGCTTTTTAGTGAGTGCTTGTCTGTAGTAATCCATCATTTTTACGCTTTAAATTTCTATACAAGACCCATATTGATCATTGAATTTAAATGAAATAGAAAACTATTTGATAGCTTCTTAACAAACTTGTTTGAAGTCAATAAATTGCTTGCACAACCTTGTGTAGTGTCTTTATTCACAAGACTTCTTTATAGAGTAAACATTTAAAAAAAAAAAAAAAAGAAACATTTAAATTTCAGTCATGTTGAGCTCATGTACTCAGTACTAGAAGTGTTTAAATAATATATAATTAAGTCTCCCAAACGAAGTTTGGAGACTTATTGATTTTGCTGTGTTTCTTATTAAGTCTCCCAAACGAAGTTTGGTAGACTTCTTGTTTTTACACCGTTTCTTATTATTATTATTATTATTATTATTATTATTATTATTATTATTATTATTATTATTTTTCTTTCTTGCCAGATCTTGTCCGAAGCGTTTCTCGAAAACCGTTGGTCGTAACTTTATGAAACTTGGAGGGATGTTAGACCTCCATGTCTAGATGTGCAGTCAGTGTTTCAATTTCCCCGGGTCATTCCCTGGCCCCTCATTTGAGAAATGTTCCCAGATCTTGTCCAAAGCGTTTCTCGAAAACCGTTGGTCGTAACTTTATGAAACTTGGAGGGATGTTAGATCTCCATGTCTAGATGTGCAATCAGTGTTTCAATTTCCCCGGGGTCATTCCCTGCCCCCTCATTTGAGAAATGTTCATTTATCTGAAATACCGTTGAGATCCCCACCCCTAAACCTTATATTTTCTTATTACTTGTGATGAGACCAATTTCATGGTTGTAGTTGGGGGGTCCCCGGGGTCATTCCCTGCCCCCTCATTTGAGAAATGTTCATTTATCTGAAATACCGTTGATATCCCCACCCATAAACCATATATTTTCTTATTACCTGTGATGAGACCAATTTCATGGTCGTAGTTGGGGGGGGGGGGTCCCCCGGGGTCATTCCCTGCCCCCTCATTTGAGAAATGTTCATTTATCTGAAATACCGTTGAGATCCCCACCTCCTAAACCATATATTTTCTTATTACTTGTGATGAGACCAATTTCATGGTCGTAGTTGGGGGGTCCCGGGGGTCATTCCCTGCCCCCTCATTTGAGAAATGTTCATTTATCTGAAATGTTAGATCTCCATGTCTATATGTGCAGTCAGTGTTTTAATTTCCCCGGGATTAAACAGTATTCACTAGTAGCACTTGGTTACAAAGAGATATGGGGGTTTTGTTTGGGAGACTTTTTCGAAACAGCTGGCTGTTTCAATTATGCCTCGTTATTATTCTTTTTATTATTATTATTATTATTATTATTATTATTATTATTATTCTTCTTTCTTCCGACCGTGAACTTGTCCGCAGCGTTTCTCGAAAACCGTTGGTCGTAACTTTACGAAACTTGGAGGGATGTTAGATCTCCATGTCTAGATGTGCAGTCAGTGTTTCAATTTCCCCGGGGTCATTCCCTGCCCCCTCATTTGAAAAATGTTCCCAGATCTTGTTCGAAGCGTTTCTCGAAAACCGTTGGTCGTAACTTTATGAAACTTGGAGGGATGTAAGATCTCCATGTGTAGATGTGCAATCAGTGTTTCAATTTCCCCGGGGTCATTTCCTGCCCCCTCATTTGAGAAATGTTCATTTATCTGAAATACCGTTGGGATCCCCACCCCTAAACCATATATTTTCTTATTACCTGTGATGAGACCAATTTCATGGTCGTAGTTGGGGGTCCCCGGGGTCATTCCCTGCCCCCTCATTTAAGAAATGTTCATTTATCTGAAATACTGTTGAGATCCCCACCCCTAAACCATATATTTTCTTATTACTTGTGATGAGACCAATTTCATGGTCGTAGTTGGGGGGTCCCCGGGGTCATTCCCTGCCCCCTCATTTGAGAAATGTTCATTTATCTGAAATACCGTTGAGATCCCCACCCCTAAACCATATATTTTCTTATTACCTGTGATGAGACCAATTTCATGGTCGTAGATAGGGGGTGCCCGGGGTCATTCCTGCCCCCCCTCATTTGAGAAATGTTCATTTATCTGAAATACCATTGAGATCCCCACCCCTAAACCATATATTTTCTTAATACCCATGTCAACGCAAAGAGTTCTATTGCATTAAAGTTTGGTATTCACTAGTAGAACTTGGTTACATGGGAGTAGGGGAGTCAAGGTTTGGGAGACTTTTTCGAAACAGCTTGCTGTTTCAGTTAGGCCTCGTTATTACTCAATTTTATGCCATAAAACTTACTAATTAGAATCTTAAACAAATATCCATGGCCCAAGTGTGTGTTCTAAAAAATGATATGAATCTTGAATATATAGCTGGTATTAGAAAGTTGATATTGACATTCTCTTTGCATATATACAAGGAAAACATTTATTTCAAAATTTGACAATATTTAGTGTAGCTGTTTGTCAATGAATTCCACTTGAAATTCATGAGAATTAAAATAAATGTTTAGTTTGTAGATTTAAATGATTCAGTTCAGTTGACCCAGATGTTATGTCATACTGTTGGTAGAGTTGTTAGTTTCAACATAATCTATTTCAACATTATTTCAACTGCTTGCAATACAGTTAATATTTAAGATTTCTGTACCTGAAATAAACATAACTTATTGCTACAGTGGCACAGAGATGACATTAATTTTTTTTTTCTTTTATGCGCACACATAATGCTACTACATGGACTATTATGCGTGCATGGACCAGTTATTACTTGCACACATAAAAGTTGTATATTTTTCATGTCACCTCTGTGCGTCCATATACTGTATAAGTGGAAATTTTAGTGAGATGCCAATTTAGTGTTTTGTCCTAAATATATGGTATATGATTTTAGCGGGAAGTAATTTGAGCGATTTTATGATTAAAAAAAACCAACTTAATAACGATGAGGAATGAATTGTTTGTGATATTCAAATTTAGCGATCTCAACAACCTCGCACTAAAATTTCTACTCATATGGTATTCACGACCATGTATGAATTAAAGTATCTTTTCGAAGTACCACTATTTAGAGTGAAATTTGATGATTGTGTAAATCATATCACTCTCTGTCTCAAGTAAATCAGTAGCATAGATTATGATGATGGTAATAGTCATGACCAACCTACCCTCTCCCTACCCCACCCACCCCTTCCATCTTTAAAGTACCTGTGAGCTACTATTAGCAGTTCACTGGTTGAAGTCATGATCCCCACTCAATTTAAAGGCACTTTGAAGTCAGGACTTGCTAGCACTTACTGTTAGCAGTTCAGTGGCTGAAGTCATGATCCCCACTCAGTTTAAAGGCACTTTGAAGTCAGGACTTGCTAGCACTTACTGTTAGCAGTTCAGTGGCTGAAGTCATGATCCCCACTCAGTTTAAAGGCACTTTGAAGTCAGGACTTGCTAGCACTTACTGTTAGCAGTTTAGTAGCTGAAGTCATGATATCCACTTTTTAAGCAAGGACTTTTTACACCAAGATACTATGAGTAGTCCAGTTGCTATGGCAATGCATCATTTTGCGTCTTTTGTTATGTAGATAACATATTGCACACTCCACTGTCCTTAGCTTTAGCGTTAACATTTCTGTAACAATTGACCTTTATGCACTGATTATTATTGTTCTACAAATGCAATTACTTAGTAATGGATTGTTTTTGTAAAGCAATATAATATACACCAGGTAGAAATCTCTTTCACTGCATGTTTGACTGGATAATGTGTTATATGATCCATAGTTTTCGCATTTCATAAAATAACCTTTTAGATTCTGTATATATATATATAAATGTAGGGTTTTTGGACTTATTTGCTTTGGCATTTTCTCTTTTGTTTAGTGTTATTATTATATTTGTATTCACATAAACTTTTTGACATTGTTTTGACATTTACAACCATGTTTCTCATAACTTCTCTGTAGAAGACTTTTTGAAGGTATGGTTTTCTAGTATTCTTATTGAAGGAATTATATGGAAGTTTAGTTCATAGTGAAGATACATGTACTGTACTTTAATTTACTCATTTAATAGGAACTGTTCTGTAGGTTGTCAAAAGAACTGTATGGTCATTTGTTTATTGGAATGGACTGTATTTGTCCTTTGTGCAATATGACTTTCTGGACTGTACTCTGATTAGTACATTGTATAACAAATTGTACTATAGTTATTAAAGGCCCTGACTTAAATTTGTGTATTGAAAAGGAACTGAACATTTGTTTATTGGAATGAACTATATATGTCTTTGTGTAATGTGACAGCCTGGACTGTAATTTGCTCAGTTCAAGAAATTATACTGTGATTATTAAAGGAACTGACTTAGGTTTTCTTTTCCTAAATAGTGCCGCTGTACATGTAGTTTGTGCATTGATAGGAACTGTACATTTGTTTATTGGAATGAACCATAAATGATCTTTTATGAGATAAAGCAAAGTGAACACCAGTTTGCTCAGTGTAAGTTATTTTATTATTATTATTATCTTGCAGACATAAACAACATTTATTTCATTGATCTTTTGCTTGATTTTTGAATTTGTCAAGTTAACAAGATGTTTTCTTGTAGTGTACTTAAACATAATTTGTTCTTACTGCATGCTGTAGACTGAATGTCTCTAAGTATGCATATCATCTACATGTACATGTATATTATATCTTTCATCTTATAGTTCAGAAAAATTTCTGTATCCCAGTGTTCATGATTTATACCAATCTTTGACACAAAGTTGTAGTCTGTACAAATTCTTAGTTCATTGTGGACAGACTTAAATTTCTAATTATAGTTTACATTGATTTTAAATTCTCAATTCATCGTTCAAAAACATCTCAGATTTTCAATTCACGGTCCACACAAATTCTCAGTTTGTGGTGGACCACACAAGTTCTCAGTTTGTGGTGGACCACACAAGTTCTCAGTTTGTGGTGGACCACACTTTCAATTTATGGTCCACACATGTTCTCAGTTTGTTATGGAACACACTTTCAGTTCACAGTCCACATATATTTTCAGTTCGTATTGGACCACAATATCAGTTCATGGTCCACATATGTTCACAGTTTGCGATGATCCACACTTTTAGTTCATGTCCACTCATGTTCTCAGTTTGTGGTGGACCACACTTTCAGTTCATAGTCCACACATATTGTCAATTTGTGATGGACAACACTGTCAGTTCATGGTCCACACAGGTACTACAGTGGAACATGTGACCACTTTCATAAAAGACAACCTGTCTTTTTGAGTCCATGATTTGAAAGCCAAAAATCATTTAGATAAATCCACTTTTGAAAAACCTCTTGTGTTGTAAGACCATATATCATTGGCAGATGTGATGGTTTCTCAAGGCAGGTTCCAGTGTAACAGATGTGTAACAGAAAAGTCTTGCAAGTTTCTGAATATAGTTTATTTAAAATCATACAGAGAAACATATATGCCCATGTTATGTCAGTAACTACTTAAATCTCTGTAGAAAACTTTGAACGGGGAATGATTCTTATCAAAATATTTGGAGCGTGCAAATTTAAATATAAAACTTCAACATGCAAATATTTATTTGGAAAATGAGAAATGTCTTGCAGAAAAATCTTGTAATAATTTCTGATGTAAATTTCTAAAAACTGTTCAGAGAAACATATATGGCCTTGTTATTTCTGTAAGCACTTAAATCAGAATAGAAAACCACAGATTTACGGAATGTAGTGTAATCAACATATGTAAATATGGAGTGATTTAAATCAAAACATAGAGAGTGTGCGGAGTTAAATATAGATCTGGGACATACAAATATTTATTGGGTAAACAGAATTGTTTGTTCTATAATATAATTACAACGAATATAGAGAGGAAGCCTATTGAATCCGAGAATCAATGGATTACAATAGGTACCAAATTCAAAATCACCTTGGTTAAATAATTCTAACGACAGGTGTGTTAAATCTCGAAGATAAATGTATGCTTTACTAATTAGACAGAACACAGCTAGACTCTCTCCATTTTGTAAATTTAGATTTTGTGCATAAATGAATAAGTATAATAAAATTTGATTTCAAATTTTGTTTTCATTCTCTCCCAAAATCTTAAGTCTTTCTGTCATTTTTCTCCTCTCTTACTGTTTTACTCTCATCTTTCTTTATCCATCTCTCTGTATGTCTGTTTATCTAAGTAAGGCAGAAACTGACAAATTTTCCATTTTCAGTACATATTCTGTCTCCCAGTTAAGTGTAACAGGTGAGAAAAAGTGCATGTCCTCATGGACAGTCCAGACCAGGGTTTCAAACTCAGGCCTCCCACAATCTGTTTGGGGTGCTCTTCCCACTGAGTACCTGGTCCCACACTTTATATAGCAATCAGTATGGTACAGAAATAGTTCATAGTTTATTTTTGTTAGCATATTTTCAAGTGAAATGATTTGACTGCTTTTTGTTGCTCTTGGCAGTACAGTAATGGATTTTCATGGTCTTTTAGCGCAAAACAATCAAGTCTGTACAAGTAGCTATTCTTAGTAAGGACAGAACAATGCTGAACAAACCATAAATGCAATGACAATATATGCGACTAAACAACTGTGTAATTTGTACTACAGACATAATGAATGCTCTTTGTGTGTTATAACCACTTCACATGTTTTTCAATGTGTCCATTTCAAAACAATCACATGTCTATTTCAAACAATGCTTCCACAGTTTCAATTGTACTTGGCACTATAGGGTGTCACCCTGTCAATATTATTTATTTCAAAGGATAAGAAACCGATCATTTGCATTGTTTGTTTCGTCAGACCAACATGGCGATTATTTAGACATGTACTAAGATTTTGGGGGATAATGACATCTTAAACATGCTAATCCCACTTCATGATCCACGTAATCCATTCATCGGAACCTGACCCGGGGTAAGAACTCGCGAAAACACTGGGAATTGAACATTACCTTATTGTATTTTGAATCTATATGCTCTTTAATTCATATTTTAAATGTCTAAATAAATGGTGCACAATACGTTGTACTACATATGATTTTGATAGTGTTTATGTTGGTAGTTTATATACTCGAAATTGACGTCAATAAGCATGGTCTCGTTGTGAAGCCAGGAATATTCATTTACAGGTATCAGTTTTTTGCCTTATTTTTTTGTTTTGGTCCATAAATGGACTTACGACTGACTTCAGTTCATGTTACTTGCTGACAGTCAGATGTCTCTGGGTCTTCTCTATTAAATCACATGCACAAGAAATGTGATCATATCATCATTGTGTTAAAGGTAGTATTCTATTTCAGACTAAACAAATGTTCCAAACATAATTATAAACAGTTGTGTATTGTTTAAGCTGTGATTCTGTACTGTGATCACCAGATTTGACATTAATTTAGTATAAATTTACAATTTTGTTGACTCAAAATGGCAAATATTGCTGGAAATTGAAGTTCTTGGTTAAAAAGTATGTAAAATAGTTAAGAAAACTGGTACCCAGAAAAGAATTACAAAAGGTGAAATTTTAGTGTCTCATTTTAGTGGTATGTATGAGTTATCTCCCTTTGTCACAAGCACCTACATTTAACCCATTAAATTTTGTATAACAAAACATCATTTGTGAAGTTTAGATTTAGATAATCGCATATGGCATAATTAAATTTGTGATCTATTTCGTGTTTGAATATCCTATTCTTTTATCAAAAGAGTTAAAAGGAAACTTTTTAAAACTGCTTGAAGTATTTTTTTTCTAAATTCTTTGGTGTATATGTGTATTGTATGTACCAAAGCAATGTGAACCATATTCCTAAGAATAGTTAACTACCATGTTAGCATCTCAGGTCTGACCAAGCTAGCCTTTGAACCTCAAGCCTTTTAAACAGTTAACAGCCGTTAACATCCGTGTTAACATCTTGGATCTGACCAAGTTAGGGTATGAACCTCAAAACTTCTAAACAATTACTGACAGTTAACATTTGAGTTAACATCTCAGATCTGACCAAGCCAGGGTTTGAACTTCAAGCTTTCTAAACAGTTAACAGCAGTTAACATCTCAGATCTGACCAGGTTAGGTGGTATGAACCTCAAGCCCTTGCAAACTGTTAACAGTAGTTACATTTGTGTTAACATCTCAGATTTGACCAAGTTAAGGTATGAACCTCAAGCACTTGTAAACTGTTAACAACAGTTTGCATTTGTGTTAATGTAACAGTGATGGATATAGGCAGATTAACTGTCTAGTCCATCAGCTAGCTTCTGTGGCTGGACGGTTAGCTTTCATATCCATGTACTGAAGTTACGCAACGGCAAGCGCAGTCAGCATCTGGATGGGTGACAATCTGATGGTGTTTTACGCCACACTCAACAATTTTTGGCCGGATTGTGAAACGAAATCTGGCTTATGAAATGGCGAAGTCCGTCTGTCTGTCTGTCTATCTGTCTGTCTGTCTAATTGTCTGTCTGTCCGTGTGTCATCAATTTGGTTTAGCTCTTGCATTTAGGTCCATTATGGGAAGACCATAGATGATATATCTTTGAAACTTCACATGTAGATATACCTTGATGAGTACTATCCATTACAACCTTTGTTTTTTAATTTAGAAGGTGGATCAAAGAAGTAATGAGAGGTGTATTTTGGGTTTCCATATATACTTTGGGAACGTATGGGGAATTTTAATATTTCATTATACATTTAACTTGAAAATAGTAAAGTTTGGTCAAGTTTAATATGATTAAACAATATATTTACTTGTTGAATTTTGGAGGGGATCAAAGTAATAATAGGGTATTGGACTGTCGGCATTAACAATTTTGTTTAGCTCTTGCATTTAGGTCCATTGTGGGAAGACCACAGATGATATCTCTTTGAAACTTCACATGTAGATAGACCTTGATGAGAACTATCCATCACAACCTTGTTTTTGAATTTTGGTAGGTGGATCAAAGTAGTTA
Source organism: Atrina japonica (assembly GCA_030159075.1). Lineage (NCBI taxonomy): Eukaryota > Metazoa > Mollusca > Bivalvia > Pterioida > Pinnidae > Atrina > Atrina japonica. The sequence goes on along the minus strand of BROG01000713.1, from coordinate 42,488 downwards.
AGTAATGGGGTTGGGATCAACATTTTGCTTGAAGCAAATTCTTTTCAATATGGATAGAGGTACAAACCTCAAACTTGGTCTGTAGGTTACCTGTGAAAAGTGCAATTGATTTATGTGAGTTTGAATTTTGGTGGGTGGATCAAAGTAGTAACTGGGGTGGGTATCAACATTTTGATTAAAGTTTTGGTTGAAGCAAATTCTCAGCGATGGATAGAGGTATAGACTTCATACTGTGTCTGTAGGAAACTTGTGACAAGTGCAATTGAATTGGGGATGGATCAGTGTAGTAATAAGGGTGGGGATAAAAATTTTGGTTGAAGTTTCAGGTTGAAGCAAATTCTTGGTAATAGATAGAGGTACAGACTTCAAACTTGGCCTGTAGGTTACGTTTGACAAGTGCAATTTAATAATGTGGGTTTGAATTTTTGGGTGGATCAAAGTAGAAATGGAGGCCGGCAATAGTTAGAGGTACAGACTTCATACTTGGCCTTAAGGTTACTCATGACAAATGCAATTAAATTATATTGGTTTGAACTTTGGGGGTGAATTAAAGTAGTAATGGGTATGGGAATCAACATTTTGGTTAAAGTTTCAAGTTGACTTAAATTATTGGCAATGGAAGGAGGTAAAGACTTCATACTTGTTTTCAACTTCTGTCAAGGCCCAGCAATCCGCCATACAGCCTTTAGCGGTTTCTTGTTCAGTTATATGGTGGTGGCCAATTTTTATTGGTGAAGAACCTAGTTTTATTGTACAATGTACCCGTGAAGAGACCACCTACAGCATACATAAGGAACCACTACATTTTTGTAATCAAGACATGAACACATCTCCTAGGTCATACAAAGACAGAAAGGCAAACCTTCTAGAACCACATGCAATCATTAAAAATTCTTAAGTGGTAAATGGGTATCAGGTTGAATGACTAGCAATACATATATTCACTCAGATCATTGAAACATTTAGGGAGTAGACACAAAGAGTTAATGACAAGGGTTCCGGGTACTCACACTGCTACCGGAACTGTAATTGAGTCATGCCAATCTGACTAAAACTGACGATTGAAGTCAGGTCAGCATGACCTTTCTGAATATATTTTTAAACCATATTTATTGATTTCCGTATTAAAACTTTAGTGCATATTACATATACATGTAAGTGATGTTTGTGTGGTAGATTTCTGAGTCTCAAATAGTTTATTTAATGAAAAATGTGTATCTATTTAGCCAGTTGTTCACATAATGTACAAATGTATTTCTAATTGGAATTTTTTTCTATTGTGCTTAAACAAGGCCGAAGTGTCAGGTGAAAATTGTCATTGTACAAGTACTTTTGTTTTTGTTTTCTTAATTGATTAACAGGTGTTCAGACTTAATACTCCCGAAGTCAAATAATATTTAAAGCTAAAAGCAATCGATACACATTATTTAGATTGCATGCGCTCTCTAATCGAACTTACCCTCTATAAAAATAAAAACAGTTTACTCAAAATATTAAATGTAATATCTGAACAGTGCATTGTAACGAAAGTTTATTTTTCTAAAGAAAGGGAGATAATCCAATTTTGTTTTGTTTGATAAATAAAGAAATGTATTTTGTTTATTTCTATCTTTTGTACTTCTCTCTGGAGGTTGATTATAAAGTAATGCTATGTAGGGTCTGTTTCTATGGTCTCAATCTGACTCCAAACCCAAAAGATTAAAGATTAATTACGGAGGGTGTGAAATGCCATATGTCCACAAAATTTTCCATTCAGGCAATCAAAACAGATAGGATTTAGACGTCATTAAGGCATATTTGGTGTGAAAATGTCAGATTTACTGTGAAATCCAGGCCCGAAGACACACATAAAGACCGTCTGATTTGTCTGTGATTACAGTGTTTGTTATAGAGATCAAAGATTTTCAAAATGTTGAAGAAAATCTCATGATTCCTTGAAGGCCATAGTGCATATGTACAAAATGTACTGTGTTATGAAATACATCTATGATATTCCTTGAAATGAAGATGACTTGTCTTCCCCATTCCTTTAGCTACGTGTTCTTTTTTTTCTTTCATTTTTTGTTTTTTATTTTATAGTGTTTGTTGTTGCTGTTATTTGTTGGAAAAAATCGACTAGTCATGTGCTTAAACAGCAATTATCACCACTTCAAGAAATAATTATAAGTAGATGGAATTTATATATATAAACCTAAAACCTTTGGCTATGTATTACCGACCTGTCAAAAAGTTATTTTAAACAACCACAATAACAATGAAATTTTACATTAGAAATGTTTCCAGGTTAATGGTAGAAACAGATCTAGATTTTCCAGCAATCTAACATGTATATATTTTGGATGGTTTCTAAAGCCATAGTTTTGAGACATTTATAGGATGGCCAGATTGTCAAAACTTTAACTGTTGACAAAATATCTGAATTTATGGTAGAGAGTTGTAAACAGGATATGATTTACAACTGGGATTAAAAACATGAAAACAATCACACCTCAAAAATAGTAAACCTCCATATATTGCCAAACTTGTTATACAGCCAAAATTAAGGAAATCAAATGGTGGCAGTATATATATATATATATATATATATATATATATATATATATATATATATAAAGTACAAATATCACTACTACATTAAACATTTACTATGGACCTTGGGTCATATCAATGATACTATCTGCGTAAATAAATCATACATAAAGCACAAATACAGAATTAACGAGGCACCTACAAACTCACCATGCCCCAGCTGGGTTTCAAACTCTCAACCTAAGGCACCAAATGCCTTGCCCCCCCATCCTTACCACTTGGCCATCTACGCATTCACAAAAAAATGAATGTTTCGATAGTGGTGAGTATAATTTTGAACATGAGAACTTGGTCATAGAGAAAGAGGTGAAAGGTGTGTGTGTGTATATATATATATATATATATATATATATATATATATATATATATATATATATATATATATATATATATATATATATAAAGAAGATACTTTAGCTCACATTTAATTTCAGCAATTTTCATGGAAAAACATAATTGCACTAAATCTCAATGCATTCTAAAATTTCCAGGTCACTTAGGTGAAAATGAGCACAGTTACTCTACAGAAAAGTGATTGTGTAATCGGTCAATCATGTCCAGCCCGCGAAAATGTATCCAGCTGTTAGGGTACTAGGTATTATCCAATAAAATCATATAAGTACATACAAACATGATCTTACACATTTCTGCCATAAAAATCCAAACACCATACAGAATTACGCTAACATGATCAGAAGTCTGTAAGCTTTGTATAATCAAGATCAAGCGATTAGTCGGCCACATTGCTCTACATTATACTTATCATTCAGTACATATAAGGTTAGGATAGAGTCTTTCATACACAGCTTATAGTAGTTTAAGAGCAGACTTAGGTTATAATACACTGTCACCCTGTGTATTAAGACAGTATTTACAGGATTAAACATATGTGATCCTTACATACTTACCGGTAACTTTCAGCAAGTTCTGACAGATCTGTACATGGCCTTACATCAGGATTAGATTTGTATTTTTTATATGTATATAGCTGATATTGACTAATCTATCTATAACCTTAATACTCCCTTTGTCCCTCTTCTCCCCCCCCCCCCCCCCCCCCCCCCCCCCCCCCCCCCCCCCCATCTCAATGCACTCCTGATCTGCAGTGTACAAAACCTTTAGTTGTATGCAATTTAGCTGATGATACAGGTATATAAATAATTTTTGCTCATGCTATCGTGGTTTTTATCATGAAGTAAATAATATTGATATAAGGCTTTGACACCATACTCCTTTCTCATTACTCCCTCCCCCTTTTATTCACTCCCAATCTGCAAAGTACCAAACCATTAGTTGTATGCAATATAAATGTAACTGATACAGGTATATAGATAATTTTTGCTCATGGTTTTGGTCACACAGTGAATGATTCTCCTAACTTCCACCTCCTAGAATCCGCTCCTGATCTGCAATGTACAAAACCTTTACTTGTATGCAATATACCTGTAACTGATGATACAGGTATATAAATAATTTTTGCTCATGGCTTTGATCACAAAGTGAATGATATCAATTTAAGACTTTGACACCATATTTCTTTCACATATACTGTACTTCCTAATCCAATTTAGTGTAGCAATTGTCCTGAATTCTTTCCAATGCCTTGTCAGTTGTCCATGCTGTAGTAATCCATTTCATTTGTAATCGTATTTCATTGTTCAGTTTCATGTACAATCTGTTGTAGTACAATTGGAGAATTTGCCAATAAAATGGATTTCTCTGTCAGAAATCTTGCCAGATAAGGTATAATTCATTTTTGTATTCTTTATTACCGGAGATTTATATCAAAAGATATACATGATATAAAACAGAGATTTAGGTAAAGACCACCTCATAGGTCTGAGGCCAATCCAACTGCAATGTTTGCAAATTTTAATTGAATTAGCTATTCTGGATGAAATTTGGAAATAGACAAAATTCTTGTGTTGTGAAAGTTACGATTTAAAGGGAAGGAAAACTGCAGTGGGACCAGTGTTTTATTATTTTTCTTCACTTATCAACCCCTGAAAAACAATGGACTCTTCTGTAAATCAATTACTTACACCAGTTCAAATGTGTCTATAGCGGTGAATGAGTTAAGTTTTATCTATGTGCAACTTCTGACACTTTCAGCTGTTGAAACTTTGTGCAACTTTCGACACTTTTGAACAAGTGCAGAATTATCTGTGCAAACACTCAACAGTCAAACTTTTAACTGTACAACTCCCAACACTTTCAGCAGTTCGAGATTTGTCAGCTCGATCAACTTTCAACACTTTCTGTAGTTCGATTTTTGTCACTGATGACAATTGACAATTTACAAGTGTATTGTAAAGTTCTGTAAACAGACGAGTGTCACAGCTGTTTATAAATTCTCATGTCTCTACTCAAATTTGACAGTTTTTTTTCTAATCATCTAAAACTCTCTCGCAGTATTTAACAATTTCAATTTTTCTTTGATCTAAGAAAGCCAAGGTGATTAGTTACATGAGATAGATTATTTTGTATACCTGTTCATTACATAAATCAAATTTGAACAAACAATTGACAATTGTTAACCCAACCCCTGAAAACTTTACAAGCCTCATTCTCTTTGTATATATTTTTTTGTCATTCTTTTGTTTCATACTTTGAAAAGATCACTTTTGTTGAGGACTTCAATCTCTGGTGAGCAAAATTGTATCTCTGACATTTCATTTTACCTATGTATTTAAATGTTAAATTTCAAGCACCTTACTTGCGGGTTTGTATTTGCTTGTGATTTGATATAAAAATCCTTTGGAAATCGAAGAGATTTAAATTGGACTACAAATCTGTATGCTGTTTGATATTTAAACTATCGTCGGATTTCAAATTTATGTAGAAGGACTGTTGTTACAGTTTATGTTGAAAGCTTGCATGGGTCTTTAATTATGTTTTGGGAATTTAAAACAAAACAAACAAACAAAAACAGGAATTTGTTTGGTTCGGAAAGAAAATTTATCTGCAACACTGAGTTTTTTCAAGGAGTTAAATAGTTCAGGAGAAAACCGATCCCATTCTTCTTGTTTTTTAATGTTGGGAGTAAATGATGCATGCTATTAACAGTGAGTAGATGACAACAGCGGAGAGAAAAATAAGACAAATCGACAATAAGACATTTATTCTTATCATGGGATATAACTGCCAAATTGTGTTTTACAAATACTTGAAAAGTTATGCTGATTTTCATACAAAATCTACATCAGTTTTCTAGTTTCTAGTGGATTACAGTACATTTACGTGTGCTAAGCACTGGAGAGAATTTTGTGAGTGCAATAACAATGAATGAAAAATTAAAACATTTGCATACAATTGAGTGATTAATTCAAGTTAAGTAGGAAAAAAAAAATTCTCAAAAATGGAATACACTACATATGATAAATCTGGTTGTGTGGATCTATTATCCCGGTATCTGAGGTAATAATAAATTTTTTGTCAGATTCTTTAAAAGGTAAAGATTACTGATGAGGAATTATTTGTAAATGCCTTAAAGTGGAGTCAAAGGAAAGAGAGGCAGAGCTTGTGCTGATCAGTTTGGCATTATACATGTAGATCTATCTTACCTCTGAAGAAGAATTCCCTCCAATTTATATTGACATAACTAAAAATTCAACTGATATGAACACACATTTACATGTAACTGATATTGTATAGACACATGTATGTACAGTAACATGTGAATGATATGAACACAAATTTACATGTAACTGACGTCATATAGACACATGGATGTACAATAACATGGGACTGATATGAACACAAATTTACATGACGTAACTGACATCGTATAGACATGTGGATGTACAGTAACATGGGACTGATAGGAAGACACTTACATGTAACTGACATTGTACAATACAAGGATGTAGATTAACATGGGACTGCTATGAACACTTACATGTAATCACAAGGATGTACAGTTACATGCCTTTGGGGCTTATAGATACGAAGAGACATTTACATGTAACTTACATCAAACAGTGTACAGACATATGAATACATTACCGTGTGACTGATATTGTTGATACAAATGATTATTTACATCTACCTAAAACTGTATGAGTACATGTATGTATGAAGTAACATTATCTGTGCATATGACTGACTGTGAATGTGTACATCAGGCCACAAAATATAACAAATCACCACAAACAATTTGCAGGTTACACTTAAAGGAATGATCGTAACCTGCAGTTTAAATTGAAAATAATGAAAACTTCAAGAAATATATATAATTCTATTAATTACATTATGTTGTATTTTCAAATAAAAAATTAGATATCATCGAGAACAAAAAGAAGGTTATATGATTTGTATTTGTCATAACCTCGACATAACCTGAACGATCGTGCTAGTGTTATTTTGTGGTCTGTACATGGAGTCCATTTACATGAAAATAAGAACAATAACAAAACTTGTGATTATTGATGTGTGTGAAAATAGATTGCCAGTCGGTACTCTTTGGATATTTGGTATCTAAAAAGTAGTAAACAAATACCAGGTGGATAAGATTGGGATGAGGATGCCACTGAAATATTATGTTAATGGTCAGTAAAAATCACACCTTTGTCAGGTGAACAATCCAGGGGCCTGTTTTATCAAGAAGACCTAAGCTGTAAGTTAATTGATCTTAAGACAAAACTTAGGACTGTTTTAGCAACACTATCCTAGGTCAGGTCTTAGGTATATTCAAACATTTTGAAATAAGATCTGGATAGTTTAGGAATACTTATATCTGATACATTCACTAAGATAAATTAAGACACATGCAAAAAGAAACATAAGTCTATGCACTACCTCCGGGTAGCCATAAAGACTTGACCTGATTTGGCCGTAAGTCGTAAATCCTAATTCTTTGTAAAACTGTCACCATTTGTAAATGCAAGTGTGGTCCTAAGACCAAGTCTAAGATTTAGGACCTTCCACGGAACAGGCCCCAGGATTTTTTTTTACACCTAGTTAGGTGGCACCCCTGTGTACATGTAACCAGCCATTTATATACAATGTACACTATATTTTCGTGTAGCTGAACATTGAATTAATGTTGTAATTGAACTCTACATTCTTTATGTGTATTGGCATTGAAAACATTCCAATACATGAAACTGACACTATAGATGTGACCTGTGGATTGTAGATTATAAATTCGACATTGAAATATGTTCTGTGCATGTCTATAAGATCTACCAAGATACAGTAACACATCCAGGTTCTGTTTAAAACCAAAACAGTATTGTCTATTTGCCAAAAATTAAGGGTGTACAGGTAAAACAGTTTGCCTTGCTCTGTACCTCAGATATTTTGTGCTGACAAGTAGCCTGTCACCCTTATTTTGATCTAATTTAGACTCACCATGTTTGTAAAACATGTTCCATTTCTATACTTGTATTTACCTTTATTTATCTGTTTTTACTTTTTGTTTTGTTTTGTTTTTGTTGTTGTACACATTGCTGCGATAGCATAGCTATGAAAGGTCATATACAGATTTACATGATTTAAGAGAAAAGAGATAAGTCCATGGTGATGTGATATAGTTGATGTATTTAGAACTCTACAAGATTTTGACATAGTCCGCACATAATTATGAAATAGAATCTTCCAATTATTGATATAGACCAGTCTAATTTATATATCAGGGATGAGTTATTCTGTTGTGCTAAACTGCCAAACCATTCCAATTTTAGCAATACACTTAGTCGATTTTCAAATTTGCGATTTAACTTAATTTTGGGATTAAGGTCAATTATTGATTAAAGATTAAAATTGTTTTGAAGCTCTTGTATAGTTATACATGTAATTGCAGAAAACAGAATTACTTTGACCCGATCTGTGTTTTGAAGGTCATTCTGTGGTTGATTGTATGTACATGAAGAATAAACAGATGAATGTACACAAAATTACAAGTACAGTGGAACCTGTCCTGAAAGACCACCTCTTCTGTCAGTGAAATATGTTCTAACAAGACAGGTGGTCTCTCAAACAAGATTTTATCCAAAGGATTATTTAACTAAATTGTTTTCAGAATGTGTTCTATCACAAAAGACATATATTCTAGTCTCACTATGACTGGTCTCACAAGACATGCATCCCTCTATGACCATGCATCCTTCTATAACTGGTCTTACAAGACATGTGTCCTATGACAGTGGTCTCACAAGTCAGGTTCCACTGTACTGTATACTCCATAATTTACTCCCCCATACTCACGCCAACAAAACAGAAATTTTTGGGTTGATAAAGCATGTGTGCTGTGACAGTGGTATGGCAAGACATTTATCCAATGACAGTGGTCTGACAAGACATTTATCCAATGACAATGGTTTGACAAGAAATTTATCCAATGACAGTGGTCTGACAAGACATGTGTCCTATGACACTGGTCTCACAAATTATGTGTCCTTTGACAGTGGTCTGACAAGACGTGTGTCCAATGACAGTGGTCTGACAAAACATGTATCCTATGACACTGGTCTCACAAGACATGTTCCACTATCATATACTTTATGTGTACTTATTCAGTGGTATGCATATATTAGAGCCTTTCGTGATCAAGTCAGTGCACTAATTCAAATGCAGTGCTAAAATTTCTCCATCCTATCATTCTGCATACATGTACATGACAAAACTAATGATATTTATAGGAGAAAATTATCTCTGTCATGTGAAATCAAGGATATGGAAGAATATGGCAATTCCTGATTGTGGTTTTATGAAGATTCCTGGTGTGTTGGCATAAGCAAACCAGCCATAAGTGGCTTTAAGCAGAAAAACTTTTAAAGTCTTTTGATTTCTTCTAGGACTTTTCCATTTTTCATTTGTGTTCAACCTCACCTGTAATTCAGGTAGAATGGTTACTTTATCTGTATCATAGAGCCCGTTTCGTGATAAACACAAAAGTGTCTGCCTGTTTATGGTCACTGGCATTTAGTGTGTATAAACAAAGTATATTACAGCTAATTCAAAAATATTCTTGTCATAATTGCACGAATTCAAGATTGCGTTAATAAGTCTATACCCCCTCAGAGTGCTAAAATATGAGTGCGCTAATTTAGAAACACATACATGTACAGTAAGTACTCCATAATCTCCTCCCCCACACTCCTGACAACTAAACAGAAAATTTCAGGTTGATTAAGTATTTATTATATCTCTTAAACTGTCTCCATTTAATTATAGCGTAAATTTACATTTTGACAGCATCGGTATTTTCTGTCATATTTATCACTTTTATTGCCCAATTATTTAATTGATCATCTTCACAAATACACAAATTTAAATGTCCTTAATTTCAAAGATGTAAATCTAAATTGATAAATGATGTCTGCATATTAAGAGACTGGATGAAAAGGAAGTCATTTTTGTAGAATTTGGGACATAGTTTTGATTTTTTTCACCTACATACGATATAGATACTGGGTGTATTAAATTTCTGAAATTTAATCTTATATAGTGACATTCTTGTCAGAGCAAATAGATCTAAATAAATCTGACCTTTATTTCCATAAAAATGCTTATCACAAAGCAAATATCAAGATAATTTTGTCTTAGAATTCATTTTTGTTGAAATCAATGTCAATTTCATCTGAAATGAACGTTTTATAAGATACCTATGACCTTTCTGAGGTCAGAGTAGAAAGATAAATGCAGTTTTGTCAAATTAAAGTGTATTTAATTGCTCATACTTTAAAGTTTTTATTGAATTTAAGTCACACTGATTTTTTTTACAAGATATTGAGTTAGGTTTTAAACGACTAGATTGGAATGTAATTTTATGGTGGTGCAGCACAAGCTATATCTAACTTGCAGTGCTTTGTTTAAATATTTGAGCCAGCCTGGCTCAGTCGGTAGCGCGCTCGATTCTTGATTGTGAGGTTGTGAGGTCGAGTTCAGCCGGCGACAGGTTGGTTTCCTGTCCTGCGGATGAGACTGTCAAAACCGAGGTCCAATGTCATAGTAGGTGTCGGCAAGTTAAAGAACCCTCACTGCTCAATGGCCATAAGTGCCGAGCAAAGGCCAAATTTTAAGCCCTTCACCGGCATTTGGTGACGTCTCCATATGAGTGAAATATTCTTGAATGGGACGTTAAACAAGAACAAACAAACAAATTTAAATATTTAGATATATATATATATATATATTTCACAAACATATTTCATAACATTCTTTCTGTTTATGAATGTTTCTTCACACTGAAAAAAAAAAAGAATCAATTTCATACATGTAGTTTCAAAATTAAACCCCAATTAAAGATGCACAGGGGTGAAAATATGCTATACTGTAAAAGATGATACTTAGCGATTGAAGACATTTCCTAAATGAGAATATGGTCCTCAACAAAATACAGTAAAACAGTTTACCTTGCATTTATGGACTTGATCAATCCAACATTCTCCAGTAGGCAGTCGATCACATACCTTTTATCTCATGATGGATCTGATGCAGAGCAATGTCATGTTTTGTCACCTTTTAGACATTTTTTACTTCTTCTTAAGAACTAATAGGCCAATTTCAAGCAAACTTTGCAGAAACTATCCCCATGTGAAGCCACTTAAATTTTGTGAATGAAAAATGGACTAGGACACATAGGGGCTCCAAAAAGGACTTAAAGATTGTGCATCTTTACAAAATCTTCATCAAATGAACCAATGGTTAGCCTATTCTCGCTGTAATCAGATTTTACTCAGGTGACTGTTGAGGCCCATTTGGCCTCTTGTTATTCATTTCAACATAATAGTCCATTTTCAAGTTCTTATTTAATCCATTTTTTAATCCGGATTTTTCTTGCGCCGCTTCAACTTTGTTAGCCCTAGCAAATTCCGGTATGTGTCTGTCTTTGCATAATGAAGAATTAAAATGCTCGATTTCATACAATAAATAAAAATGTCACAATAGTTCATGTCTAGTATAGTGTTCAGACGTTAACATTAATTTTTTTTTTGACATAAATTTTCTGCAGACCATAATCTGGCCTTCAGATATAAATGCATTTCATTTCTTGACTGATGCAAGACACATACATGAAATCGCTAGGTTCAACGAAGTAGAATCGACGCAGGAAAAATCAGGATTCAAAAACAGATTACATAAGAACTCAAAAAAGGTTTATTCTGTGGAAATGAAATGTTGACATCACTTATTACAATCTGTGAACAAACACCTGTAAGAACTCATGTCTGTGGCACTAGTCTAAATTTGTGATGCTTCTGCTTTACTGCTGATATTTCCTTACAAGTGTAAAATACAGCGGTATACAATTAACCCATTTACCCCTAAATACACATTTGGACTGGTCTAAGTCACTGATTTACAGAAGAGTCCATTGTTTTTCAGGGGTTGATAAATTAACTATCAACAGACAGCTTCCTAGACAAAAAATTTAGGTTACTTTTACTTTAAATAAATCATTTTAGTTTTTGGATTTTTAAAAACTGTCAGTCGAAAATTCCATATTTACAGTTAGGTAGGGCTTAGTGCTTATTCTTTTAGATGTAACATTTATATTTTCTCAGATAAGATTTCCTTGTATTTATGTAAATACTCCACCCTGTAACTTACTAAGTTGGTTTACTTGACCTGTCAAATTTAAACTTCTTTCAATGTTTTTCAATAGTCTTATGAAATTCGTTAGACTTTAAGTTTGTATACTTGTAGATTTTTCTGTGATTTAGTTCTTGTTCAAAACAAACAAAATATTTTGTCCTGACTATTTCATTTTATTGCTTTTTGCACAACAATATAAAAATCAAAGTGATATGGGGTTTATTTATTTTCACTGTGGTATGAAATATGTCAAAGTTATAAGTCATGAAAAACAATTTTATTGTACTGGGGAAAGTTTATTTGATTTAAAGTGTGATAAAATTACCACATTGTTTGAGAAAAGGGATTCTTATGTATGCATATGTCAGCAGTTTTGTTCGCATGACTTGGAGGTACAACATTTTGTCATGATCAGTTAGAGAGAGAGAGACAGAGATAGAGATGGAGAGAGAGAGATGGAGAGAGAGAGAGAGAGAGATCATCAGTTGACTATTTTTCTTACACCAGTGTATAACTAGTTCACAATTTGGTTTTGTCTGTATAGTAACAAAAGTATTTATCAAAAACATTGTGACAAGAAAATCCCAAACCAGTGTGAGAGAAATAGATGTAAAGTGTGTGTGTTCGTGTGTGTCTGTGTGTGTGTGTGTTTCTGTATGCATGTGTGTTGTTGTTGTTGCTGCTGTTGATAATGTGTACCAAAGGAATTATGAGAATAATTCAGAGTCGAAAAAAATAGCATTTATGAGGGGGACCCACCAATAGTTTATGTTAGAAACTCCATGTATAACATATTTATTAATGTACATGTAATTCATTTCCTTTGTTTCAGTTTTGTTTATCACGTAACTTTCACTTTTTATAATGTTTTACTTTTTTCACATTTCACTTGTTTTGTTTACAGAGATAGTGATCTTCACAATAATCAAAGGTCAACCGAAGCGGGTCCAGTATTAGATCAAAACCACACAATCGAGGTCACATCCTTTGGCCGCAGTCCTGCTCCCAACCGATCTAGATCCACCCCTACTATCACAACTACACCCCCAAACATGCACAGTGATGGAATGAGTGTTGAAGATGATGACTCTGTTGATCTTGACTTTGACAGGTAGACTTGTATTTTGTGTGTTTTTCTGTTTATCTATTTATTTTGTTGTTGATGCTGTTATTTTATGTTTCATGTATTTTGCTTCTTGTTTTCTTTGGGGGAGGTCTATTTTTTTCTTTCTTTCCTATATCTTTCAGTACCCCAGTTTATCAGAGTACATTGGAACCTTACCAAAAGACCACCTCTCTTAGGAGGCCACCTCACTTAGGAGACCACCTAACAATAAAAGCCACAAGTTTTCAGTCTCTTGATAAATATTTAATAAGTACAGAACCTCACTTAAGAGACCACCTCACTAATCAGACAACCACTTTGAGTTAGTCATTTAGGTGGTTTTAATATTGAGGTTCCGTTATATTCCCAAAATTATAGAGTTTTCTCCATGTTCTCTTACAAGTATTTAGTATAATGTAAATGCATATTCAGTGGTTATGAAGTTAACAAAATTTGACCAGTTGTTTTCTCTAGTCATAGCTGGTCATATTTAGAAAAAGAAATTGTTTTGATATATATCATTATATGCTATGATTATCTTTTTCAACAATGATATTCTGGAACATTTGATTTCATAGTTACAATTTCTTACATTACTGTTGTAATAATCTTTATTTATTTATTTCATTTATTTATTTATTTATTTATTTGTCTGTCTATCTATCTGTCTGTCAATCTATTTATGTTTGTCTATCTATCTATCAGTCTATTTATTTATCTATCTCTCAGTATCTGTCTATCTATTTATTTATCTTTCTATCTGTCTTTCTAATCTATCTAATCAATCTTATCTATTTATCTCTATTTTTACACTGGTACAGTGTCAATAATACACATACACAACATCACATGTGGTATATGGCTCCATTCAATAGCTAAAGTTGCTGATAAACATATGAATTGATGATGTCATCAATGTTGCTGATAAGCACATGAATTGATGATGTCATCAATGTTGCTGATAAGCACATGAATAAATGATGTCATCACTTTATCCAATGATGTCATCAGTCTTTGTGTTACCAAACTAAACCATATGGTTTCCCACCATGACTTTCTATGACTATGGATACTGATGTAAACATGTGCATCATTTAGTGCTACAGGGCCAGCTCATGTGGTCTTGTTGACAATGGTAAGATAATTTTTATTTTAGTCATTGACTTTTAGTCTCAAATATTTTTAAACTCATTGACCTATTTACATTGCTTTCTTAGATTTCATTATGTATCGATGTACAAATAATTAAATTACAATGTTACATCGTTAGACTTAGAGGAATGTAATTTTTGTAAAGCTGTAATGGTACTGTATTAGTTCCCGGACGATTTCTTATAATATCTCTTAAAATCTCCCTTATTTTACAGAACATACATGTAAGTATGAAAATTTATATAGTAAAAGGTTACCGCAGCCATCTTTTAAAATATGCACAGAAACAATTTGGAAAGATTTTAAAAGACATTGTTTTAGAGTTTACTTATTTGAAGTGCGGCGACATTTTTCTAACCTTTACTGTAACAGATCCCAGACGGTTATATTAAATGCTTTTTTTTTTTAGGCTCAACAAAGAGGGAATTGGACAAAATCTATGTATTAATTATTAGAAGTGAGCAATTTTATATCAATATGATTATATACATATGTTTTGTTTGATTTAAAAGGTTAATAATCTTTTTTTTCTCATGTCGTCATGACATTACTTCCCCACCAAGTGAAAATAAAAGTTGGGAGAAATACCAAAAAATCAATATAACAAGCTATTACAGTTACAGTACGTCCCTTCAAAATGTATAAGCAGATGACATGTAGGGAAATATCCCGGTAAATCTCATTACTTATATATGTATTCATGAAATGTCCGGGAACTGTTATCATCCGGGAACTGTTACAGTACCAGTAGCATGGATATTTTATTTTTATCATGCATGCTCCTGAATCAATGATTCAAGTTTCAACTTAAATTTTATTTTTACTTTTTAAATGCAACATTCTCAGTTATTTTCTCCAAAGCTTCTATAAAAGCATTTTCTAATTAAAAAAGTAATATACACGTACGCCTAGATCTAATACGTTACTGTGAATGTGATTAAGAATTATATGGCTTTTTGAGATAGGCAGAAAATTGGATTTCTCATAAGACTAACTAAACTAATACAGCAGAACCATCTATATTTCATGTAAAAGAATTCCCAATACCATAGACATTGAAATATAATCCAGCCTCTTTGTTATCTATTATTGAAATTAAACTATTCTTATATCATAAACAACACTCTAATACCTCTGTATTGTGAATCAAAATTAAATTTACATTATATACATGTATATATATTGGTATGTACAAAAATGTATGTTATCTCTTGTTCTATCATTCAGTCTTGTACCTCTGAGACCCACATAGATATTATGATCTATGTTCCTTAATCTGTAGTGCCTTTTGCCTACATAAAAATGAATAGATTCTCTCTGTCTCTCTCTCTCTCTCTCTCTCTCTCTCTCTCTCTCTCTCTCTCTCTCTCTCTCTCTCTCTCTCTCTCTCTCTCTCTCTCTCTCTCTCTCTCTCTCTCTCTCTCTCTCTCTCTCTCTCTCTCTCTCTCTCTCTCTCTCTCTCTCTCTCTCTCTCTCTCTCTCTCTCTCTCTCTCTCTCTCTCTCTCTCTCTCTCAACGCACATGTATACATATAATAAATGTATATGTACAAAATTTACCTTTAGATCAGGGACATCTTGAACTCTGTTGAATAGAATTTACTTACCGTATATAAGCTTTCCCTCACATTTCAGGGAAGGCAAATCTGGTATGAAACTTTGTAACTCTACATATATAAGATATGTATTATAAATCAAATGTAACTAGAAATATATATATATATATATACACACACACACACATCATGTACACATGGGTTTGTACAAGTATAAAAATTGCCATCCAAAAATGTATTATCATGGATATAACAAGTACCATAATTTCTGTACCCGCAGTACATGTAATATTAGTAGACGGAGTACTGGTAGCTCATTGGTAGAGTGCCAAATTTTCAACATGAAGGTCCCAGGTATGATCCCTGGTCCTGCCAGATTTTCAGAGTTAAGATTTTGTCTTCTGTATGCACAGCTCTATTCCTACATGTAGATAGAGGGTAAACAGTCTAGGATGTGCAGTTTGATTACCTTCATCAAATTGTACAAGTGTAGTGGCACTAAAGCTCTTGGAAATCTGGACCACTCAACCAAGGACATAAAAATACACATTGAACATCTCTCTCCCTGTCGCACAGGGAGGAGTGACAAGGGCTTTAAGTAGTCATGTCGCTCATTAAATCAAGCCAAAGCAGCAGGAGAAATAATTTTTTTTTATCATTGTTAAAAATCGTTGTTTTCTTATTTCAGGCCTGAAATGGGGTCTTACCTACGGGGACTTACAGGAAGTCAATACCCTTATGCCTATAAAGGATTGGATATCCCAGATGACGATGTTCTCTCCTACACATCAACGGAGAATGGAGATAGTCTGATCTATCAAACAAATTTACCCTACGGAAAAGACGTACTAGCAAACATGAATCTTAGCGGTAAGAAATCACTTACTGCCTTAGTTTTTCACCTGATGAAGTGTTTTAGTCTTGTGGTACCATTTTTGGTATGAATTGATGATGTCTTTCCATTTGTTAGTTTGAATCAACAATTCAGTACAGCTGTGGTGTTTAGTTCTTTCTTGAGAAATATTGCCAAAGTTCGCCGTTTCTTGTCTAAAGTTTGTCTTAGTGGGACTACTACACATATAATTGATGTTTAACTGATTCATTTTTTCACAGAAAATAAACCAATCAAATGCACACATGAATTTAACATTCATTTTTTCCAATGAT
This sequence comes from Atrina japonica, assembly GCA_030159075.1. Classification (NCBI taxonomy): domain Eukaryota; kingdom Metazoa; phylum Mollusca; class Bivalvia; order Pterioida; family Pinnidae; genus Atrina; species Atrina japonica. The sequence goes on along the minus strand of BROG01000713.1, from coordinate 25,380 downwards.
CCAACTCTAGTTAGTGCCATGCACCTTTCCCTTGATCAAAATACAGAAGATTTGAAATTTTAGCATTTATCATAATGTTGGTCCACAGTTTAATTGTTTATTATTTGAATGACCTGTTGTCGTTTGCTATCTTATTAAAACATCTATAGCGTGAACATATAGTGTCAATTTCACAGAGATGATGTATATTGATTAGTAAATATTGTACAGTCGTTAAAATGAGTTATTAAGGGAAAACTCGATGTGACAATAATTGAATGATACTGATTTATCGACAGATCCAGGAACGGTGTTAAAGCTACAAGAATACATGCACGAGCAGAACAAACGTTTGGATCAGGAACGTAATCATCGCATGGCGCAGGACAATAAGTACAGGTCATTGGTGAAGGAGAAAAATGAATTAGTCAAGTAGGTGTGGCTACAGATATGAAGTAAAGTAACGACACGTCAATGATAAAATGAATAAGTCTCAAAGAAATATAGGTGATAGGAAAACATTACTTACCTAGATACAAACAGTAATTTTCCATCTATTTTCATAATCATTATTTTTGCTGCTAATTAAGTTTTCTTATTAATTATAATTATGATTACAATGTATTATCTTGTTGCCATATAAGTGTGGAGTTATTAGGGCAAACTTGTGTTTGTGTTGGTGGGTGAGTGGGTGTACATGCATGAGTGGGTGTATGAATAATCATGTCATCTGGTTTGTCTCTTCTGTTGCAGAAAAGTGGACAATTTGACCCAGATGCGGTCAAATCTGGAACAGACCAAGCTGGATCTGGAACAGAAAATCCGGAACCTTGAGTACAATTTCAATGAAGAAGCGGAAATGAGGAAAAATTCAGAGACCCTTCTGGCTAAAACAAAAGAACAATTAACAAGAAAAGAGGAACAGTTTACAAGGTACATATCATTACATAATATCAATATCACATTGTATCATGGTTGTCTCCGTCATATATATGTGAAAGATATTTCCCAGACATCTTAGATTTTGTATCTCTGCCAAACTTAAATTATTTGCTGGAAAATGGAATAATGTTTTCTTAGTCTTTATTTTACCCTAGACATTCTCATGTTGGCAGAGTATAAGTATTGCATACCGAGTACAAATCGGTTACTCTCTGAACAAATTATTTTTTGGTCATTTGCACTGTGCTGTACGTCATTAAAAGGAATATGTTGATACAAATGTATGATTACACGTGACTTCGTAATTTTATTTCATCTCATTCTATGGTTGATTGTTTTTTTGTTTTGTTGTTGTTGTTGTTATTATTGTTTTAGTACTTTACGTCCCACCAAGAATTTTTCACTTACATGGAGATGTTACCAAACATAGGTGAAGTGCCACAAATATTGACCAGTGCTAGAGAATTGTACCAGCACAGTTAGGTTTCCTTAATGTGCCACAACTGTCATGACATGTGACCTTGGTTTAAAATCTCATCCGCAAGATAGGTTCAGTGTACAGAATTTTAAAATTATAAGATTTGTCCCTTATTCTGATATTTTTATGATAACAATATGTACATGTATCATGTGTATCTTTGAAATTAGATTTTAACCTAGTTCATTTAAAATTGAAATAAAAATGTAATTGCCATAACAACTATTACAGTGAGATTGAGGCCAAGCAGAAAGCAGAATTACAAATGAGAAATTTACAGATTGAGCTGAGGTCAGCAACCAACAATATAAAACAGGTGAGTCTCATTTCCCAGGAGAAATAGGTCACAAGTAATTTGGATGTTTACAGTGACCATCTTCAGTTAAGGACCCTGTTTAACCCATTTACCCCTAAAGACACATTTGGGCTGGTCCAAGCCATTGATTTACTGAAGAGTCCACTGTTTTTCAGGGGTTGACGGGTGAAAAAATAATTTGTTAAAAAAAATTCAGCATCAGAATCTTGTTTTGAAAACTATAAAAATATGCTTGTTGACAGAATTTGATAAAAAGAAATTTTTTTATTGATATAAAATATTTCTGAAAATGTGTTAGAAAAAATTTCATTGCACTGTTTTGATTTGTTCATTACAGTTAGAGGATGAAAAAGATGACTTCCGACGTCAGTTACAGAATGAAAAAAATGCTCGTCAAATACAGGAACAATTAAACGAAGATCAACAGAAAATACAACAAGCCTTGCAAGATGAACATGTAAAATCAACTACAGAAAAGGTAATATGATTTTGCATAATGTAGAATGGGCATGAAATCATAATTCTTGGAGATTGTTGTTTGTATGGCTGGAAACATTAGAATTGTTATTAACTTAAATTTGTTTAAATTAATTTTTTTTTTATAGTTTTTGTTGTGGTTTTACCCTCCTGCCAAAAATCTGCCAGGACAGTTTTCATTTGCATGGAGACTTTACCAGATATAGTTCCTTAAGTTTTGACATGGCAGTGCGGCGTGGTTTTGAAAACATGTTATGTCAATAGCAACATGGGAGCTTGGTTTTGTCTTATTCTATAGACTCAATTTTATGTCCCTAGCTTAGCAATGGGAAATTACACCCCCTGTATTATAAAGTCTCAAGGTATCAAGCTACACCCCTCTACTTATGAGTGGTATGTTCTACAGCTTGAGTCCTGCATGGGCTTGGTTTTGTTATTTTTTTTATCATTGAATCATAAGAAGTTTAGAAAAGTTGGTCTCTTTATTTATATTCATGAAATTCTCTGTTTGATACTCTATACCTTGAAATTTTCACTCTCATTTATTTTTTACCATTTTCGCCCTCAGAAAAGAGGGCAAATTTAAAATGCAGGCGAAATTTTCATGCTAAGTAATTGTAGCATGGATATTTATGCCATCTTTGAGACTATGGTGATTTAGGGCAAATTTAAGACGGGTGAATATGTTTTCTGTGGTAAAAGGGCAAAAATAACCTGGAGCGAAAATGTCCAAGTATACAGTAGTCAAATTGTCCTGCATGAAGGCTGTGCATGGAACATGTAGATTTACAGTAGACATTACAGCATTAGGCTCTCAAAAAAGGTCAAAGGTCATCTCTTTGATAACCATCATACTCACTTGGTGCCAGCTCCTTCAGGGATCTGGATCACAAAGTAATCTCAATTGACCTATCGCCAAATGCCCGACATGGCACCTTTTGGCAAACTTTTCCATTATGACGTCACAATCAAATGGCCCGTCAAACATGTGTGATTATGATGTCACAATCCAAGGATGTCAAAAATGCACATGGAGAGCCACATGTCAGACATTTGGCAATAGGTCAATACTGAAGTCAAGAGATGGAATTCTATTTTTAATTATCCAGTATTAGACCTTTTCCAAGTGTACATTTTGTGGTTCACAACTACAATATTTTACTTTAAAAAATTTGAAAAAAGTAGAAAATAAAAACTTCATTTCAAATTGAAAATTTCTACTGAAGTCAAGACCTCCTTTGTGTTCCTGGGTCATGGTATTTCTCATAGCATGATACATAAGATCACATTTATATATCGGCAAATTCATAAGAATGTGATGAGTTATAAATACAATGCAGTCTCGTTATGTCTAAACTGAATGAGTCGAATTTTCAGGTATGTCAAAATTGAGCAGCCGATCCTGAATTTTATGGATGGAAAAAAAAAATTATCGTTAAAATTTTGGTTTTCTTCAATCCCTGATATCGCGAAGTAATAGGGGACTATCCTGTGAGTTTTGAGATAAATGAGATTATCCCTGTATATTGAAAATGTTTGGAATGTTTCTGTTACAAGAAACTGATCTTTATTTGACTGCTATTTTACAGGAAGATGAAGAAGTAAGAATTTAAGATTATTTTATTTAGTTTCGTTGTTCAATTTTGCTTCTGACTTATCATTAGTTCATTCTTGTAGATGGTGTTGGGAAAACAACTCTTAAGACAAACATGAAATTAACATCCATATCAATTTTATCATCAGTTTGCATGTAGTGTTTATATATATAGATTAACTCTGCTTGGTCATATCTCTGTCCATTCATCTATTTCAGGTGAAATTCATTCGTTTCTTTTCTTCATGTGCTTGAGTTTTTACTTTTGAACTATTCAGTGTTTTACATCTATCATCAAGTCTTGTTTTAGGTGACTAATATTTCTTAACTCGTTCACCCTTAGAGGCACATTTGGACTGGTCTAAGTGATTGATTTATAGAGGAGTCCATTGTTTTCAGGGGTTGATGGGTTAAGCTTTTATTTCTTTTGACTTGTTTACTTTAACTCACCTACCCCTTAAATACAATGGACACAACTAAAGGTAATTGTCATTCACCAGTTCTATTGTGTCAGTAGGGGTGAATGAGTTTGTTAGCTTATCATAGATGTGTGTATGTGCATTGCTTCATTAATTGTCTTGAATGCTAAACTTTTGCAATATTTTGATAGAGTTTACCTTCATTTTGATTGAAAAATTCAGCATACCGGTATTGTATTCTCATATTTATGTTGTATATATTGAGGTATAATGGATGTTTGGTCATCAAGACCTTTGTTGTTGTTGGAAGTGCATTTCAAAGTAGAAGGCCATTCATTTAAAACAAACTTGATGGCCAATTGAGGGTGTCATATTTTTCAAAGTTGAAAGTCAATCATTTTATACCATGTTGAAGGTCATTCATTAAATACAAAGTTGAAGGTCATTCATTAAATACAACGTTGATGGTCCATCATTTTTAAAGTATTGAAGAATAGCCATTTTATACAAAGCTGAAGGTCATTCATTAAATACAAAGTTTAAGGTCAATCAGTTTTTAGAAAAATTGAATTATAGTCATTTTATACAAAGCTGAAGGTCAATCATTTTATTTAAAGCTGAAGGTCATCCATTCAATCCATTGTTGTAGGTCATTTGATTCTATGCCATGAAGGTCAATCAATCTGTTTCATTCCATGAAGGTCAATCATTTACCTTATGTATTTATAAGTTCATATACAGCAGATTTGTGACTTTACTAAACATCAGCTGTGTTTAGTTTCTGAAATATTTCTTTCATCATCATTATACTTTTTATATTTTAAATTAGACATTACACATCACATTTTATACTACAAAAACAAAACAAAATATTAAACAAAAAGGTCTGTAAGCTTCTGTGGAAAATTTGTTGGTAATTTTGACATGAAATTATGTCACAAATGGGTGTTTGTAACTTTTTATTGTGTCACTGATGAGTATCCATATTTTGCAGGCTGAGACTGAGGACAAGTTGGAGGCAGCTGATGAAGATATTCGAACCACCATGGATTCGCTTCATAAATTGCGGGCTGAAAATGGTGCCATCAAAGTATGTTCATTATTTGAAAGAAATTTTCAGAAAAATCATATTTCAGATATTCTATAGATTCATCCTTTGAAGATTTTTCTTTACAAAATTTCAAGATTTTTTTTATCTATTAAGTTTGTCATAAGACAGTTTTGACTAAAAAAGAAAATTGTTTGTTGCATTTTTAATGCCCCTGTGACAAAAAGTTATATTAATCTAGTCAAGTTAATTACCATAAACAAGATCATTGTGAATATATTTCACCACTTTATTGTCTGGGAATGGTACCCTTAAAATCTTACTTGGCAGTTATTGCATTTACAATTTGTACAACTTTGAAATATTGATTTTTTACTTTACAAAGATGGAGTTAGAGAAACAGAGAGCCAGACACAGGGAAGAAGTGACCATGTTGTCAGCGGAAAATGAGGAACTCCAAAACAAAATGGAGGAAATTAAAAATGATATCAAACTGAATGAGGAAGCCCTCGCACATGCCACCATGCAATACAACCTGCAGTTGAGTAACATGCGAACGGAAACCTCAGTCATTAATTCAGTACTTGACAAAGAAAAGATGTCCAAGGAAAAATTAGAAACTGAGGTAATATTACCTTGTCTAAACTAACTGGAGAAAATACAACAAAGTTAGGCCATGACAAATTTATTAATTGTTCTTCAGAATTTTAGGCCAAATATTTGAACCAAGGGAGTGATTTGATTTCATTTTTACTTTTGAAAAATACTTTTTAGAAGCGAGAGATTTTTGTAGAGGCAAGCAGTCAAGTTTTTTTTACCTCACCTGTGTCAAAGGCTCAAGTGAGCTAAAGTCATCACTCATTGTCTGACATTTGTCATTAACTTTTTCACATATTTGACTTTTACTCTGAAATCCTGTAGGGATCAGAGTCCTCTACAAAATGTGTGTTTTTCGACCACATGGACTAAGGGGTGAGGCAAAATAAGTAAAAAAAGGTGTCCCTCTTTTTGAAAAATGGATTGTATCTGAGTGATCTGTTTACATGGCTGTATGATTTTTTTTGTTTTAGACCAATTTATTATGGTCTTTTGGGTTGAGATGGTTTAATCACAAAAATATCTTCAAATATGAAATATCAATAATGTGATTTTGAACAATTTCAGCTGGAATCACTAAAGACAAGATTGCACACTAGTATGTTAGAAGTTGATAAAGCAGAACAAGCTAGGAATGAGGCAGAAAGGTGAGTTGTGTAGCTAGTTACAAATGTAATACTCCCCACAGAGAGGTGAGTTGTGTAGCTAGTTACATATGTAATACTGTCTACAGAGAGGCGAGTCATGTAGCTAGCTACAAATGTAATACTGTCTACAGAGAGGCGAGTCATGTAGCTAGCTACAAATGTAATACTGTCTACAGAGAGGCGAGTCATGTAGCTAGCTACAAATGTAATACTGTCTACAGAGAGGCAAGTCATGTAGCTAGCTACAAATGTAATACTGTCTACAGAGAGGCGAGTCATGTAGCTAGCTACAAATGTAATACTGTCTACAGAGAGGTGAGTCATGTAACTAGCTACAAATGTAATACTGTCTACAGAGAGGTGAGTCATGTAGCTAGCTACAAATGTAATACTGTCTACAGAGAGGCGAGTCATGTAGCTAGCTACAAATGTAATACTGTCTACAGAGAGGCGAGTCATGTCGCTAGCTACAAATGTAATACTGTCTACAGAGAGGCGAGTCATGTAGCTAGCTACAAATGTGATTCTCCCCACAGAGAAATGAGTTGTGTAGCTAGCTACAAATGTAATATAGCCTACAGAAAGAAAGGTGGGTTGTGTAGCTAGTTACAGATGTAGTTTTCCCAACAGACAGGTGAGTTGTGTAGCTAGCTACAAATGTAATACTCCCCACAGAAAGGTGAGTTGTGTAGCTAGCTACAAATGTAATATTCCCCACAGAAAGGTGAGTTGTGTAGCTAGCTACAAATGTAATACTCCCCACAGAAAGGTGAGTTGTGTAGCTAGCTACAAATGTAATACTCCCCACAGAAAGGTGAGTTGTGTAGCTAGGTAAAATGTAATACAGCCAACAGAAAAAAAAGAAATTACAACATCTGATTGTAAAAAAACATACTGTATATACTAAATGTCTTCTGAACCTCTCAGAATCATGGAAGTTGAAGAACATTCTTGACTTGAGCTTATTCTGTAATCTGATTGGCTGAGCATGTATTGTGTAGGATACTTAGATCTAAGAGCATTCATAAGTTAATGTTGGTATGCCCAGTTGTTGTCCATGTTTAAAATGACTGAAAGGAAGTTGATATATATCGGGGGGAAAAAAGAAAGCTGAAGTATATCTTTTAATGTGTTAGAAAAGCTAAAGCATATGCTTGGTGAAAAAGTTGTAGAATTTTCTGAAGGCCTGTATGATTGTAGATTTGTCATTAGCTGAAGTTGGTCATATTACAAGATTATGTGAGGTCACATTTTTCACAAAACTCTACACTGATACTTTCAGGCGATTGCAGCATGAAAAAGATGAATGGAGGATCCAAATAGAGAACAAGGACAAAGAGGTGACCAGTATGAAGGATAATACTCAGGGATTATTACAGAGGCTCAGTGTTTTAGAGAACAAGTTGAATTCTCTAGAAAATGAGGTATACAAAATAACAAATATTTATGAAAATAAATTATACATTAATGATAGATATATCAATATAGAAAATTATGTATAAAAATAATTATAACAGACATGTCAGTATAAAAAATTATGTATAGATAACAGACTTGTCAATATAAAAAATGAGATATAGAAATAATTATAACAGACATGTCAATATAGAAAATGAGATATACAAAATAATTATAACAGACATGTCAATTTAGAAAATGAGATATAGAAATAATTATAACAGATATGTCAATTTAGAAAATGAGATATAGAAATAATTATAACAGATATGTCAATTTAGAAAATGAGATATAGAAATAATTATAACAGATATGTCAATTTAGAAAATGAGATATAGAGATAATTATAACAGACATGTCAATATAGAAAATGAGATATAGAAATAATTATAACAGACATGTCAATATAGAAAATGAGATATAGAAATAATTATAACAGACATGTCAATATAGAAAATGAGATTTATAAATAATTATAACAGACATGTCAATATAGAAAATGAGGTATAGAAATAATAATAACAGACTTGTCAATATAGAAATAATTATAACAGACATGTCAATATAGAAAATGAGATATAGAAATAATTATAACAGACTTGTCAGTATAGAAAATGAGATATAGAAATAATTATAACAGACTTGTCAGTATAGAAAATGAGATATAGAAATAATTATAACAGACATGTCAATATAGAAAATGCGATATAGAAATAATTATAACAGACATATCAATATAGAAAATGAGATATAGAAATAATTATAACAGATTTGTCAATATAGAAAATGAGATATAGAAATAATTATAACAGACATGTCAATATAGAAAATGAGATATAGAAATAATTATAACAGACATGTCAATATAGAAAATGAGATATAGAAATAATTATAACAGACATATCAATATAGAAAATGAGATATAGAAATAATTATAACAGATTTGTCAATATAGAAAATGAGATATAGAAATAATTATAACAGACATGTCAATATAGAAAATGAGATATAGAAATAATTATAACAGACATGTCAATATAGAAAATGAGATATAGAAATAATAATAACAGACATACCAGTATAGAAAATGAGATATAGAAATAAATATAACAGACATGTCAGTATAGAAAATGAGGTGAAAGATAACAAAATTAGCAAACATACCAATATACAAAATCATGTCTACAAAATAAAATTAACAGACATACCATGAAAATGGGGTATACATAATAACATGATGTTTTTGTTATGCTTTCCATTGTAGTTACACATAAGCAACACATCTCTGTTAGAGAGAAGCAACCAGTTTCAACAGTGCCAGAAAGACTTGCAGTACTACAAGAGTGCTCAAGAAAACTTTGATCAAAATTACAAGATGGAAAAGGTGAGATTTTTAGTCAATTTGAAAAAATCTGCAGAGAATTTTTTTTTTTAGAAAACTAATAAAAATGTAAAGAAACATAATAACAGTAGCAATAGAGTAGCAACATAACTTCAGTTTTCGTGTAATTTTGAAGTTTCCTGCCTTGAAGTATCATTGTTATCTTTTTTCAGGAAATCAGTATAAAGCTACAAACCAAACTGGAACAGCTACAGGAGAAGTAAGTCATTAGCTTGTCTAGTTTTTATGTATTGGGTTTTTACTGAAATGAAGTGGATCCGCCAGTTAGAACTATTGTCTTACTAATCAGATATATCGGTTTAGATCATCAGTACGAGAAAAATTATTCTTGCACCTGGGATAGATTGGGCCTGGCACCATAAAACTTATGAATTAATTAAGTCTAAAAATTTTACTCAACTTTGGCTAATCCTGAAATCTGATTGGCTGAGTGGGCCAAGTTGAGAATATTCTCAGACGTGAGTAAATTCTCAAGTTTTATGGTGCCAGGCCTGGATATCATTTTTTATCAGTACTGCAAAATTGTATTCGGAACTGCTTATCCGGAACACTTTGTATCCCTACACATGTTGTCTGCATGTTTTGTAATCATGATAGATGAAGGAGATTAACGTGTTGATAGTTTACATCATTAAAATGCCATATCAATTACACATACCATATTTATTTGCGGATGGTGAATGAAAAAAGGGTGAGTGACGCAGTCACTTAACTGATTTATGTATGTATGTAATGGATTTCAAGCTTTCCATGTGGTAGAAAAATAATCAAGCACCACATTTGAGTTCCAGATAGAAAATGTCAGTCTTGGTTGGGATGAACCCAATATCACAACCTAGGCTAATATCTCAGTCAGGCCTTATTTTATCCATCTGACCCTCGATTAATATTTTTCTGTGTTGAACTCAAAGTGGTGATAGATTCTATTACTCTCAGTACAAGAACATGCCTTAGACTTTTTTATAAAAGTGACTTATCATATATGCCACGTGTCATGTTCACCATTAGACCACAGACATTTTGAAATAAAAAAAAGAATTACTGGTCAACCGGACCAGTGAATAAAGGAATTCCACTGGTCAAAGAAAATATTTTACTGGTCTGTATATATACACAATTGAAAAGTAATGGAAAATTACTGGTCATTTGTACCAGTTATCAAATAGATTTCACTGGACTTTTGTAAAATTTACCGGTTTTTCTGGTTAGACCGGTGAATTTCAAAAACTCTTGAGACCATTACTCTACCCTACTCTGGGTACATGTGTATCTGTAGATAGTGGAAGGTCATAGATAGCTTTACAAATTTATCAGTTTAATTATATGGAATGTAATTTTGTAGAATGACCAATGCCCAGCACGAGAACTTAACCCTTAGACAACAGCTGGAGACAACACAACAAACATTGATGGAGAGATCTGGAGATAGTAAGGCAGAGCAGTATAACAGTATTATTGCCTCCTTGAAAACTGATCATGAAAAGGTAAGAATGGAACAATGAGAGTTATTCCCCTTGGTGATATATGCCGCCTGGATATTCATGGCATAAAAACATTACTCATAGTTTTATGAAATAAAATGCCAAAATAAATGCACAAGACAATTGTTTCTGTCAATAGGACTTCATAATTTGAGCTCAAATTTTAAATAAATGTATAGATTTGAAAGAAAAAAATAGTATGGAGTAAGACCAAATGCTAAACCTTTATGTAAATACAGTCCAAGATTGACCCATTGTAAAAAAAAAAAACATGACTATCTTACTTTTTGAAGTGGAGGAACTGTAATTAAACATAGATTTAAATTTCCATGCATTTAAAAGAAGCATTTGACAATAGTATCTTCCCTCTTAACGATATTCACTCAATTTTACACATAATTTAGGGTCGGCTACTGTGGGAAGAAAGAAATACAAACTTATCGGACCAATGTGCCCGCTTGAAGGAGGAAAACCGGAATTTGGAGGCAAGACGAAGTATTTTAGAGCAAGAAAACAACAAGCACAACGATGAAGTAACACAGTTGATCCGTAGACTGTCAGTTGCCGAGGCAACAGTTCAGACAAATGAAGGGGTACTTGATATTTATTTTTTTGTTGTTTTTTTTTTATAATTATCGCAAATAACATTTTTTCAGTACTGATATCAGCTGACTGATTCTAAAAGTACTCCATGATTGTATATATCAGATACTCAGCTTCATTTTGAAAATCCTCCGATATTTACTTCACAATATTATGAATGACAATTACCCTATCAAAGTTGTAATGTGGGGCTATGATTCTGGCTTTGATGACAGAGGAGGAGGGAGGGGTAAAATTACCTGTCATCTGAAGGGTCCTATAACTCTCAGACTTGGTCTCAAGACCACACTTATGTCTTGCAGTCATTTTACAAAGAATTATGACTTGAGTTAAGATAGGGTTGATAGAATGGCCCTTAGTTTTGTATTAACTTCAGTTGATTTAAGATTTATGACTAAGGACTTTTTGATAAACGCAGCCCAGAGGTTTGATTAATTTCTATAAGTTTTAATTTCTCTATTCTGCCAATTTAAATCAAAATATTACTATTGCTTTTTTTTTTCTTGCTTCTACAGAACAGAGTACAATACCAAGAAGAGAGAATGAAAATAAACAATGAACTAGATAAATATCGTCAGAAGTTTGAAAATGTGCAAGAAAAGTATATAACTGCCCAGGGAAAACTGAGTGAGATGGAAAATCAGCTTCGAAAGGCCCAGGAAAGTAATGATAACAATGCTCAGAAGTTGTTAAACACATCCGTCAATATGGAAGCCTTTTCAAGGTCAAAGGTTAGTCATTTGATCATCTGAATAAGAGGACTAATTTTACAATATTTCAATGACATTGACTTTTTTCGAGAATTTCTTGAGATTACAACAGATACACCCAAAGTCAACATTCTCATTTTTACAAAAAATACCTTAATTCATCCACTCCTGAAAAACAATGGACTCTTCTGTAAATCAGTAACTCAGATCAGTCCAAATGTGCCTTGAGGGATGAATGGGTAAAAAGTTGGGATCAGGCGAGGTGAGAGAAAAACATGAAGATTGCAAACCATGGAATTCAACTTTATGTGTATATTGGCTGAGAAGGCCACCTTAACCTTTTACCCCTAAATGGTATGCTCTTGTCTATAGTCTTGGACTAGTCTAATGTGGTCTGTAGGGTTGAAAGTGTTATGCTAATTTTCAAATTTAAATACAATTAAAGTATTCTAATGACAAAACTTGAATTACATTGGTTCTCGTTGAGAATTGTATGACAGTATGAACCTACAACTTGGTCAAAATAGCAACGAAATTGACCCAATCAAAGTTGATTTCTTTTTTTTCACTTTTCTATTTACACTGATTTTCATATTGACAGGATGACTTGGAAGATAATTACCAGAAAATGAAATTAGAAAATACCAAGTTAGATGCAGAACTAAAGCATGAGAGACAAAGATCGGAGATGATACAGAAAGATTTGCAGGATTCACAAAAGGTATTTTGATGATTTTGTTTTGATATTATCAGACGTGAGTAGTGGATAAGTGTTTTAGAGTATAAGCCCATACCGTATTCTACCCAATAAGCACCCATGTCCCGAGAAGTGCACCTCGCCTATAGCTCAGATTTACTTCACCTTTTCTTACACACGATTGAGAATCTTTTTGAAGTCAATGACGAGGAGATGTGGGCCAGAAAAATGTAAGTAATATTTAATCTCTACCACCCCCCCCTACCAGTTACCAAAGAATGTTGATGCCCTCAGTGTCCTCATGAGGTGTCCTCAGTAATAACTACAACAACTTTACTACCATGCATTATAAAAAAAATTAACTGTTTTATGTTAGTTAACTCTAAATTGGTCCCAATAAGCACCCTTCCCTTTTTCCCATTTTTTTTTCAGTGCCCTGGGCGCTTATTGGTTCGAATACCGTAGGCATATGTGTAAGTCGGGGTAGTGATACTGGTGCAGGTGAACCTCTAATTAAAGGAGTTACTGGTAGAACCATGACCAGAAAACAGTCACAGAACATCTATTGTATTTAATATTGCTTTTCTGTTTTGTAGGTCAGAAACAGTTTGGAGGCATTGTGTGCCAATCTGAAATCTACCAATGCTCATCTAGAAGATAAACTTGGGGTAAATATCTGTTAATGTCTTTGTGTGTGTCTCTCTTAACTCTAACTCATTCACTTTCTCTCTCTCTCTCTCTCTCTCTCTCTCTCTCTCTCTCTCTCTCTCTCTCTCTCTCTCTCTCTCTCTCTCTCTCTCTCTCTCTCTCTCTCTCTCTCTCCTGATTTATTTTGTAACATAACACATTTATCATTATAAAAACTTTTTTATTTTTATTGCACTTTCAGAAAGTAATTGTACATTTTAAATTCCAATACAAAGAATGACTGATTGCGTAAGCTTCAGGTGTCAGTTTCTCCAGAGTAATATGTTTCTGCTGCATCAGTAATGATATCCTCATTGAGACAATAAAATAAATGTTAGATAAGTTATGCGCAGTCACAATATAGGTACATTTATTTCAAAGACACCCTGTATTTTAGAGATGTTATTATTCTACTAAGACTTATTTTCACTCGGGCTGGAATGAAACATCGTTTATCTCTATGTAGGGCATCTGTAGAGTACAGATGGAACGTGGTGTATGAAATATGATTTTGACAATGCTATACTGTAACTTTCACTTTGTAAAACATGATACAGACAGCCTCATGTTGTAAATTTCACTATATATTTATTTCTCTTCACTCTTTATTTCATGGAAAAAAAATCACAATATGTATCAGATATGATTACAGATATACACACAAATGTATTAATAATTGATTGTTTATATTTTATCTTATAATTATTACATTCAGCATGGCCTGTCCACAGAGTTAGGTTTTGATGTAAGTCACATATACAACTGTAGCTATTTTAATGTAACACTGCATGATTATAAACATTGTAGAAATAGCTTATGTGTAGCTGTAGTAACAACTTTAAAAACAACAACAATAGTTGTACTAGTTTATCTTGGTTTGGTCAGGAGGAAGGAGAACTAACTTGTTTACCCCTACAGGCCATAGTAGACTGGCCTTAAACAATAGAAGTACATTTATACCATTTACAGGATTTAGGTAACCTGGGGGTGTTAAGAGTTGATTCACTTGAGTATTCTAAAAGTTACAGATGATTTGTTTGTTTAACTCAGCAACCCCTGAAAAATAGTGGACTCTTCCATAAATCAGTGACTTAGGCCAGTCCAAATGTGTCTTTAGGGGTGAATGAGTTAGCATCATACATACACCCAAGTCAGGGTCAAAGTTCAAACAAGAATACCAGCTTCACAGTTTGATATTTATTCTCCCAATTATTTTAATATTGATTTTGATGTTCATTACATATCTTATGTCCCAATATCAAAGATATTTTTTTTATCCTTTTTGGATTAGTACAATTATGCATGTTATGACCATGCTATGACCATGTTATGACCATGCTATGACCATGTTATGATCATGCTATGACCATGTTATGACCATGCTACATGTATGACCATGCTATGACCATGTTATGACCATGCTATGACCATGTTATGATCATGCTATGACCATGTTATGACCATGCTACATGTATGACCATGTTATGACCAAATGACCATGTTTATGATCATGTTATGACCATGTTATGATCATGTTATGAGTTATGACCATGTTATGATCATGTTATGACCATGCTATGACCATGTTATGATCATGTTATGACCATGTTATGACCATGTTATGATCATGCTATGACCACGTTATGACCATGCTACATGTATGACCATGTTATGACCATGCTATGACCATGTTATGATCATGTTATGACCATGTTATGATCATGTTATGACCATGTTATAACCATGTTATGACCATGTTATGACCATGCTACATGTATGACCATGTTATGGTCATGTTATGACCATGTTATGATCATGCTATGACCATGTTATGACCATGCTACATGTATGACCATGTTATGACCATGCTATGACCATGTTATGATCATGTTATGACCATGTTATGATCATGTTATGACCATGTTATAACCATGTTATGACCATGTTATGACCATGCTACATGTATGACCATGTTATGATCATGTTATGACCATGTTATGACCATGTTATGATCATGCTATGACCATGTTATGACCATGCTACATGTATGACCATGTTATGACCATGCTATGACCATGTTATGACCATGCTACATGTATGACCATGTTATGACCATGCTATGACCATGTTATGACCATGCTATGACCATGTTATGATCATGTTATGACCATGCTATGACCATGTTATGATCATGCTATGACCATGTTATGATCATGCTATGATCATGCTATGACCATGCTATGACAATACTTGTCAGAGGAAGGGACTTCAAAATCTTCAGAAATGATGACTTCTTATGGAATACCTTTTCTCATTCACACCTTGTTATTTACTGGAAGTTTTTGCATTCGCATCAGACCAGACACTTTTTTTCATGGGTGCTGAATTGTGCTATGTCATGCACTGGATAAAGGATGAGAAAGGGTCGAGTCTTATGGTTGGGACTTTAATCCTAGGTATGGTGTGGTGGTGGTGTGGCACAAGAGAGAACCCTCACTGCATTGATAGAGGTCCATAGCAATGGTCAAGATTTGTGGCCATTCACTGTATGTTGCATGGTGTATAAAACATTAGAACAAAATGTCATCAAGGAAGAGTCTGTAGCAATCTTTGTCCAGTGAATAATACATGTAAATCAGTCGTAGAATCCTATATAAGAATTCTCTTGACCAAACCAGTCTCCTTGGTCGGGTGTATTCACAGCCTAGTGAGTTCAATCCCCGGTATGTTTTATATTTTGAAATATCATGCATATTTGTGAAGCTTTGAAATCAGTCATAAACCTGTAAATTTAAAGCATTTAACGTGTTAAATACCATTGACCTATTGCCAAATGTCTGACACGTGACTCTCAATGTACATTTTTGACGTTATTCGATTGTGACATCATTATCACACAAATGTATGATGGGCTGTTTAATTGTGACATCATAATGGAGAAATCTGTCAAAAGGTGTCGTGCCGGGCCTTTGTTTGAATAACATTTGTTGATAGATATTTGTGAAAAATATGAAAATTATAATTTTTTGTGGTGACCATGAAGGGTTAACCATACATAGTACTAGCATACAAGGGTAACCAGGCTGTGAGTACTGCCTCCATGTCGCATGTAAATGTACTTTACAAAGGGTGCTGGTCGCATGAATGTTAAAGTTATAATTGGTATTACCGCCTGACTATTATGATTCCTTGTAGATGCAGAGTTTAACATCTTATCTACAAGTACAGGTACTTGTATAGAAAAAAAAGAAAACAACTTCCTCATACAGAGCACTCTATTGTTTCCTTGACACCAGAAAAACTCTAGTTTCTTGGTGTTTTTGCACCCTTCCGTTGCCCCATTGACAAGAAAATCACCATTTCTCTCCTTTATTTGCCTCAGTCTGCAGTGCCTGGCAAGATAAAATTTAAGAATGATTTAAGTCTAAAAAGATTTACCCAACTTTGTCTTTTCTTGAAATCTGATTGGCTAAGCAGGCCAAGCTGAGAATATTCTCAAAATCCAGTAAATTCTTACGTTTTATATTGCCAGGTTCCAGAGTTGACTGGTGCAGCAAATCCTTATTGTTTATAAATCTTTATCAAATCACCAGTGACCATCAAAGGTCAGTGTTGTTCAAGCTCTAATGCAAGTTACCATGGCAACACAAGATGTTATCTGTTTTGAGTAATAGAAAAGTGCAAAACAATTTGCCTCTCTGTTTTGTTTTTAAATTGGTAATTTCCACAATACGTAAAAGTGTTTCAGTACAGACGTGTTGAAGGTGAAGGGCATGCAGAGCCACCTATATTGTTTAAGGTGAAAGATGGGAGTCAGTTTAACAACAAAAAATAATGATAGTATTAATCTGTATCATGCATATTTTTCATATATATACATGTATTTTATTTTTGTACATTTAATCTAACACATTTTACTCACAAATTCTAAGTTTATTTGCATATCTTCTGAAATGCTTTAGAATCTAGCTGCCTGCTTGCATGCAAAACTTAAAACATAGCATTTTTCATTTAAGATATAACCTACTAGGCATAACTTTCTTGCTAACTCTGACTGGTTGCTATGGTTACCTGATCTATCTTTTCTATCTGCTATTGCTTATATTAGGATGAACAGACCACTCGTACTCTTATATCACAAGAGGCTGAGGAAAACAAAGACTTATGGGAAAAAGAGGTTATTTCACGTTCTAAACTTGGCTTGAGGGTGAGTGACTTCTCTGCTTTCATACTTAACACTAAGACTAACACTTATCTTTTATGATGATGAATTTTTTTTATGATAATGGTGATGAATTTTGATGATGATAATGATGATGATGAATTTTGATGATGATGATGATTAAATATGTCTGAGTACTAAAACTACGTAGGAATTTGACATATAATGAGTTAAAGCAGTGGATCCAGGGGGAGGTTCTCAGAAACAGGTTTCTCTTAGTATTCCCATATACATGTATTAACGCAAATCTGCTTATTAATTTTCCAGTATTTAAGCCATTCTGTTTGGCTCTCATGGCTCTGTATTAATCTTATGACCAAAACAGAAACCTATAGAACAGCTATCTTACTACCAATGCAAATATTCCTTGTGTCCCTTATCTAGACCTATATCTCTTTGTTGTTTTGTGTGTGTCTCCATTTTGAACTATTCGACATTATTGTGCTCTTCTACATACATTGATTATGTTGAAACACAAGTCTAATATGATGTAACCCTTATCCTTACGTCTCTTGTACAATATAATTACGAGTATGAACATATCAGTAGTTTAGCATGTTTAGATAGAAACATACAACTTGCCGTGTGTAAAGTACCTCATATGTCCATTATATGATTGTATTGATGTGTACTTTAGTCTACGTCATCAGAAACATACCAAGTATTCTGTGTATGTATGTTTTTATGTCCATTACATATTGAATTTACATCATCAGTTTCAATAATTTGTCGAGTTTCCTAATTTACAAACAGGTATTTCCTAGGCACCAAAGACCACATTGAAGTTAAGGTGTAATGGGAAAGACTTTAACTCATCAACCCCTGAAAAACAATGGACTCTTCTGTAAAGCAATGGCTTAGACCAGTCCAAATATGTCTTTAGGGGCGAATGAGTTACCAAAGTCTTTCCAGGTTTCTATGTCAGTCACATGAGTATAAACATTGTACACAGTATACCTGTATATAGAATTCTTTGTTTTTTTTTCATGTAGATTTCACAGTATGAAAAACAGAAGCAAGATGCATTTAACCAGCTTGAGGAGGTAAGGCTTGTCAGATTATATAGATATTTATCCACTGTACATTAGTAGGATGACTGTGAGATCAAAATTCAATGAAAAAATCTAATACTCTGCAAAATGATGGTTGGTAAGAGCATTTGTCGTACAGGTCTCAGGTTCCTGGTTTAATCCCAGGTACTTGGGCATACTTAAAACTATTAAAAAGAAAGCAACTTAAAAATTGAGGTCCCTTGTCAAAAGTGTTAAGTTTTCAAGTGATAGGTCAGTCCAAAGTTCAATTCCTTTTATTGTACTTGGTTAGTTTGAAGTTTTTAAAAGTGGTACTGACTGTCCCTTTGCCGATTGCTCAGAAACAAAAAATGAATGTCACAGATCTTTAGATGAGACTTAAAACTATGGGCCCATGTCATGAAGCACCCGGTGTTGGCATCCAATTAAGACGATTAGTTGGGGGTCAGGTTTATATGTGTCCACTGCTCGTACATCAAATCAACTTGCATGGCATATATTGTGTATATGTCTTATGCTTTTGAGCTCTCCAAGACGAAAGCCCAGGAGCTGGCCTCGCTCAGTCGGTACGCGCTCGACTCTTGATTGTGAGGTCGAGTCCAGCCAGTGGCAGGTTGGTTTCATGTCTTTTCTGATGAAACAGTAAAAACCGAGGTCCCATGTCACAGTAGTTGTCGGCACTGCACTGCTCAATGGCTGTAAGTGCCGAGCATAGGCCAAAATTTGAAGCTCTTCACTGGCATTTAGTGACGTCCCCATATAAGTGAAAGATTCTTGAGTGGGACGTTAAACAACAATAAACAAACAAACGAAAGTCCAGAGAGCTAATGTAATACCCCCAGCATTGTTGTTGTTGTTAGCATCGGTAGACAAAACTTTAACCTGATCTCTATTTTTTTAACCGCAAGGGAAAGGGTTTGATATTTCACATATAGATTACTTATGAGCTTTCATTTGGTACCTTGACTTTTGACAAAGTGACCTTGAACTTTGACCTACTTTTCAAAAACTTTAACCTCGGCTTTATCTTTTAAACCATGTGGGATAGGACTTTAATTTTTCACATATAGATTTCTTATGACCTGAGCTTTCATTTGGTGCTTTAACTTTTGACCTAGTAACCATGGACTTTGACCTACTTTTCAAAAACTTGAACCTGAGCTGAAGGAATCAATATATTTACGGTACCATGAACTTAAAACCTGACAGCTGTGATGAGAGACCTATTTTGGAAATTTACACGCATTTCTTGGGAGCTTTGTTGTCTTCTGATAACTCTTGTTATCACATGCTTGCTATACTTCAAATACCAGGATCAGTCCTGTGTTATTTGCCAAAATGTACCCTGCTTTTGACTAATTATATTGTTATACGCTTTGGTTAAGGAGATTGGTTGAGTCAGGTTTTATTGGGGGATAAAAAACATGTTGTTGTCAAATGAGCTTCGTAACATTTGATTACTCTTTGTTTTTAGGAGAGAAGAAAACATAGGAAAGCTCTTGAGCAGAAGAAAGTAGCAGAGACTCGACTTGAAGCAGAGATAGAGAAGTACATACAAATTAACACTGGTCGCCATCTTTTATCCTCTCTCTCCATTTGTCATCATGATGTAACATACAGTTGTCTTAGTGATCATTTGGATAGAAATCTCCCAAAATATCTAATCTTTGCGAAAGAAACATTTTATAAGTTTGAAATCATATTTGAAACAGAACAATTACAATTTTGAAATTTGTTTTCTGGAGATTTTTTTGGTAGATGTGTCAAGGTTTAATTAGAAACTGAATATAAACAAAGAAATGAAAATATTGCATTATAATTAATTAAGGGTCTTAGAATTAAACCTTTCTCATACGGTGTAAGTGGAAATTTTAGCGAGACACAAAATTAGCGTTTTGTCCTAAAAATATGGTGTATAATTTTATCGAAAAGTAATTTCAGCGTTTTTATGATTACAAAACAATAACTCTTTCCTACTTTGAAGAATGAATTATTAGCGGTATTAAATTTTAGCGATTGCAACAACCTCGCTAATAATGCCAAAATTGAATCATCACTAAAATTTCTGCTTATACAGTATACAATTGACCCCTGAACCCTTGGCTTGCCAAATCTACCATAGAGATCAACAAACACGATTTTCCAATCGTCCAATACCAATCTGTGTTACAATTGGACATGTAAAAGTTCCTTAGCAATGTCCAATAGGATAATTCATTCAGTAATGTACTATTTTCAAGAAAGAAATTTCCTGAAATGAAGTACATGTATTTTCAATCATCTGTTCTCATTATTGATTTTAACAAAATGTATTGAAGCCAAGTTTTCCTAATGCTAAAATCTGTTCAGAAATAACTACATAAAGAACATGTAACATGTATAATACATACAAATTTTGATATTTGCATCCGAGCAAGTACCGTACATTTCCAGAGTACTGCCCGACAAAACATGTGAATGTTTAGGTTGACAGATGACCTCTGTAATAATTCCTTTCAACACATTTTGTCAACAGAGAATTTTCACATAAATTATGTTTACCATGTGATTTTGTTCTGATATATATAACCATATTTTTATTTTTTTTTTTTTTTAGAAATACTCAACTGCAAAAAGAAGTGGCCAGTTTAAAAACATACCTCAAAGTTGCCAAGAAAAGGTTAAAGGTCGGTATTGTTTTTATATAAACAAAATTTTTTTAAAAATGCTGTGGGTGTGAATACATTTCTTCCCTCTTTCTTGCAAATGACCTATGACTTTTGTTAGAAATGTAAGCAATATTAACTGAATTTTTTATTTCAAGCAAAATCTCCATTTAGATCTGAATGATTTACTTTCGCTATTAGATAGTTATCTTTGTGTGAATTGCTTGAATTACTTTAAAGGTACTCATAAATATCGTCAGGTAACTTCTTTTCACCTGAAATAATGTATATGATTATCGAGCATACTAAGACTTGTATATTAAAAAAGCAAGACTTATTGTAACATAATTTCTGGTCTAAACTGTCAACTGTATCACTTGATCCATTGTTATATGTGGTGTATGAAAACAGTTTTGTTTTCTGTTATTTGGGGGGAGAGGTAATTTAAAAAAGAAGGTTGAAATAATCCCTTGTTTCTGAGATAATTTATTTTATTCCTCTGTGGTATACATTTTACAACCTTCTGCCACATTAGCCCCTTTAAATCTCTCTCCCACATTAGCCCGGTTTAATCCTTCTCACACATAAGCCCCTTTTAATCCCTCCCTCATTAGCCCCTTTTAATCCTCCCTCATTAGCCTCTTTTCAATCCCTCCCACATATTAGCCCCTTTTAATTCTTCTCCCACCTTAGCCCCCTTTTAAACCTTCTCCCACATTAGCCCCATTTAATCCTTCTCCCACATTAGCACCTTTTAATCCTTTTCCCATATTAGCCCCTTTTGATTCACATGTCATTGACTTTTTTCATGGATGTGGTTCTGACCTCTACCCTGTACTGATACTTTCTCCTTGGCAGTATGCCAGAAATTATGCTACCCAGAGTTGGAAATACAAATCAAGTATGAGAGTGTTGGAATGACTTGTTTCCTATTTTCCATTCCAGGAGTTAGATTCCAATATTACGATTGACAGTGTATGTATCCGTCATCAAAATTGTAGGCTAGAAATTCGTTTACATTTTAGCTAGTGTACTTATCAACGTGTTATGTGTCATTACATTCGTTCATAGCTTTCTCTGATTTCTTAAACTTTTTCTAAATATTGTGTACAGGTTTTTGAATTTTTTCATCTGGAATTCTAAAATTGACTGAAATGTTTTTATCTTTTAATCTTTTGCTTTCAGCTGTGTAATATGTCATACAGATTGAGCTGAGGATTTTTTGGTCACAGTTTATTTTTGTTTTTAATCATGTCACTTTCTTTACAGTGACTGTATTTCTGAGGATCTAGATTTGTGTCCCTTTCTCGTTCCCCTTCTAGGTTCTGGATTTTGAGATGAAGACTTCTTTGGCCTAGTCTTTATGAAAATCAAGTATTTCAGTAGCATTTTGAAATGCCGTATTTCTCAAAAATATAGATTTACCTGTATTCAGAAACTGTAAATTAATATTCCTTGTCCAAGGTTCAGTCATATAACCCTGAAAACAATTGGCTTTCTCTACAAAACGTTTTGTTTTTAAAGTTTGTTCCAAAATTTCCTCCAAGGCTCATAGGCCAGTTTTTGAGAAAATTTCCTCAAAGGCTTCATGCACCCTCGATGATGAAAATAGACTAGTCCATGTTGTTACATGGTAAGGACTATTCATCCTAAAAAGGGGTTGATGGAGTTTATCTGTATGACAGATTACTTTTGATTTTTACACCTAGCTTTATAGAATGTGCATCCTCATCATGATAGTTTTCCGTCATTTCATCAGTGGAAATACTGAACTCCTCTGCAGCATCTGTGACAAGACCCTTTGACCCTGACAAATAATATGACCTTTTCAAATCTATTTATAAATACATATGGAATATTTAATCCATAAACAAACAAGTTGCTTGATGAGGATGGACATGCTTTTCTAACTCAACATTTTCTTTTGCTTCCCTTACTGACTTCAGGGTGTTGACTCCCATGACTCGCGCCTTAACTCCCTCACAGCTGACTTTGATAGAGAGCGTTTTACAATGGAGAGTACACTGTCCTCTGTCAGACAACAGGTAAATTTCGGTCTCCGATGTTACCGGCATCTCATTTCTTTTCTATACAAACACAACAAAGTTTTTGAACAAATATTCTGGCACCATAGAAACTTCAGATGCATTATAATCCATCTTTATTCTTAATATTCCACTGTAATTGCACAGAAATAATTATTCGCAAGTAATACTGTTGAAGCCATTTTTATGCCATTCATGAAAATATGCAAAATTTCTTTTTAACTTCATTTATCTGTAATGTAATCATTTCATCTGAAATCCATTTCAAGTGCATTTTCATACAAATCGCTATTTTTAGCTTTCGGTCACCATAGTCGGCATGTGAATTATCAATTAATCATTTCACCAAACATTAACCTTTCATGACCTCTAACCTATGACATCAGCTTCAGGACTTGCAAATTCAGCTAGAGGGGGAAGTTGACCAGAAGGATAAATTACATTCAAAGAATTTACAGCTCCAGAATGAGCTTGGTGCTCTCAAAAGGCTCGAAAAATCTTGCAAAAAGTTGGAACAGAGTAAAAATAGAGTGGAAGAGGAGTATAGAATTTTTAAGGTATCCCATTGTTCAAGAAGTATTGTAAGCATGAAGAGGCAGCATGGATGTTGTTATTTCACTTTATTGTGAAGAGAAAATTATTTTCATGGTGGTTTTCATTTAAAGCATGATATGTGTTGTAAACAGTTGTCATGGTAACATAGAGGAGTGTACAGGCCACTATTTAGATGTCCTTTAAAATCAAGGTGTGGTACAAAATCAATCAATTACTAATTAATATAGTATGTTATAGAATGGTTCCCAAGGTTGTTCTTCTGTTCTATCCAGGCACAGAATACAAGAGCTCAGTAGTTACAAGGGAGGTAACCCTAACAGTGTTGGTGCATTGCATGTAAAAGAGAGTATGCATTAAGGTTGTATTTGTACAAATTAAAGGGAACAACGATTTGATATAGGTAGTGGACTGCCTACAGGGGAAATAACTCTGATATACTTCAGCGAAGAACTTGTAGAGGAAATAATTTCTGTTAAGGTGGTGGACTAATATATTGGATAAAAGCTTATTAATTTTAACCTACAAACATGAAAAGCATCATTATTTCAACCTTCATTTTTGTTTATTTTTTCTTTGTCTTAAGTCATCTAGTTTCCTAGTGACTGTATGGCTGCTCATCTTTATCAGTTCCATATGATATATATAGTGTCCCAGTTCTGTTTTTAAAGAAATAATTACAGTGAAACCTGTCTTAGAGATCATCCCCGCCTGCCACTCAAATGTGGTCTCTCAAGACAAGTGGTCCCATAAACGACATAATATATAAAGGATAAGCGGTTCTCAGAATGTGGTCTCACAAGACGGGTGGTCCATGAGAGTGTCATATATATATATTTGCACACCCAGTTACAGACATTTCATAAAACTGTTTGACTTTCTTTATTCTACTAATTTAGTGTAGTAAATATCTTTGAACTTACTAAATATTTGTGAACATCCAGTGTGACTGTGAACTAGCATGATTGAATGTTCATTTCTCTTGTCACCTTAACTGCATGCACTTTACATGTATATGTGATTGGTTACTTTCACTTTACTTTTAACCTCTGACCTTTGATCTCTTTTGCTACAAATATTTTATTTGGATTTTCATATTGCAGCTAAATGGCATCAATTTCACGTTGACTGATGTCAGTAATACGTTCCAAAATGTCAATCAAACAATTAGCAAATGATTCTTGGTTGTCAAGGAAACTTGATAATGTAACAAAACCAAGATTTATCAACCGAAGATTTTAATGAAACTATATGCAAATTTAAAGAAAGTTCCTCATTCAAGATTGAGTATTGATAAAATGTGTTGTAACTTGTATTTATGAGAGGATGGGCAGTTATTTAGAAAACTCT